>CM062818.1:1352956504-1353438925 GCA_031772625.1 Pinus tabuliformis | reverse complement strand
GGTAGAATCAATGGTCTCATGGGTCTCTAGTAGCTCAATAACAAGTCGATGTTCCATTAGTGAGGGCTAGAAGATGACACAAGCCCTCCCATGTCTCTTTGGATGAGACAGATTCCCATTTGGGCCTTGGATCAACTGCCAAGTGTCAGGTACAAATGTGTGGCTGACTGGGCAACGTGGTCCAAGTGCATCATCATCTTTGTATGACTGGGGCACGAACAAGCAATGTATGGTGCTGAAGAAGCCCATGCTGTGGCAATTAATGCTCTGCTGTGGTGGAGCCCATGGCTCTCAATGCTCACCCTACAATTGCCATCATATAGGGAGGGCTTGGACATCGTATAGGGAGACAAGTCCAAATGGAGACACACTTGCAAACTTGTATAAGATCCAATGCGTCTCCTCACATTCTTGTACAACAATCCCTTAGTACAATTGAGTAAATAAGCTTGCTAATCAGAGGCAAAAGTGGATACTTCATAGTGGCATGCCCTTTCAAATGGGATTTAGAAGGTATAGGTGTTGCCTTGCTTGATAAGAGAGGTTAATAAAGGAACTTGTTAGGTGGTTTTAACCTTTAAGGGAGTGATAGGTCCATGGTACATCCGTCAAATGGCAGCTGTCGTGAAATAATGATTGGACAAAGTGGGGGCAAGAGGCTAGTCTCCAAGCCACATGCCATGGTACAAGGGTAGCTATGATGAAGGAAGCCCACACATTGGGTATATGGATGTAGGAGGGAGCAATCATGGTATATGAGTTACCCGAACCTTTGTTCTTCCACCCTTCTTCATATGCCTTTTGCCTTTTATTGATTTTTTGCTCATTTTACTGCTCGTGGCTCAAAGGGGATGAGAGCATGATTTGTAAGATGTAGTAGTAATTACCCCCTTAAGATGGGGCAGTTCATCACCCACCAGGGGTTGGGACATTCATGGGTTCCTCAATGATGCAAGGGGCACACATAGAGGCCTTAGGAACCAGGGTGATGGTCATAGTGATGGGGGGTAGAGCTCATGTTTGGCTTTTGCCCACACAGTGAATTTTTATGTCCCAACCATGTTTTGCATTTTGTGGTGCATTTCCTATTGTAAATGGCTAAATTATGCTTTTAACTTTCGTTTTAGCTGGATCAACCTCTGGGGCATCGTTCTAGGCTCGACCCAAAGCGTGAACAAGGGGAGGGGGAAGCTAACACCTTGTGGACCCGCATGGGAAGAGTGAAAATGGGTTATAAGGAGTGGAGGGGAGTGATATATATATGTTATTGGGAAGCGGGACCACACAACCCAAATCAGGGTTTCCCATGTATTGGCACTGCTAAAGTTAGTAGCTAATAGAGGAGATCCTAGGGGACTAGGATACAAGATTAACAACTAAGTTGGGACATGGGAACAAGAGTACAATCTAGGCCCATTCTTATCGCCAAATCCCCCCACTAATACATGTCCAAATGTGCCTAAGAAAAGTAAGAATAAACATCCAACTACATAATGAAAAGCCATACCTTCGTGGTTGGAAGGCCCACCTTCAAACTTATGATCGTAATAGATGGGCGAGGGCACACAATAGCTGGCTCAGGTGGTATAGAATGGTGGTACTTTGAGCTATTTAGTGGATGCTTGCTGCTAGTTGAAGACAAATCTAGAAGAAAATTTCTCCTATAGGGTTTACCCACTGGTGGTGGGTGGGCCCATTGTACCCTGTGGGAGCTTTGTTAATTGCCCTTATCATAGCTTGCCAGTAAGGAGATTGAACAACATTGAATGGGATACCACACACAAAGATGTACCTAGCTACTCTAGAATCAACTTCTTCTCTCGCTTGCACATTCACCAATTTAGCAATTCTGCTCTCTTGAACTGAAGCAGATGCCCCTTTGGTATTTTTGGATGGTGGTAGTTGTTGTTGTTGAACCACTTTCCTCTTCCTTGCTTCAACCACAATCCTTGGCTCAGTGTTTGGAGCTTGAGGAGTAGCATTAACAAGCTTTTCACGCCTTCTTTTAAGTCGACCAACCTCATCTTGCTCTCTTTGATACACCCTCTTGAGTCCTCACCATTGAGTCTATTGTTTTTGGGAAACCTACAATCCCTTGTCCCCCATGCAAAAAATGTGCCTTCACACTTGGGCAGGAGCCCTTATACAAATTACTGCAAAGATTACATTGCCATTCCAATGAGCCACCACCTACACATTGTGAAATTTTAACTATTGCAGCTACTGGAGATTATTCTTCTAACTCAGAAATTAATTCTGCAGTTTATTTACTATGACAAATAACGAATAAAATCATAGCTGCAATTTTCACCATAAAAATACTGTGGAAAATAAAATACTGGAAACTGAGAAATTCTAGCACACACACAATAAAATTGACACAGTTATTTTTGGACAATTGTCCTCGGAAAAACCCAACTTGGGAAAACCGGTGCAACAAATGAGGGTTTTATTATTAATGTTTAACAACAATTCTGAGTACCACAATTTAGATGGCTAGCTGGCAATCTAATCTGAAGAAAATACTGGCAAAAATATTGTGAGAATTTTCTCTCACCCCACAACTATTTTCTGCCTTCAAAATAGATTCCCCAACCTCTATACCGAGGCATGCGTCAGCCTTTGCGTAGTCCCTACGCTGGCCCTCTGAAGATTTCGGCCTTCCTTCCTTTGACTCTTATGGGAATTGAAAACTTTATCCCGGAATGTTGTTGCTCTCCTCTTCCACCTGCTACTCACCCTTTGGCTCTATTTTCTTTGCTGAGCTGCTACCATTGAGAAAATCGAATTACCTGGGCAACTAAGTATCTACATTAGATGATCTCTATCACCACATTGACTTTCTTTTATAATCCACTGTTGGAGCACCAACGACCAAAATTAAAACTTAATCAATCCATGTGAGTTTTTAGATGATTCATGTCTTATCTCAATTAATACTGATTAATTAACCATATTCCCTAAGTTTAGACTCAGGAAATATTTAAAAATTCGTTAATAATCTAATTGAGACACTTCTAGGCGGAATTTCTAGAAACAATTTTTGGGTTTTGGAGATCTCATGTATTCTAGCCTCTCCACAAAATTTCGTCGCTAGAACACATCCGATGCTACAAAAACTAACACACATCTCTCAAGCTTTTGACGATGCCTCCAAAGAGGATAATAGTGAGACCTCTGGTTGGACTTGGGGGCTAAATGTGCACCTTGGTTGGAAGCCATTGCAGCAAAATAAAATAAAAAAAACAAATATGTAAAGAAAAATGTTTTTTTAACATTTTTGGAAGCATACAACCTAAAAAAATACAAGAAATAGTGGGAAAAACTAAGAAATGAATGCTTCTTACCAAAATTAATTTGTTGTAGTTGAAGCTACCCCAAAATGCCACAAAACACCAGAGAAAGATCACTATGGCTGCACCAAAAACCAAGAATGCCATAGCCAAACACTCTCCGCTTCGAATCCACTTTGAAATCTCTTTTTCTTGTTGTTGAAATCTCCTTTGCTCACTGTTGAAATCGCCCTAGCTAAAACCACTGCTCTCTTCCTCTTTTCTCCTTTCTAAAATCGCCCCTTTCCAAGTGAAATGACTTGCTCAATTCGTGTGATGAGGGAATGAGGTGAGAGTCTTTTTATAACTTGCGAGAGACATCTAGAAACATCCACAAATTAATTTAATTGCAAAATAAAAAAGTTAAAAGAGAAAAAGAAAACCAAAAAACACTTTTTTTTGACCGAAAACGTGCCCATACAGGTCTGAAACACATTTAAAGCTGCGTTTCGCCTCGAGAAGCATGACCGCATATCATGAAACATGTTTCAGGCTTGTATGGAATGCGTTTCAGTGTTTTATCCCTGAAGCTGGGGTGAAACACCCCCTGGCCCATGTTTCCTGCAACATAAATGCAGCGAAAAGAAACATAAAGAACAAATCATGGCCACAATTAAAGGAAAGGATATCAAAATGAAAAAGATGGCCAAGGACATAAAAATTAGTAGATGTTCCTCGATTACATAAAAAGAAATAACTCTTGCATGTCCCAACCCAGATGAACAATAAACAAATTCATCATTAAGGGGAAGAAGCTTGTAGGAAGAATCCTTGGGCAATGGAGCCTCTTGTTGGAGCACAGTGGGATATTGCTTCTTATAGTTTGAAGTTAATAAAGCATCTAGCCAAAGTGACCCACTTCTCCAAATCAAGGTGCTTGTAAAGCTTTACAAAAATTCTTGCCAAGAAACTTTGTTAAGAGATAGGTGTTTCCTACTTATGAAATCTAGAAAATATGCCAATCAAATTAGAAGCACATATAATCTTGAATTCCAAGATGTAAGACAACAAATATATTTAACAAATAATCAACTTTGAAAAATCTATTCCTACTGAGTAACAATACCCCTTCATATGCTTATAACAAGCTTAAAGCAAAAAATTCACAACAATGTTACTTCATATGTTAAACATCAAGCATCCACACAAAGCTTGTACACCATTATTTGCCTCCAAATCCTTTTATTCCAAATGATAAGAACAATTACAAATGCTAGCAAAGCTCTCTTCCAATCTTCTTCTCCAACCTCTTCATAATAGAGGAGAGTGCTTTGTTTTATAGACCAAGAGGGAGGAATTTCCAAAGAGGAGTGTGAATCTCTAGAAGAGGAAAACTCACCATATGCCCCACTTAAATCCCCCTAAAACATGTTACTTAACTCCCCCTAACTTGTCTCCAACTCATTATTAACTGATTGTGAGTCTTAGTGAGATTGGAGACAAGTAAAAACATGTTTCCTTAAAAATAGGGAGCTAATTTATTCACCTTTTTTGAGTGAATAATTGATTTTCATGAGGAAAAATTAATATTTTTTTCTCAAGAATGGGGTACTAAGGTAAAGTGGGTGCTTTGAGTTAGAAAATGAGTACCCTCAAGGCATATGACACCTCCTAATACCACTTTTTTATTACATAAATTTTACAAGGAAAATTCTTATTTGCGGGAATTTTTAATTATATAAAAAAATTCCTAGAAAAATCTAATGCAATTTCGTAAGACTTTGGATAATGAGTAGCATGGTAATATACATTGACTCTAGACTTAGACAACACCACTAAGGCCTAGCCATTAGGACGTACTCCAACTTTGGAGGTATGAGTGAAAAAACTTAGGAAATTATTAATCACTAAAAGCAAAAAATAATTAACCAAGTAAAAAAAACACTCTAGAGTAACTTCCCTAATAACTAAGTCCTAGGGAGCTAAGTCTTTTACATAAGTTCATCATGCTAACATCATTTATTACAATTCTCCCATGGGGGTATGGAAATTGCATAGAGAAGAAAACCAAAAGAAAGGGAAAAATTGTCCTGCAAGGCTTCTGAACTTGAAATTTGAACAAGTGTCTTGTTCAACCTTGGTGGCTCACTTCAAGTCCTGTCTGTTATGTCTGGGGAGATAAGAGGCATTCTAATATGGATAAAGGGGTGGTCTAGATGATTGATTGATATTGACTATAGTCTTGCTCTCTCACCTTACTAGGGGGTGTTGAAAATTGTAGCGAGAGAAGGTCCTTCTTGATTTGTGCCTTAGTCAAGAAACTCTTCAATGTCTTGTTATTTGGCAAGTACGGGTTCATAGCAAAGAACGAGTTAGTTTGACTCATGCGCCGAGTTGGAGAGGCAATTTAGTCGATCTCCAAGTGTGATGTCTAGTTTGGAAGTGGATGAGTTAGTGGGCTTCAATTTCCAATTGAGGCAGGACGAGTTTTGACTCATTTAACGAATCAATCACAAATCCGAGTTCTAAAAATACAAACTTGCTAGATATAACGTGATCAAATAGCATAAAAGGAGGACGAATGTACAACTTGGATCATTCTTGTATACGCACGTTGTGTATGTGAGGAGAGCTTGTTGTGGAATAGGTTTCTAGGACCACCCTATACACAGTGTTGAGATAGATAATTTCCTTGTGGAATTGTGCTAGGAATTAGGAGAAATTCCTAAATAGAAGGGGCTTGATCAGTGCTAGGAAATAGGATATTTCCAGCGAGGTAAGAACAAAGGTTGTGCAACAAAATAGTTGCGTTGGGTGATGGGTCGAGTTCTTGCAGGACGGTTTTTAGCTAAGTACTAGCAGAGACAACAACTGTGTTTTCTGTGTAAACAATTTGCTTTGTAAAGAGATAAATTGCTCTATTGTCAATAAAATTCTACAACAAGCAGATGGTTTTCCTAGTTGGGTTCCTTAGAAAATTATTTAGTTTCTTGTGTAATTGTGTCTTTATCTCTATTTTTATAATTCCACTACTTCTATTGTTGAGAAGTTATGTGTCTTGGTGAAAATAAAAGTAGTTTCAGATTGTTCATTTAAGTAGCTAGCAAAATTTCAAGGAAATTTAACAAGGGGTTGGTCCTTAGCCCTGTCTATTGGGGCTTCCTTTAAGGCTTTAGGGTTTTAAGAGGGGCACTACTTGGGAAACTTGGATTGAAGTAGCGTGTCCATAACCATTCCATGTTTAACCTCTTTCATCTTTCCCTTGATACCACATCCATCAGGTCAATTGTCATTGGTTCATTGGGATTTAGCACTCATACATCCACATCCTTGGTTAGGGCCAAAACACTTTGCCCTAGAGGTTGATGCAACTACAAGAATGATAAAAACATAAAATGGCCACAACAAAAGCAAAAAAGAAGAAGTTAAAATGCCAAAGATGGCTGAGACATAATTAGTGCGTGGACAAAATCCTAGCATGAGCTCTACCCCCCTCATTAGCAATCACCCATTTCATGAGCATTTGATGCTCCATCTCATCATAAGGAACTTTTGCATGTCTCAACCCCAATGAGTGAGAAAAAAACTTGTCTTAAGGGGTAAAATAAATACTATATCATAAAAGCCATGATAGGACCTGTTGACCACTCAAGTGTCAACCACATAAAGTGTCAAAGATTCCATGTCAGGGTACATTTCAAAGCATTCCACCATGGTCAGAAAGTCAGAATTTTCAGAACTTCATCATCATCATGTAGCTTTGGTCATCGATTGTAATCCAAATTCTGCAGCCCTGTGGGGATGATGTAAAAATGATTCTAGTATGATGAATATAAATCCATGTAACACATCTAGGTAGCTTAAGATTTTTGCTAGAGAGTTTTCACTCTAGGGAGTTTTTTTCCTTAGCTAATTATTTGTGTTTCTCAACACTAAATAATTGGTTAAGTTTTTCTCCCACTTATACCCCAAAGCTAGAGTGAGGCTTGATGGTAAAGTCTTAGGTGAGTCCTAGTGTATAGAGTCAATGTAAAATACCATACTAGATCATGTCTAAAGTTTCGCAAAATTTGGTTGTGTCTAGGGGTCAGTTTTTAATTGTCAAAATTCCCTCGCTTTGAACGAGATTTTTATGTAATATTTGATGTAAAATGTAAAAAGTGTTGTCTATAGAAGTTGTAGGGGGTATGAGTACTCAAAATTACACCTCAACTTTCTATCTAGACAATCATAGAGGGTGAAAAAATACGTCTATACCCCTTTAGAGTCATGTTTTCTAATTTTTGGAAAAAATGGTAGATAATTAGATGGGAATTATCCAAAAAAAAATGAGAGAAAATAGAAATTCTCTCCAAGTGGAAAAATAATTAAAAATGGATGTGGACTTTCCCAAGAAAGGGATCAAATTAAAAAGTCAAGGAATATCCACAAATCAAGCAAGGAAATGTCCCACAAAAAATTTGTTGGCCCAAAAAAGGAATTATTCTCCCAGAAAATTGTTTTTTTAAGGAAGATGGTCCATGGAGGTTATTTTGAATGAAAATTTTTCGAGGAGAAAAAATGTGAAAAATATTTTAGTGGTCCAAACCACTCTAGAATCAACTCTTGGTCAAATCCAACTCCTTTTTCAAGGCAAACGACTTCCCTTCAAGGCTTGCGCTGTGTGTTTTCAAGCGGATCGATTTCTCTCAAGGTCAAAGTTGAGCAACAAGATGGACCTATTTGTTTTTCCTTGGATCTAGCTGTTTTTTCCACTTGGAGGGGTCTCACTCTCTCATTTTTCTATATAAGGAAGCTCATGCTCCTCATTGTAATCATCTTTGGTCTATTGATCAATGTAATCGAGCTCTTGGCTAAGGAAGCTCCATATTTTTTTTGAATAATATAAAGAAGTCTTTGGGGTTAATTCATGGTGGTGTTCCTCTTCTATCTTCTATGGTAAATTCTTTCTGAATTTTGTTCTTAATGCTCTACTGGTTTTATTTAAATTATTGTTATTTCACTAGCCAATGTGTGATTTACTATTTGCACAGGTATTTTGCATTAGTATTTGAGTTTAGAGAAGCATTTTTAATTAATCGATCTAGTAGGTATCTCTAGATCTTTTGTTTCATTGTGTTATCTAACTCCTCGTGATCTAACAATTTTATCTCAAGTGTGTAGAGATCATTCTATTATTCAGATCTTGGGCATTAGGGGACGTCTTTGGTTGGACCAACCAACTCCCAAACATAGAAGTGAAGAGCCTACTTTGGTTGCTATCAAAGACTTATCTAACGAAATTTTGCAGGGGTTTCTTGGCCATTTCTTGTAAAAAAAATTATTTATCTCATCTATTCTCTCTATATTGTGCTTTAACTGAATAGATCTGCTATTTTAAAGAGCTTATTGTTTGCTAATCAAGTAGCGAAGTTGTACTCATATTCCTTTGATTTAGCTATTGTAAATTTATAAATAAATTTTGTATATAGATCCAACCCTTGTATATATGATTTCGTTCATCTTGTATATATTTTTTGGGTTTTTCTTGCAGATATGAAGACGAGAGTAAGGGTTTGATTTTGCATCTCTTCATAAATAATTTTTGCAGGTCGATTGGATTGTAAATCAAAGGAAAATCAAAATTTTGAGGCCAAACTCCTCCTCTCCTACACGACTAGGGTTTCTAGCACATCAATTTTTTTTAGGCCGTATACCATTTTTGGAGATAATTTCTTCAGGCCGCAAGCAAAGGAAGCCTCCTCCTAGCATCTAAAATGAAAATCCTTGGAGGGTTTCATTTAATAAAGTTTATCAAAAATTTCTAAGACATTTTCTCGAGATCGGTTTGGAAAAGTCTCACTTGGGGTTTCAAATATTTTGCAGATCTAAAATAAATTTTTGAAGAAGCCACAAGCATTTCTTGAGCTTATTTCCCCAAGGCGCAAGCATTAGGAGGCTTGATCTTTTCTCTTGGTGCGAAATTAGCTTACCCTTGGACGTTTTGCACGGAAAGTGATTTTTTCTATGGGTTGCGATTTTGTTTCAAGTAAATCCAATTTGATTTGGGCTTATATTTCAAGTTAAAAATTTTTGAAGCCTTTTTCTCATCTAGCCGTGAGCGTTTGAGGGCCAACCCCTCTATCCTTGCGCAAGGGATTTCTCTATCCAAGCAGCTAGGGTTTGAGGAAATTCTTGTGAGGATTTTCAAATCAAGATTTGACATAGATCCATTGTTTTTTGTCTTGTAATTTCCTCATTAATTCGTTATAACTTGAGGAGGTATTTTCTTTGTTGTTTGAAAGGATATATTTACTGTAAACCCTTTTTAGGATTGTAGAGCCCTTCTCCTTGTCTAAGGGTCTCTATCATTGTAACAACTAATTATAAAAAGACTTGCTCTTTTGAGGGAGCTTGGGGGTTTCCCAATATATCCCACCTCCTTATTTAAAGGGAGGACCTCTTGTGGCAGTGACTAACTTCTTAAATTAGTTTCCATTACATTAGTTTCTAGATCTAATATCTAACTTGTTCTTTTGCTCTCATTAGATTAATTTCATTTTCATGCTCATTACATTTTAGTTCCAATCTCTTGAATTTGTCATTTTTAGATCTAGACTTCATTGCTAATTATTTGATTTGATTGCTCTTGTGATCTCATTGGTTATTTGATCTAATCTACATTTGAGTAGATTCTTAGCAGATTACAAGAATAAGAGGGAGGAATGTGTGTAGAGTTGGGTGATGATGTTGTGTATCCTGTGAAAGGATTGGACTCCATATCTTTCTAGATGCCTTCAGGGGATGTTTTTAATTAATCCTTTGTTTTTTTATCTCACTTGTGTTTTAGATTAAAGTAGTATATCTCTAATTCACTAATTAGCAATCTCATTTGCCATCATTTAAATAACTACTTGTGCTCTATAATTCACATTTGCTTTGTTACTCTTAAACATTCTTAAAAGCATATTATAAGTGAAGTGACATTCTTAAATCTAATCAATAACTCACTCCACATTAAGAGCATTTTCTATTAAGGCACTTGTATTATTTCTCTAACACTTTGTTTCATTGAGTAAATCTTTACGTGCTTCATTGATCATTGTCATAAGCTAATCTCATTATAATTTTGTGCTCAAAGTAATCTTGATCATAAGTGGATTGGTATTTCTCTCTTTGAAGCATCTTGTTCTAATTGTATCTCATTGAAGCATTATATTAACATTTGCATCTCATTGCATATTAGATCTAGTCTTGCATCTCTAAAATTTACCTCCAAGCATAAGCTTGGTTGATAGAAATTTTAGGACAATCTTCCCTAACTTTCATTCAATTTCATAAACTGAGTTTGGGACAAAGGTTAAAACACGTGATCTCGCAGTTCTCCGTGGCCAAGCCCTTGTAGGAACGAAGGCATGTGGGTTGTCAAGGAGTCTAGGTGGGTATCGTTAATGACGGACTAAGTGCCTCCTCGTCCAAGGTTTTTTTGTAATTCACCTCAACCCTTACCAAGTTTTGAGAAATTGAGGGGAAGATTCACCATAGATTAGGCATATAATTAAAACCAACCAAGATCCTTGCATCACACATTGTCTAATCTTGCATCCATTCATTGTACAAGTTGATTTGTGCGCATTTCATCTTACTTGCAATATTGCATTGTATTTCTCTTGTACTTGTCATTTGAATGACTTGCTCATTGGCCTACGATATTGTTCTATCTTTTCTGAGCATTTCCTTAAAGTACAAGTTTTATCTATCATGCAAGTTCTATCTTATTGCTTATATTTCAATTATTGTGCTATCATATTTTACGCAACATTGCCTATCTTGTAACTTGAAGTATCATCTTTTGCAAGTATCATAACTTTATTTGAGCAGTATGGCACCGATCTCTCACATTTTATCTTGTTGGAGGTCATATTGATTTAATTGAATTTATCTTTTGATATCCATAACTCATTAATATTCATACTTGCTATTTAATGTTTAATTCAAGTTATATTGATTTGGAATTTCCTTGCCCTTTATCTCCTAGAACTTGTTGTCTTCAACGAGTTTTCCTTTTAGAATCATCCTTAGGGACCACCCCCTTAACTTACCTAGGAGAGAGCTTAAACAGAAAGAGTTGGGAATAGGTGACAACCCTTCTCTGAGTGTTGCATCTTAGAGACTATACCTTGTGGGGTTGAAAACTTTTCCCACCCTTAGGTGTACATCTTAGGCGACAACAAGACCCTTAAGCTATGCACCATTTAAAAGAATTATCAAAAGGAAATAAAAGACACAACAAAGGAGTGGAAAAAGAAGGTCGAGGAAAAGGGTAACTCATGCCTCCACAATTGCTACCTTCATTACATCTATACATTCAATATGTGGACCTCCATAAGCTGGTCCCTTGGCCATGGCACTTAGCCATGAAGTCAATGCCCTTCGTTGCTACCTATTGTCACTAGCACCTATGAATTGAAGTGTTGACCTTGGAAATGCCACCTCCCCTTAGGGGGTGGAAGCACCTGGTAGGGTTGATTACCTAACCACCTCTAAAAAGGTATGGACCACTTTTACGGGATTTGGTCTAGTTAGATATTTGAAGGTGATCTTGAGTTGAAGTATTATTATTCCCTTGACAATTAATTGTGGTCCAATTTGATGCATCTATGGTTATTGTCTCTAATGAGTGGTTTACTTAACTTGAGTTTGAGATGGTTTTGCTTGGTGGTTTTGCACAAAGCAGTCGAGTCCTTGAGGGCACCCTATTCTGCTCCTACTCCACATGATGCCCAAGTCATACTACCTTTATTGGAGAGCATGATGACCTTGTAGATGCAGTGTCGCCATTCTATAGTAAAGCGTTTGGCACTTTGATGATCTTACCAGTTGATTGAGACTCCAGAGCACCCTAGATGCCAAAACGTTGAGCTCCTTTTGCTTGGCATTGAGGATTCTCGATGATGTAACCAATTGACCCAACATACCCCTACGTTGGTCGTGACACTACTTAATGGGCATGCCTTGATCTACAGTCCAAGTGTTGAGAATCATCCTCAAGATGATTAGGGAGGGCTTTTGTAACCTCTTGGAATCCTAATGTTGGAGAGTCAGTACACTACGTTGTCTAGATGACACCCATGGAGATGATGCAGGGCATCCAAAGTTGGATTATGGACACATGGAGATGTTTTGAGGACCCATCCTTAAATTATGGTTCATCATGATAGTTGGAGATGGATCCAACCCTTGCATTGCAATTTTGGACCATTTTTACCCTTAAAAGGGCACGACGTCATGCTTCGAGAGGCTCGACGACTCACACATGTGGGAAAATGATGGCATATTTTATTTTATTGAGCTATTGGGTTGGCTTGTAATTCATTTACTTTGTCTACTCAAAATAAAATATGCTTAGGGGTTTCTAGTTTGGTTAATGGAAGTGATAAACCTCCTATAAAAGGAGGATCACTCCATTCATTTGTTGATCATCACTTGTGTGGATTTCAACCTCCTTAGAGAGAGCTTGACTTAGCCTTTGCTACTTGCTACTTGTGGAGATGTGATCTTTTGTGGAGCTATTGCTACTGGAGACTAGTTTATGTATTGGAGATGTCTTTTTGGGATTGAAAGAAGACAATCTCTTGGAAAATTTGTGAGTATTGTTACATATCTTTCATGTGATGAAATATTGCTAAGGTTCTTCTATTGTACCTTGTCTAAATGCATATTTTTATTGGAAAATATTGGTGAAGTATACTGTATAACATGTTTAATATATTTTCCTTGAAATCCCTAGAAGACCTCCTAGAGAGCTTTCATTTAGTTAATTTCTAGTTAGTTTTGAAAGATTGCTAAAAACGTTTTTTTTTGATGTGTTGTAGACCATTTGAGAAGGATTGCATGAAATAATTGATAAGAAACAAAATCTAGCATTTATTGGATTATAAACCCTAACTCTAGTGCTGATGTCATCATTATATTGTTGTTTTATGCATGTTTTAGCCATAAAAACTCTATTGCGAACCCTACACCATGCATATCTAATGGATAGTCTTGATCCTTATTGATTTATCATTATATGGCTATTTCTACCAGTTGTTATGTGACATCACATGCCATATCATTGAAAATCTATCCAACCCTAACTTATAATAGCCTTATAATTTGGTGAAATTGTCCATGTATAGATTGCTTGTACATTGATAAAGAATATCTTATCCCTTTAGGCTCTGCTAGTACCCTATCTTAATCACTAGACCTATCCATCACCCTGAACCGTTCTTGTTGAATACCCTTTAGGTTATCTATATATGGGGAAGCCTCCCTTGTGGTTAATTTACCAATAAATAGCTAGAAAAAAGCTGTTGAAGTGACAATGGCAGCCAATCTCTTGTTGCCATGAGGTCTATATTTGCCTAGTGAGGCTTTGCACTTGGCCTATTGGATTTTGTGGTAACATTGCCAAAAATGAAAGTGTACATATGTACCCCTGTTCAAATGATGGGTAAGAAGCCCGATGATTTTTGTGTTTACTCTAGGTGATTGAGACTCTCTCACAATGTGCTCTCAACACCTCACTTGTGGGTGTCAATATGCTCCTCTAGAAGGCCTAGAGGTCGTGGTTGTGGCATCACTTGACAATTACACATAATATCCAATGCAAACAACTACATCATTAGGTGCAATAATCATTTTTGCATCTAAGTGGACCAAGCTTGAAAGTAATGGGCAATTTAACACTTCAAATAAGGCTTCCCTTTTGAAATTAAGGCTTTGAACTCGTAATGGTGTTAACTCCCTAGGTAGGAGTGGCTAATGGACCACCCTATTAGGTGTTTCCAGCCCCTAAAGGGGAAGTGACATGTCCTTGGTCTGCCCTTTGATCTATAGGTGTCATGAGAATAATGATGGATCAAAGGGGAGAAGACTTCTTGTCCACGTGCCATGGTCAAAGGGACCAACATGACGAGGATCTTGTATAGATGTGACGAGGGAACAATTGTTGACGCATGAGTTGTTGAGAAATGTAACTAGTTTTGGTCTTCATAATTGTTGTACTCATTTCAATGTGTCTTATGTAACAAACAAGAAAAGTAAAAGAAAATAATTTTAATTGAAGCATGGGTTTCATGCTCATTATTGATGGTCTTCTAGGTAAAAGCATGTTCTTCATGCTTCTAGGGTTTTTTAGGTCTTAGGATTTATTGTCATGAGTCAAAGGAGTCAACATCATGTTTATAAGACCCTTCCAGGCAATTTGTAATTGTAAAAAGAATTATTTTTGAATCTAGAAAGTCCTGGAATCTCCAAGAGTACAAGTCAGCCCTAGGAACATCAAGTCAGCCTAAAGAAGGGAATTTGACCCCTTGAGAAGGCTATAAAAGGAAGCAATTCGACCTCATTTGAAGGCACACACACACACTCACAAGTTTGATATCTCAAGAAAGAGTTTGATCTATAGTTGGAGAAGGAGAGCGAAGATCAAGGAGAAGGAAGAAGGACAATTTTTCTTGGTTTTTGGGCTTATCTCTCTCACACGTGCGAAATTCTAGGGTTTTTGGGTTGCAGAAAGAGGTTGAAGTTGCAGGACCGAGTTGCAGAAGGACACAGTGCAACATATTGTAACTGGGAGGAAGGAAACTCTGTATATACCTCACTAACCTTAAGAAGAGCTGTTTTTCTCTTGGTAAGTCACAAGAGGAGGCTAAATTAGCGTTTCCTTAGGAGTAGCAAGGCCGAAATTGCAGAGGCGAAGTTGCAGGTCAAGTAGTAGTATTGTAGCTGGCAGATCGAAGTTGTAGTGTATAGCAATATTGTGCAAAATCCGAGAAGGACTTGAGGAAGGGTTCACTAGGTACTAGGAGAAGGACTTGGTCTAGGGATTGGGTCTTTGTATCTCATTTGAAGCAAATTATAAGAAGAGAAGAGTTTCTGGGTTTTCCCTTTGGAGGGGTTTTGCCTTGATTGACAGCCTATTTTTGTGTCCTCTTTTATTGTTGGTGTTCTTGATATTGTTTGATAAAGAGATATAACTAATAAACATATAAGAAGATGATTAAGATTCACAAGCAAGTATCAAGGTTAAAGAAAACAAGAGTAATAAGCTGCCACTTTACAATTTTCTAACATGAGTTACCAACTCGACCTTTGTTTTCCCACCCCTTTTGTGCCCCTTATACTTTTTCTTGATTTTTCTTTGTATTGCTGTTTGTAGCTCAAAGGGTTAAAGCTTGCTTTGTATGATGTATAATAGTTATTTTCCCCTTGATGAGGCAACTTATTTCCCATTAGGGGTTGGTACATGCAAGAGTTCCTTTTCATGATGAAAGAGCAACATGTGCTCAGGAACTAGGTGATGGCCATAATGAGTGAGGTAGGGCCCATGCTAGGGGTTTTCCTATGTGCTAATGTGTATGTCCCAATCATCTTTTGCATTTTGATCTTCTTTTGTTCTTGCTTTGAGGCCACCATATGCTCTTTCTTTTTCTTTTAGCTGCATCAGCCTCGTAGGGCCATGTTTAGGGCCTTACCCAGATATGAGGATGTATGGGTGCCAAATCCCTAGGAATCAATGGTTAGTTAAACTTGAAGAAAAGAGGTGAATATGGGCTTGTAATGTAAGATGGAAAGTGGTAAATATGGAATAGGGAAAGATGGGACTATGCTATCTTAATTAGAGCTTCCCAAGTAGTGCCCCTTCTTTACCCATTGGGCCATTAGGGGAGGTCCCATTGGACTAGGATAAAAAATGAACTCCCCATTTAAGGTGACAGAACAAGATCATGGTCAAAACCCCTTTTCCTTCTAGATTACCCCATAATCCATGCCAAATGCCCAAATACTAACAAGCATAAGCACCCAATTGCAAAATGAATAAAGTACCTTTTTATCAAAAGTCCGCCTTCCAACATGTGCTCTTGCCAGATGAGCGAGGAACACATGATTGATGTAGGTGGCGGAGATATGAATGGCACATTGTCATTGACTAGTGGTAGCTACTGGCTGACCAACTGGAAGAGATTATGGGAGAAAAAAATTCTCCTATAGGGTTGCCCACTTTTGGCGAGTAATAGTCCCCTATATAGAAAGAATGTTAAATGTGAAGTTTATCTTTGAGGGCTTTGTTTTTTTTGTGATTCAAATGTATTTTGTTGATTTTAACATATTTATGCATAAGTTGCTTCTAAATATTGAAAATTAGCCCATCAACTTTAGGTTTATTGAAGTTAGCAATGACTTTGTCAATTCTCATTCAACCCACAATACTACATATGGAAGATAGGTGTGTTCTTATGTGGTCTGTGAAGTTATTAGGTTGGATCCTAAAGTGTTTTCTACTTGTGAAATAATTAACTCATGTTAGAACTCAAAAGGCAGTGTGGGAACTTTTATTTGTATTAGAGCATAGGAAGGGATATCCTTAAACGGGTGAAATCAAAGTTCTAGAGCCTCATAAAAAGGCTTGTTCATTCCATCATCCATTGGCCTCATTCAAATAGATTTTCCTTATATTTATGATTTGAGAAAAAATCTAGGAAGTATCCTCCCAAGAGAGGCCTAATGGCCAACCCTTTTTGAGTCTTCCAGCAATACTTAATCCATTCAGCTATTGGAACAACTGATAAGCAAGTTACCATAAAGTGACATGTTAACATTAGTTTTATTTAGTTCTCAATATGAATGACAAGTGGCTTGGGTTTTGATATTATAAATCAACTTTACAATAAAACATGAAAGATTAGATTCAACTTTTTTTTTTGTAATTTTCTTGATAATTTTCAAATTCATCTTATCAAAGAAGCATAAGTCATCTACCTATTGACAAGATATGAGAAGTGCAACTGTTGAAGTTTCTAAGTTTACTTAATTTAGAAACCCTTCATTCACTTTTTCTGATTTATTTGTACCTACTTGTTATTTTTCTTTAACAAATTATTTACAAAGTAAATATTGAAAATAAACACTAGTGCATGCTCAACATATTACAGATCAACAACTAAAAGAAACAAGAACAAACACACCACATGACACCATTATTTTTCGACCAATGTCCCCGGAAAAACCCAAACCGATGCAGCTATTTGAGGGTTTTCTTATTAAGCAATATCAGAGTACAATTTGGGTGCTGTAACTGGCCTACCCAACAAAGAATTTCCTTAGCAGCTATACCTCACAGTTTGAGAGAAATCTCCTGGCTGAAACCCCGGAAAACCCTTCCGACAACTCCTCAGCACAAAACTGCTCCTGCAACCCCAGCGTCTGCCCAATCTGAATTGCGTCAGCCCAATCTGGACTGCGTCAGCCCCTCTCTATCTCACGTTGGCCCTGCGTCAGCCTTTCTTGGCCTGCGTCAGCCCCAGGAGGCCTTGCGTCAGCTCTGGGAGCCTCTGCGTCAGCTACGTTGGCCCCTTTGGTGCTCTGCGCAACACTTGGCTGCCTCTGCATGGCCCTGCGTGAGCCCTTTCTGGCTCTGCGTCACCCTCCTTGGTTGCTGCGTTGCTCTCCTGACACAATCTCTGCCTTCTCTGTTCCTCTGTACTCAATGCCCCTCAGTTGCTCTCCCAATCACTGATTCTATCTCTCTTAGCAAACCCCGCTCTAGAGAATAGAATGACTGATCATCTGGTGTGATCTCCAAGTGACCCTCAAGCCTCCTCTTATACTTTTCCTGTTGACGATTCAATGGCCGAGATTAAGTCCCTAATCAACGGCTAAGATTAGATTTGGCTTGATCCATGTCTTTTGGACCACTCTAACACATATTCATATTAATACACATTAATATTTTAATTTCTCTAAGTTTAGACTTAGGGACTCCATTAAAAATATTAATTATTTTAATATCTCCTGATCTCATGTGCCCCAATCTCTCCACCAAATTTCGTGGCTAGAGCACATCCGATGCTACCCCAAATCAACAGCAACCACTTGAGACTGTTGGGATAGTTGCCTAATGTAGGAAATCATTGGGTGCGTTTTGCACATAATATGCCAAAAATATAAATATCATTTTTTTAGCATTCAATGCCAAAGCAACACATAGGCGAGGATAGATGTGGATTTGCATTTTCTCAACAACCAAAACATTATTTCCCTTGTCTTGGCTAAATGAAATCTCTCATTTCATGTGTCACATGTCGTCACTATAGTTGTGTTAGCGGCATTTTCTTTTGTATTCTTCTCAATTAGACATTGCATTGAATGCCTTGTTGCTGAACATGCAGGAGGGTTCTTTTTTCCTGTTTATCACCTTCTTTGTTTGTTGAGGCAAAGCTTATATTACTATTTGTATCTCCCTTTTTCTTTTTTGACCTTGAAGTTGCTATATTCCATTATGGATGTATCGAGTACTAAATCAAGGAATTGAGAATTTTGAAGTCACTTAGAGAGTTGTTCTTTTGCTTCTTTTGGCTTTGATGGCTAAATATTGGTACACGAATGCTGGGGAGGGAAGCATTATATGTTTGCAGGATTATCTAAGAGATGTGAGAGTTAACATTGGTTTTACAATGTTCTGAATATGATTGACAAGTGGCTTGAATTTTGATTTTATAAATCAACTTTACAACAGGACGTTAAAGATTAGATTGAACATATTTGTGTACTTTGTCTTGATCATTTGCCATTCATCTCAAAAGAAGCATAGAGCATCTATGTATTGGGAAGATATGAGAAGTTCAACCACTTGAGAAGTGTTGAGTTGCTGCTTAATGTAGGAATTCATTGGGCGACTTTTGCACATAATAAACCAAAAACATAAATATCATTTTCTTAGCATTCAATGCCAAAGCCACATATAGTCAAAGATAGATGCAGATTTACATAACAAACAAAACCATGATTTCCTTTGTTTAGGAGTTAGGAGAAATGGTATCTTTCACTTCCCGTGTCACAAGTCTTCACTATAGTTACTTTAGTGGCATTTTCTTTTGTTTTCTTCTCAATTAGACATCGCATTGAATGCCTTGTTGTTGAACATGTAGGAGGGTCCTTTTTTCATGTCTATCTCATTCTTTATTTGTTGTCACAAAATTTAAATTACTATCTGTATCTCCCTTTTTCATTTTTTGAACTTAACGTTGCTAGAATCCATGATGGATGGATCGAGTACTAAATCAAGGAACTGAGAATTTTGAAGTCACCTAGAGGAGTCGTTCTTTTTCTTCTTTTGGCTTTGATGCATAAAAAAATGTACATGATTTGCTAGGGAGACAAGAAGTATGTGTGTAGGACCATTTAAGAGATGTGAAAGTTGCATCAAAATCATTGACTTTTATTATTACATGAATTGTCTTGTAATATGACTCTTAAGGTGTTGGAGTATTATCTTTTTTTTTAACAATAATGAGAATATTTATATTAATTTCATAATCTGTGCCCGGATCACAGCTGTATGTCGGGGATTACAATTCAGATTGGCCTTCAGTTTCAGTAACATCTAAAACCTCCTGTATCAAAATCAACCTCCAGAGAGGGAAACAACCATGGTGAGCGTAGAACAGGCCTTTTCAGGTGAAAACCTTCCAAAAGAGCTCCAAGATCAAACAAAACTTACAAAACTTACAATTTACTTTGGATGTAATCCTTTATGACAATATATTTGCCCAGATCCACAGGCTCTTTTAGATATGGGAAATTATATGCAGTTGAACCACTTGAGTTGGTAGCATCCTTAGGATTGAAACCAAGGTTGTTGACCAGGGAGCAAAGCTCCTCAACCTGTTAACAAATATGGCAGATTTCTTCCTCCTGTTTTTCCACTTCTCCTCTGACTTCATACCAGAGATCCATTGCTTTTGAAGCAGTACCAAATTGCTCGTTTTGTTGCATTTGCAATTTTATTAAATCCACTTGCATGTCATCAAGCATATTATTAAGTTGAACAATGGCCGTATCGAACCTACCAGCCATAGTCAACCTCACAAACAAGCTTAAGTTTCAGACCCAATCACCAAGAAACAGGAACTGACAAATCACAGGGTGTAATATTGCAGGCAGACTTCCAACACTGTGCTCATACAGGGGGGAGTCAAACAGAAATCACCAACGAACTTGGTTGAAGCAATAATGTTAATACTGGACGAAAGGATAAACTTAAAACATCTCAATTCTTCCACGAAGAATGGCTGTATGGATCACCAAATAGAGTCTTGACCCAAAAACCAACAGCAGAGAGGTACAGACCCTTTGCACAAAACAGTATGATACCAAAAGACTTCATATAGACCAATTCGTCCAATGGCATCACACAAACCATTTTAATTTCTAAATTTGTGATTACTCGTGAAAGGCAGACCAATCAATTAATTTACAGGGAGATCTTGATCATGAGAGTAATTCTCCTGGAAGGAAAGACTTCATATATATTATAGACCAATTCGTCCAATGGCATCACACAAACCATTTAAATTTCTAAATTTGTGATTACTTGTGGAAGGCAGACCAATCAATTGATTTACAGGGAGATCTTGATCACGAGAGTAATTCTCCCAGAAGTAAACGACAACTAACTCCCCTTTAAGCCATAATTGAAGCAGGTTGAGACTGGAATTGCAAAAAGCTTCAATACACAAAACAGAATTAGCTGACTGCAATCTAGAGCCACCACGAGTGCTTGAAAACTTAATAAACTCCATAATCAAAACTTTCAGTCTTTGGGATGAAAACTTAATAATCTCCGTTATCAAAGCTTTAGGGAATGGAAGAAGGCCTGATTTGGCCATTGACCGCCAAGACTCCAAACTCCAAATTAAAAGCTTTATTGCCACAAGAATTTGCTTCCTTGTTATTGTCCCACAGTATATGTTTGTACATCATACCAGGGATTTCTTTGGATACTTTCTTGACTTGCAAGAGATTGTCTAGAACTGAGTCTCCAGGAGAGGTTCCTTTGATCAAATGTTGAATAAGGATGAGGGAATCCTCTAACACAGTGAGAGAAGACACCTGAACTTCCTTAGCTAGAGTAATACCTTGGAGTAACCCAAAGGCTTCATCTCCATTATTTGTCATCTTCTCCAAGGCCCATGAATGATCTAGAACTTTGTTTTCACCGGGGCCAAAAAGCACTCCTACTGTAGGAGTGTTATCATTCCAATACTAAGGTTTGAATGTAATGAAGTCATGGTGTTTCTAATTTTTTTAATGAAATCATATTAGGGCATTTGTTAATAAATGGTTAGGACAATTATGTAGTATAACCACCACTTTGAGATATAAAGGTAAATCCTATCATATGATGACAAATAATAAAATAGTTTTTTTTTGTTATATATCATTAGAAGTCCGACATGGTTTTAAAGCAATAATAGTCCGATGTTTCATTTGTTAAGCACATTGAAAGATGCGAGTCTAGTTATTGAAAGCTTAATTTAAAAAAATATTTTTAAAATTTGGACTTTAGAGTTGAAGTTGAATAATATGAGAAATATAGAAAAAGGAGCAGGAAGACTCTTGATGGCAGGGGCAAAAAAGTACAAAAACGAGAGATAAGTAGAGGACAAATTGTTTGTGAGAAACATCATACCCATGGAATTCCAAAAAGCACTCCTACTGTAGGAGTGTTATCATTCCAATACTAAGGTTTGAATGTAATGAAGTCATGGTGTTTCTAATTTTTTTAATGAAATCATATTAGGGCATTTGTTAATAAATGGTTAGGACAATTATGTAGTACAACCACCACTTTGAGATATAAAGGTAAATCCTATCATATGATGACAAATAATAAAATAGTTTTTTTTTGTTATATATCATTAGAAGTCCGACATGGTTTTAAAGCAATAATAGTCCGATGTTTCATTTGTTAAGCACATTGAAAGATGCGAGTCTAGTTATTGAAAGCTTAATTTAAAAAAATATTTTTAAAATTTGGACTTTAGAGTTGAAGTTGAATAATATGAGAAATATAGAAAAAGGAGCAGGAAGACTCTTGATGGCAGGGGCAAAAAAGTACAAAAACGAGAGATAAGTAGAGGACAAATTGTTTGTGAGAAACATCATACCCATGGAATTCCAACAATGTACAAGAGTTGGTCAGGAATATTTGAGAATAGTTGGATTGTTTAGCAGGAAATTTTGAAAAGAAAGCCTATTATTGAGGAGAAATTGCATGAGAGAAAAGGTTTTCTTTTGTTTAGTAAAAGAAGGGAATACATGTTTGCAGAAGCATTATGCAAAGAGGATGCATTTAAAGTGGCCGCTGAAGTCGAAAGTTCTTATTTGTTACACAGGCATTGCAATCAAATGAAGTATGAAGAACACACTCAATGAGAATCAAAGCAGACCATGATTTGCTTGACATGTGAAGCCTCCAAAAACCCTAAGCAAAGATAACATAAGATATTGTCCATTTTTTTCAAACATGGTAATGGACAGTTGCATAGTTAAGGCATGAAGAGGACCACCTAGATTTAGCAGAAAGTAGAAACTAGGGCACACAACTGATATCCAAAGGACGGTGGTGACTCAGATGATAGATTCGTCTGAACTAATTTTTTTTCTTTCCCATCAACAGATTCCAAAGTTCGAGAAGAGACATAGACCACCTTGACCACAAGGGAAAGGAAACCTTGACTACAAGGTATTTTCTGTGTGGGGACTTTTTATTAGAGGACAGAGCCTTATTTTTCAGACATAAAGACAATATTCCCAAAGTTTTATGGAGGCTTATTCTTTTCTAGAACTATAAGGATTTTTTGCAAGGAAAATAGTAACATATATATTTTTTTTATAGATATTAGAAGAAATTTAAGAATGTTAAATATTGATCATAATGTTCATATATAAAGTAGTTCACCCCTCATACTTTTTGTAACAAAGGAGAATCAGATACGAAAGTAGATGATTATAATGGAAAAAAGGAGAAATTATTCTTTTGAACAACTTTGATTTCTAGTCAGGTACATGAGTTGAGTTCTCCACTTGTCAGGTTGAAATCTATCTTGATTGATTAAGAAGAGATGGAGATATAATTTTGCTTCGGTGGATTGTTGCTTTGGTGGGAAGAGATGGCAACCTGGTTGCTTAGGTGGATTCTTGCGTTAGAGAAACAGAGATGGCCAGATGATTTCTTAGGTGCATGTCAATGAATTGTCACTTCAAGTTGGAGGAGATGACAATTTAATGGAGCATTGACAAAGGTCTTAGGATTTGGAAATATGAGAGGCTGAAAATAGTCTTTTTGATGTAAGGGGAGGTAATAGTTAAAGCTAAGGGGGGTGTTTGAGTATCAACACTCCAATATTGAAGTTTAAATGTAATCAAGTCTTGGTGTTATTATTGACTTAAAATGATATCAGTGCATTTGTTGATAAGTGGTTAGGACAATTAGGTAATATATATACTACAACCACCACATTGACGTCAAAAAAGGGATCCCCCTCATTGTATACCATGACTTCTTGAATAATAAAAGTTTTTTTGTTTTGTTTTTTCTAATCTTTCATCTCTCATATATATAGTTCAAAGTCCAATAGCCCCAAGGGATAACTCAGTTGGTCGAGTTCTTGTTGCTAAGTACCTCTCTTATCGGGAGGTCATGGGGTCAAATCTCGTCGACGCCCATGGGGTTAGGCCTTGCTAGTTTGGCTGACGGGTAGATCCCTTCGGGTTGATCTACCTAGATTTCCCGTGGATGTAGCGGTCACTCAGTGTCTGTGAACCACCCTTAAAAAATAGTTCGAAGTCCAACAAATGGCTTATACATTAACTATACCTTGTTATCATGTGACTAAAATTCTTATGGAACATGACATAAAACACTGATAGAGATTAGACATTTGATTATTTTCTTTACCAATGGCTTAGTAAATGATTGTGAGCAACCCTTTAGATTAGTCATAGCTTTGAGAATATCATACACATGCGGCTTATTGTGTACCAGGCATGTGCATAAGATGGGGTTGTGTGTCAAGTTCTGAGAAAGAGGGGCAGTTTACAGTTTTTGGGAATTGGGTTGAATTTCTGACGGTTCCACATTACATATAGGTTTTGAGTTGTTGTAAATTGGGAGGATGGAATTATGATAAATTGATAGGAATCATGCTTTAAGTTGACAGTATTCAGGTGACAAAGTAAATTTTAGTCGTAAAAATGATTTCTATATTGCCATAAGTGGCAACATAATCTCATTATGTACCCTTGTCTGCTCTGGAGTAGTATTTCTGGTATCAAAATTTATTGGATATGAACAAGCATTTCATTTGATCTTTTAGGAGTTGGAATGTTGAACGTTTGTACAAATTGGATTTTGTATCATATTTGAAACAATTTAGATGTATTGTTTTCAATGGTCTTTTCATTGTTTGCATGGTATGTTTTGAGGTCTTTGCATTTTCACTCACAACTTCATAAGTGTTCGAACTTCGAAAGTTGCAAATGTGGAAATTATTTCTCTTTTCTTAGGAAACTAACTCACATGCTATTTTTAATTTTGAACATAGGACCGAGAAGCCAACAAGGAGTTTGTTATTTACATGATAGATGCAGGGCCTGATATGTTTTTCCAGATCAAACAAGAGGTAAAGTATATCTTTTGTATTTCAGTTGCAAAAAAATGGTTGTCTTATGAATATTGTGGTTGCCTTTATATAAAAACGTATAGATGGATATAATATATTATCCTCTTTCAATCCTCTCCTATTTGTTCTGTTTCATATATCCCTTTCATTGGAAATTCATTGAGGTACATAAAAGATGGAAATCCTTGATCAATTAAATGGCTTTTTTTGGTCTTGAATAATAAAATTTTTATATTTTTACATTGCGTATCAAATTTGAAGAGGACACTAGTCATCACGTGTACAATGCTTCTCTATCATTGTGCTGAGAGGCACTCTCCAGCCCGATATGGTAGAGGTGTTGTAATGTCATGTTTTGTCTTGTCCTATTTAACATTTTGACTCGGTTGATAAACATAAGAATAAAAATAAAATAAAATAAAATAAACTAATAATTAAAGTAAAATAGTTAATTTAGCATTGGTAGCTTTTGGGCTCTAGATTTTGAATATAATATTTTATTTTAAAATATAATATAATATTTTTTATTTTTTTAATAAAATTACTCATTTTTTATTGGGTTGAGAGGTGCTCTCTAGCCCATTATGCTAGTGATGTCTATTGTAAAATAATGTAATGTAAACATTTTCACTCGGTAAAAATAAAATTAAAATATGGTAGAGATGTGTAACTAAATGTAATCTAATGTAATGCAAACATTTTAACTCGGTGAAAATAAAATAAATTAACAAAATGACAAAAAAAATAAAACTCACGAAAGTTAAATAACAAAAAAATAAAAATGACACATGGTATTGACCCTTGGTATTTATGTGAAGTAAACCTATTTAAGGGGAGATTAAACTAGCCTTGATCCATATTAGCTTGATTTTATATTTAGATACATAATTAGTTGTAGAAAATGATGGAGTTGATTCCATGTAGCCTGTAAGGAAGAATGTTTTAGCATTGGGCATTTGTATGGATATGTTCGGTGGCCTTATGTCTTTTTGTATGTTTTATTTCTATTGTTGAATGGATGAATACATAATGTGTATATATGCTTAGAAGCTTTTTCATTCTATTGCTTCTTTGATAATCACTTTAATATAATATCTTTAACATATTTTCTTAATTTATGTGTAATAATGTGCTATAGAAATAAAGCTCTGATCGATCTAGGATGGTAAGTTTAGAAATGAATATGCTTAACTATGAAAGTGAACTGGGGTGAGAGGAGTGGGTAGGGGAAATATTAGGTAAAATGTAATTATTACTTTTTATCTAATATTTCTGCCTATCTTTATCCACTTTTTTACTAGGTTGGGAGAAATATTGGGTAAAATGTAATACTATAATATTACATTTTACCCAATATTTCCTTCAACTGGTCCACTCTTATTGTAATTTTTCTTTGTATTTAAAGTATTTTTTTTAAACCAGAATGAGTAGCTTTTTATATATATAAATCGTGCCCGTTCGTGTGCAAAACAGGATTTACATAGTATTTTCGAGCCTGCTGAGGGCTGCTGATACATCAATTGTTCCCCATTCCTTCCATGAGAGTTTTCCCTATGATTCTTACAAAAATTTCTCATTTCTGGTATCCTATGGCTATACATTCGACATAACTGAAAAAGTAAATATATACATTTAAAGTGTGCCATTCAAAAACATTTGCAAAACCAGAGAGAGAACAGACTATTCTTCCATTGGCGTTGGACTGTTCAGATCCAATCTAGTGGATTCTTCTTCATTGCTCTTGCTGCTCTCCTCCATCTTGAGCTTCAATTGTTCAATTTGCTGATGCAACGCATCCACCTCGTCCTCCAAATGGCGGATTCACTCCTTCTTCTCCAATTGCCGCTCCTGCATGGCCAGATTCTCAAGTTGTTGTTGGTGGATGCAATGTTGCAGAACAACCAATCCTTCCTGAATCTCTTGCACACAGTTGTTACAAGCCTGCTTGTTGCTGCCTCCGACCAGAGATTTACCCTCCCTTGGCCCCCATGTCCTAGGCCTGTGACGACCCCAAGAGCCAGACATGAATCTATCCTCAGCATGCTATGCACGCTCATGTTGGTCTTCAAAATATCACTGATGCACCACTCCAAGATGCCACAGACCCCCAATTCCGAAATATCGCACACCCCCAACTCCAGAATACTCGTGACCCACAACTCCAAGCTACCATCGACCTCCAACTCCAAAGTGCCCTCGAGGTTCTGCTCCAGAACCTCCTCCCAGATTAGCAGAATATCAGCCCTCAGACTAGCAGCCCTCAAACTAACAGCCGCACTCAGACAAGCAACCCTCTGTAATTTGACACTTGGGTTCTCTATGTTGCAACTAACTCCTCCAGAGACACCCCTGAAGTCCGACGCTATGACCCAAAACCAACAACTGATACTCAAAGACCCCAACTTCAGCTGCTAGGCCTTCACAGAGGCCACCTGAGCAAAGATAAACCTTAAACCATAGAAGCATATCAAACCGTTATTCCTTAAATAGAAGGTGCAGGTCTGAGTGATGATGCAGTACTGGGGAATGGTACTAATGGAGCTGTGATCCCAATGATCCTCCTTAATTTCCCAACTATCAACCATTATTTCCTAGCTCTTCTCCTAGTCCTTCATCCTCACCCAAGCCTTCCTCCCATGAGTGGCCAGAGCAATTATGAGCAGGGGAAATAAATGCTTCTCCGAATTTCCCATTAACTTGCCTTCACCTGTGATGGAGCGCCGACCTTTGCAACAGAATCCAAGCCGTGGGGGCTGGATACTCACACTTTGCGATCTACCAGGCACAAGTGTAGTACCAATATGACAGACGCAGACACGTTGTTGCAGCAGACAAAGAAAGCCTTTGCCACGAGGCACAAGGACAGGCCAGGCCAAGCATGGGACAATGCGACATGGACCAAGGAGCAGGAGGCTGAAAGAAACGGGGGAGGGGGCCATAACGGAGAGGAGAAGAGGAGGGTTGAGATGAATGAGAGGTGAAACAAAATGAGAGGAAGAAGGATGGCAGAGGATAGGGAGGGGAGGGTTTAAGAGAGAAGAGGGGAGGGGGAGGAAGGTGGGGGGGAAGAGAGGGAATGAAGCGAGGGGGGGGGGGAGAACTTAAAGGCGACTAGCCTTGCATAATCCAAGTTGATAGTTCTTGCTAACCTCTTGGCGAGGCCAAGAATGCCATCCTCAAACCAATAATTGAAGCCCATGAAAAAGATTAGGGAATGCATATTGTTTCCTCGACCTCGTTCACTATATGAAAAAAGGACACAAAATCGAAGGAGGGGATCAACCCTTGGGATCTCTTTATAATTTGATTTAGGTTCATGTTTTTGCTGATGAAAAATAGTTCATATGCCTTATGATCAACATTGAGTCACCTAAGACCTGGATCTTTCTAATGCCCTTTTTTTGAGCCAATGTTAGACCGAGAAACAAACCATAAGCTTCAGCTTGATTGTTTGTCTTCCTTCCTAGTCCCCAAGCATATCTATCTTCGATGATTCCTTCAGGATTAATGAGAATCCCTCCCCCTCTTGCCACCCCATATATTTCAAGTTTAAAAGTAAATAAACTCAACAATAAAATTAGCAGGGGTGAGGGGAAATATTGAGTAAAATGTAATAATATATCTCCCTTATTTTGTGTTGTTTCTTCAAGTGCAATAGATACAAGCATAATATTTTTGAAATACTAGTATTTAATTTGAATGATATAGATTTTCTTTTAACAATTCCTGTTTATCATTAAGCAATTACACTTCAGAATTTCAACCATAAAACCATAAAGACAGTAGAGATCACAATGCATAAAGAGAACACAATATTTACCCTGGGAAAACCCAATTGGGGGAAAACCTAGCAACTTTTTTCTTAGAGAAATTCTTCAGTGCAATAAGAGATACATCTATTGCTTCTAGTCAACTATGCCAACAAGCTAATGGTCAAACCTGGTCCACAACCCTCAAGTCAAACCTCCAATATGCCATGCAACTCATCTTGATTTGATTTGCCATAGGCCAAAATTTGGCCTCCCAGAAATTGTTTAGAAACCCAAAAATTCGGCCTACCCAGAATATGTTGCCCAAAAGCACAAGTGCGAGCTAGGAAATAGGTGCGAGCTATAGAGAGAGAGATAGAAATATCACCTTTCTCCTTTTCATCCTTCTTGTACTTTGGTTGGATGCCCAAAAGATGTATTTCTTGCCTAAGGTCGAATGGTGCTCTTATGGAGGAGGTCAAATGCCTTTATATAGTGTTTGGCCTTCACGAATGGGTGTGTCTCTTCATTTGGGCCGACTTGACTTGAGGGAGGGCCAAATTGACTATCTTGGAGCCAAAGTTTCAAAATTCAAAATTTTTCCTTTTAAATTCGACATGAAAAACATGTCTTAAGATAATTCTGTCAAGGGATAGATAATAAAAATGACATGCAAAGCATGTCTTACAAATTCTTATATATTACAAGGGCTAAAATATAAATTATGAGGATTGACCATTGGTACAAAAGTTCAACACTCCCTCTTAGCTAGGGAGGTTTCATAATGACCAGACAATTGTTCTTCTTGTGAACAAATTTCTCTAAGAAAAGGTTATAACAAATCATCACCATAATCGGGTCACAATTGTGACACATGGTAAACCAATAGCATCAACCATTTACTATAATCGGGTCAAACATCTTTGCACATGGTAAATCAACAACATCATCATGGTACCGTCTGAAGCGTAAAAACTTCAGGATAACAGAAGATATATAAAAAATACTTTATTAATAAAATGAATAAACAGATGATGCTGATTTACACTGGGTTGCCTGGCTTATATACCGCCATGGGCACCCTTTGGGAAAGGGCATGATCTTATGATCGTGCCCTTTCGCCTAACTAAACCTAAATTAATTAATAAACCTAAAATTAACTATTTTTTACATAACATTGCCTTCCTCTCGAAAGAATGCTTTGTCCTCAAGGCATATGTAACGACGGATGTTGTTGAAGAATGATTCATTCTCCCAGAAAGCGTCTTCTTCGGGTAAGTCCTTCCACTTGATCAGATACTCCAAGATGATCAAAGTCACACACTTTAAAAGATCTTGGATTAATCTCTCAATTCCCGCTTTTTGGAGATGTGGATATCGGTATGGCTTGATGTTGATGGGGTTTGACTCTGTTTTAACTTCTGTTCTACGCTCAATTTCTGTATTAGGCGGCATCTTCATAGGTAGGTCTTGAATCTCTGGTGATTCTTCTCTGGTCATATTTGCAGATAACATTTCTAATTGGTGACATTGTATTGCATAAGCAGGTGCTCTTCTTCGACTCAACTTCATCATCTGAGATGATGATACAACATGATTTTCTGGTGCTTGGAATCCATGTAGCTTGTACTTCTGACCTCCCCATTTGAATTTTATAAATTGTACTTGATGGTTGGCGGCATAAGTACCTAAAGTTCGTAGCCATTGGATACCTAAGACTACATCTACTCCTCCTAACGGTACTGTGAAAAACGGAGACTCTAAACTGAAGTCTTGAATCTGCAATTTAACCTTATGGCATTTTCCCACCTTTTCAATCTTCTTACCGTTAGCTATCATCACTTTCATGTTTGGTAAGGGAAATGAAAATATATTGAGTCTCTTTGCCATGGTTGCATCTAGAAAATTGTGTGTGCTTCCAGAGTCGACGAGAACCACTACGTTGTTCTTCTTTATGTGTCCTTTTAACTTTAAAGTCTGAGGTTGTGATATACCTGTCATAGCTGATAATGATACTTGTGGAATACTTCCATCATCTAGTTCTAGTGAAAATTCTGCGGCATCTTCTGTGTCTTCTACGTCATAATCTTCACTGTTTGAATCATTAGTTGCTTCACAATTATATAGGTTCTTTGGTTCTTTTCCTTTAGCACATCTATGTTTGGGGTCCCACTTCTCACCACAGCGTTTACATTTACCCTCTTTTATCCTTTGAATTTCCAAATTAGATTTTTCATCTTCACGACGATGTGGTGGAACATATCTTGTATTATTTGAGTCCACATACTGGGGTATCCTTCGTCTTGCATAAGCTTTTTCCACTGTTGACCAAAATATTGGTTCGGATTTCTTTTCGGCTGTTTTTGCTTTTCGTCTTGCTTCTTCTATAGATGTAATATCATGCATCTCAAGTTCTGCTTGTAAATGGGTTTTGAGTCCCGAGATGTATGACTGAATTAGACGAGATTCTGATAACCCAGGTACTCGTGTTACTAAGGTCTCCCATTCTTGAGTGTATTCGTCCACACTTCCTTTTTGTCGTAATTTGATGAGTTTTGAAAAGAACTCTTCTTCCTTTACACCTTGGAATCTTTTGAAGAATGCATCTTTAAATTTCCTCCAGCTAATGACATGTGTTGTCTTTTTCCACCACATATACCAGTTATATGCTTCTCCCTCCATTTTCATGGATGCGTGTCTGAGCTTTTCGTCATCGTCAGTGATGTCATATATCTCAAAGTATTCTTCTGCTTTATTTATCCATGCAACATTGTTTTTTTCGTCTCCATCGAATTTAGGCATCTCGACCTTTGCCCTTCGCTGGTATGTTGCCACTGGTTGAGCGAAAAAAGGGTGTTGATTGGTAAAGTTATCCCAAAGTTGCTTGTTTGTAAAGACTGTGTTACTTGCTTCTTGGTGGGGTGTCGCTGATTTTTTTGGGGATTCATCCTTGTCATGCGAGTCTGTAGACTTAGTTGAATCCGACGAGACGTGTTCTTGATTCTCTTCACCTTCTTTCAATAGCTCTTCGGGTGTACAATTCGACTTTTTACACAGACTTTTCAGCATTGTTAAAACTTCTTTGAAGCTTACCCCTGTTTGGACATGTTGACTTTCCATTTTTATCTCTATTCGATTTGTCGTATCTTCAAGATTTTTGATTTTGTCTGCTTGCTCCCCAAGCTTGCTCTCGACGTCATTTAATCTCTTACTGACCTCGTCGTGGTTGTTACTTATCTTTTGCTCTGCATCCAACAACCTTTTCTGGAAATCCGCCATTGTCATTGTCGACATTGAGCGGGTCTGCGGAGGCGTGTATTTATTTGCCAGCTAAAATATTTTTCCTTCCTCCTCTTTTTTTTTTTTTAAATAATTAAATTAAATTAATTTAATAATTTAATTTAATTAATATTTTTTTTTTATAAATTATAATAATTATAATTTATAATTATTAATTATTATATATATATATATATATATATATAAAATTTTAAAGTTATAAATTATATAACTCTTAATTAAATTATATATATAATATATATAATTAAAATATAATATATATATATAACTAAATCCCGTGTTATAACCCTTCAAATCTCTTGACCCGTTTCAGATTTCTTGAACCGTCGTTTTATATATATTAATTTTTGAACCGTTCCAGAACGAAGTCAAATGCTGACCGTAACCGGACCCGGCAGTATGTTGAAAAACCGTTCTGATTTTAAAAATTATATCGGAGACCGACGAGTTTGGCAGAACAGCGAGTGTAAACGTGACAGGCGTATTATCAGTTGCGGTGGCAGCGGATTGGAAGAACTGTTTAAATGTGAGTCAACTGCGGAAAAAAACAGCGAACAATACGGACGGCTATTACGACTGTTAAAAAAAAAATGTAACCCAACAGATATATGTTACGGCTATTGCCACTGTGAAGAACGTTGGAGACTGTGCGGCTCAGAACAGATTGTGGTCAGTGAGAATGTGACAGCGGGGCAATCGAAGTCAGCGGACAATGGTGGTTGTGTGAGGTGTGCAGCGGAAGAATTATTAGACGGCGTTGCAGATGCAGGTATGCTGACCACAACAAAAACGATGGTAATCAACAGCAACAAGATAGATGATAACAATTTGCAACCGATCGAATGCTAGTATTGACCGTCAGGTTGCTAGATACGACTGTTGCTCGAGTAGCACAGCAGAACAACCAAGGATCGTACCGCTCTGATACCAGATGAAGCGTAAAAACTTCAGGATAACAGAAGATATATAAAAAATACTTTATTAATAAAATGAATAAACAGATGATGCTGATTTACACTGGGTTGCCTGGCTTATATACCGCCATGGGCACCCTTTGGGAAAGGGCATGATCTTATGATCGTGCCCTTTCGCCTAACTAAACCTAAATTAATTAATAAACCTAAAATTAACTATTTTTTACATAACACCGTCATTTGGGTCAATATCTCAAGCTTATGGTTTATGCTTACCATAATACGGGTCAGTACTTCAAACACACAGTACATCATTTAGCATCAACTAGTCGCCATAATTATGGTCATTACTTGAGACATGGCATCCATAATAGTCTTGGTTCACCATCATTCAGGTCAACGTCTTGACACACGATGAATCACCAAAGGCCACACTCTTATCAGAGTAATTCAAGTCCTGATGCTAAATGAAATTGATGCTCTAGGACCATTCTTCCTGATTCAGCTCATACATGACACATTAAGAATGTCAGTCCTTTGCCAAACCATTCTCCCTAATTCGGGTCATAGTACTTGACCCAGGGACAATCTCCCTAATTCGGGTCAGAGTACTTAACATAGGGAGAATGTCAGTCCACGATGGTATCACCATCAACACTCCCCCTCAATGAGAGAGGTGTTCTCAACCAGTCCAAGCCTGTCTCTGGAGTATACAAACTTCGCTTGGGACATAGGCTTTGTAAGAATATCAATGATCTGCTCATCAGTAAAGACATGCTGGAGTTTCACTGCTCCCTTTTGCACCATGTCACAGATGAAGTGGTACTTGATCTCGATGTGCTTCAACCTGTCATGGAACACTGGATTCTTTGTTAGCTTCACACAACACTGATTATCACAATATATTATTGTTGACTTGAGCACATGATCAAACAATTACACGAGTAACTTATGAAGCTACACAACTTTAAAAATACCAAGCTAGTTGCAATATATTCTTCCTCAATAGTATCGAGCGCAACAAATGTTTGATTCCTGCTCATCCACGAAATCATGGAGCCCAAATTGAAGCAACCTTTGGATGTACTCTTTTTGTCTTCAATACTCCTTGCCCAACTGCATCTGTATATACTATAACCCTGCAGCTGTATATCACCATTTGAGACATATCTCAAACCAAAGTCAACTGTACCACGCAAGTACCTCAATATGTGTTTTGCTGCAATCTAATGATCATATCTTGGTTCCACTTCGAATTGGCTTAACGTGTTCACAACAAAGCAAATATCTAGCCTAGTATTAACCAAATACATCAGTGAGCCAATCAACTACCGGTACATGGATGGATCTACAGTCTCTCAACTTTCTCAGATTTGTAACCATGGGAGTCGGCACTGACTTATAGTCCATCATCCCAAACTTTTGCAAGATTTTGATAACAAACTTCCCTTGACCAAGGTGGATTTCACTGGGATTTTGCTATATTTCTAGCCCCAAATTGTAGTGCATAAAACCAGGATCCTGTTGGTTTTTCAAGTGCAATAGATACAAACACTGATTTCTGAGAACTGATAATTACTTCCAATGATGTAGTATTATTTTAGTACTTCCAGATTATCATTAAGTAATTACACTTCAGAAATTCAACCATGAAGGCAATAGGAAAATAGAGACCGCAATGCACAAAGACGCTTTGCAAGATGCTTGCGGGATTATTTGATCTATATATGGAGCCAACAGTGACACTGTGATAATCAGGGTTTCATTAAGCTCTTTGAAAATCTTGTGTTTCATGATCGGTCCAAGCATATTGGGATCATATATCACTTCATCAGAGACGGGGTTAAGAGGGGTGCTGTGAAATTGTAGTACATTTCTATAGGGTAGGTGGTAGATGTTCTCACGAAGCCTCTAGGGAAGGGAAAGGTTGTGAAGTATCGAGATAAGCTAGGGGTGGTGCAGAATCCCTTCCTTGCTAGGAGGGAGTGTTGATTTGAATAGCATCGGAATGTCTTCTACATCAGCTTCGTGTCTTAGCATGTGGAAGACATTATTTGCCTCCTCTAGTGATTTATGCCTTCTTTCCCAAGTTTAACTTAGGAAAAATACAATAATTAAGGTCAATTAATTATTGTGGACTATTGGGCCATTTTCCAAGGATAAAAAGTTTAATTATTTAAGTGACCTAGAAATAATCTCAACCATTGATCTTCAAAAATGTTTGTAGAAAGAAGATTCAAGATGCTTCTAGAGGGGAGATTGGGGTTAGAGATTTGGACTCAATGAAGATTATAAATCGAGGCTTGCGATGGAGGTGAAGACACAACGAAGAGCACAATTGTGTGAGCGAGTCATCACGAGAGAGAGCGACTTTCTCTGCATTGCAAGAGTCTCATTGGCCAATGCACAAAGAAGGAAGAAGTGTTAGTGGATTTGAGCGAATCCAAGAGGGTCTAGTTAGAGGAGATTGTAGGGCCGAGTTGCCGGAAGGAGATTGAGGTTGTCTGGAGGATGCTGAGTTGCTGGAGTGCCGGTGTTTTTTCGGTGCGCATTAGTGGAAGGATGTAAATTGAGTTGTTGGAGGGTGTAGATCTGATTGTTGGAGGTCGATTTCTCCAGAGGGTTTTCATCTATAGGCAGATTTCGTAGAGGTTGATTTACTTGGTTTGAATTCATTTTAAGGAAGCCGAGTGGCAGGTTCGAGATTGTATTTTTACTTGTATCCTTATGGGTCGAAAAACCCATATTTTCTAGATAATGAAATAACAAAGATTTTCTTGTGGGTTAATTAATTTTTGCAATGTGTGATTGATCTATTTTTGTATAAGGTTTGCCGTTTTATTATCGAAATGAAGCTTTACATGTAATAGTTCTTTGTGCTACTAGTTTGCTTGCCGGAAAACAACCTAGTAACACAGATTGAGAATCTTGAGATTATATATATCTGTTTCAATAGTTTGATAGATAAAAAGAAAAGGCTGCCACAATGAACATGGAGTTGCAAGGGTGCAAAAACATAAAGGCTTTGTTCTGCAAAGCTATATAGGCTGAACCATGACAAAAATTGACTACCCATTGACAATTGAAACGTGAAATATGACTACCCTATAACCTGGAAGTGCCGTGGAGTGAGCCATTGGTGCTCAGCCACGCTGAGGAGCCCCTCTAGCAAACCGCTAGTAGCAGTGGCTATTGAGGGACCTTTCCTGCATCCTTATTGGCCATTGTGACTTGAAATCCTTCTTTCAACTATTATGCTGATTATGAAGAAGCTGGCTTTGATACCAATTGTTGGAAACACTGAGAGGGGGGTGAATCAATATTTCTTTCAATTGTTATTAATGCCAGTTAAGCTTTTTCACAATTTTGAGTTAGAAATTAAGGAATTCTAAAATGGTCTTCAAAATCCACATGTCGAAAAAAAGCTCTATAAGAGTTTTACCAAATTTTGAAAGAATCTCCACAATTTTGAATAGAATAAACTCTTTACAGGTCCGAAAAATTCTGTTGTATCCCTTTTCTTTTGCTAGTTCACGAGATGTGAACTCTCTCTACACTTCACCGAATTCTTTGTGGATTTTCAGATGGTTAAATGGAGTGATATTATCATCAATATATAGTGATTAGCCTATATGAATAGACATGTCTGTTGGTTTAATGAGCCGACATGAGAGCTAACCAAAGTTGGAGGTGTCGACCTAGGTTAATTAGCAAATGCATTATATTTTTGACAATTAGAATTTATAAATTCATAACTAAATTGTGTTGGGGAATGGACTAGTATATGTTTAGAGGAACTTAAGGGCATCTTCAATTTGGTATAGGCAACAAAATTTTGTATCAATGCTTTACATAGTTTTTTTAGATTTTATTTTGGAAAATGATGGTTTTAGGGTTTTATAAAGTAGGATATGGATGGGAAATAAATCTAGGTATCAATGTAGGGTTTTATCCTTAACAAACAATGACAGGATTAGGGATTCCATAGGTTGCATCATCTAGGGCATATCTCCAACTAGGGTTTAAATGGGACTAGGATTAGGGTAATATGAACAAGAATTAGGGATTCAATAGGACTAGGGAGTTAGGGTTGGACTACAACAAAGCAAGTCATGACATCATATTGACATCAATGACAACCTTATCCAACAAAGTAAGCCTCAGGATATGGTGCGAGTTAGCCATAGAAAGGACGTCGAATTTGTCATAGAACTCCAACAAATTTTAGACTCGAATTTGCTTGGGTGGAAACCGAATTTTCACAGTTAACTTAAAAAATGTGAATCACAGAGTGAATTTCCACAAAAGAGTTGCCTCCGACTTCCTATGGGAATTGCCTGAAAGTTCTTGGTGCGAAATGCCTTAGGAAAAGTGCTAAGTTAGCTGTGAGAAACCATCAGAGATATACCCTAGAAGGACTTCTAAAATTCAACATTTATGCCTCAAAGAAATGATCATCCTTTAGAAACCAGTAAACATGCCTCAGAACCATGAGCAAGAGTTCAGAAATCGTCGCACTATTATCCAAAGGACCGAGGATGAATTTCAAAGCCAAAATATTTAGATAAGCATTAGGTTCATGCATATTTTGGAAGAGTAATAAGTCATGTATTTATAGAGTTTGGGGGCTTAACGAACTCCATAAAAGAAGGGAAAATTATGAATTCGTTGTGTAAGGCCAATTTCAAAGAGATCCTAAGTAGGATTTTATTCCTTTAAAAAATATTGAGTTGTTCTACTTACATGAATTAATTCTGTCTTGTCATTGAAGTCAAATAACCCTCACATATTATAAATTCAAAATTAAATTTGAGACTCTCCACAAATACCCTTGTGCCATGTGTCACATCTTCTTCCCTTAGGATTTTGCCCACAAGATGGGGTTGCCAACTTCAAAAGAGCATATCTCTCAAACTGTGAGGGTTCTCATGTCATGCCACATACCACTGGAATTGGTTTGACGGGGAGAATTCAATAAGGATGATCTAAACTTGAGACACTATGATCTGCCATGTCATTTTCGGCAACAATGGTGTGGCATCTAGGGTTTTATGCCATCCTTCTAGGGCTACTTGTCCATTGAAGGTTTTCCATTGATGTAATCATGACATATATTAAGATCATTCAAGAACTGATGTTCACATCAATGACAACACCATTCAACAATCTTCCCCTTTGTCATTGATGGCAACACATGTACTCCCCATGCGATCACTACTCCCCCTGACTTCATGCCTCATTCCTCTTCCCCTGATTTCTGCTCCCCTTTGACATCAATGACAAAGGGTTACTTTCCCTTGACAAGTTGCTTGCTTCTCGTGTCCAGCCTGACCCCCCCTATCAAAATGCCTTCCTCTGACTTCTTGCAAGATGCTTGTCTTCAATAACCAAACCATCTGCCCCTATCATGTTGTGCTTCACATCAATTGCCATAACTGATTTTGCTTGTCAATATGGATCAATGGCATGGGTCCTTCTGTGATTTTGTCCTTAAGCTTGTTTGCCAAACCTGCTACCCTATCGAAAACTGCCCATAATGTTGAATGTTGCTCTGAAGAGTTCTTCATATATGTCAACTGTTAACTTGTCAAAAGGATAGATCTTCAAAAGTACACTACTGCTCCATAGACTTTACCTTCTCAATGTTTACAGGGAGTCAACATGCTGGATTCTTCAGAATAATGTGTGAACTAGCTCTCTGGTCGGATCATCTTGAACCATATCATAGCCCATTGCAAATTCATCACGATCTTTTGAACTTACAAAACCTGAAAGCATGACCATTGAGATTCTTTCATTTACTTGATCTTCTTCATTTTGCTTTGTTCCCCAAACCTTTTTGTGTCTGATGTTAGGGATGTTTTGCATGGAAGATTCCATCTTGTACCTGCAATCGTGAGATATATGCCCATAGTTGCAGCATTTTTAACATTCAACATTGGGCCTAAATGATGGAGCAACTGACATGTTCTTTCCGCTGACAAAATCATTGCAATATCTGTCTTGAGTTCCTGTATCCTTACGTCTACGGTTTTGATAATGCCTTCGATAATCATACCTGTCATACACTTTACAATCCCTAGCCAAATGTCCAAAGTTAGTACATGAAAACAATAACCATTAAACAAACAAGCGTACCTCGATGACTTATCTTGTTTGGATGTTCTTCTGTATTCATTATTTGTTGGAGGAGGTACAACCTGTTGTTGATCCTTGTCCTTGAATTCTTTAGCATTTGGAGCCGCAACAATTTTAATCTTCTTTTGTCCTTCATCACAATTTGGCCTTTGAGGGACCCTGCTATCAGGGTTCTCATTAATCTTATTTTGCATGGGCATGGAGCTTACGTCTTCATTTTATGGGGCTTCTGCAATTTCTTTTTCCTTTATCTTCAATCGAGCAGTGTCATTGTTCTTCCTTTTGTCATCCAATAATTTCTCCTTTTGCTAGCTTGTCAACTTCAGTTAATGCAACGTCAAGTTCTTTTTACTTTTGAGCAATATCTTCTTGAAACCGACTTTTCAATACTTTACTTCTTTCTTCTGCCTCCTCTGCTTGCAGTTTTAGAAGAGTGACCTTTTTTGTTACTTTGTTAAGATCTTGTATTTGTTCTTTCTGCCTTTCATTTTCATTTTCAGGCCTGCTAATTTATGCTAAAGATGCATCTAGTTTCTTTTGCTTTTGATCAACCTAAGTTACATACCTTTGACCAGATTGGTTTGCTAGGTCTTTCTCTTTCTTTTCTGCTTCCTGCAGTTGGAGTTTTAAGAGAGCAACTTCTTTGAGTGTGCAATTTTCCTTCTCTGTGTTCTTCCTTTCTTTGAAGGCATTGATTAATGATTTCTCTATGCCTTATTCTTCTTCTTCATCACCATGTTGGATTCTTCAACCTGAGGAACTGCTTGATTTGAAACATGGTCATTGTCAACATGGTCTTGACCGACATGGAGATTTTGAATCATATCCCAAAGATGTTTGGCAGATGAGCATGGACCTATATTGGATTTCACAAAATCTAGCAAGGCAGTTAGAACGATACTCATGGCCTTTGAATTGTACCTTCTTGATTGATAAATGGATGTATCTCCAGTAACAACTAAAACCCATCTATCACATCCAATAACTTGCAAATAGGCTTCCATTTTAGCTTTCCAAAATGCAACATTTGATGAGGAATTGGATCAACTTGTTTCTCTTCATCAATAGTAATAGGATATGAAATTATTTCAATACCTGGATCTTCCTTTGATTCCTTTGAATGTTTGGTAGCTAGCTTCTTTGATTTTCGCACCTCTGCACTCTGAGATCTGTCTTCCAGCTGTTAAGTTGCTACTGAAGGAAGCTTCCTTAATACCAATTTAGTGTCTTGTTTGGGAATAGGTGCTTCGTTTTGTGCCACAATACATGTCTACTTCTAGACTTATCTCACCTCTGTTCCAAGGCCATTGCGCTCTAATCTAATTCGCTGTCCAGCCTTTGTATTAGATCCTAATTTAGCTTATACCACTCATTGCCCTTCCTATACTCATTCCAGCATCTGTTTTTTATTTTGTACCCTAATTCTGCCCGATCCATTATTTAGTTCTAGTTTACTGCCCTATTCCATTCTTTTGTTGACATTGGTACCTAGCCAAAATTGATCCTAATCCATGATCATTATAACCTAACTAACATTGTATGTTGGCTACCTATAACTTGTAACCTCATACCTGTACACTATCACACAATTGTTTGATTATCTTCTACCCAAGTTTTGTTAAATTGACCTATTCCATTGAAGATATCAAGTTGCTAGTCTTGAAGGCATCAAAGATGTATTTGTGAGATACAATCTATCCTTCATAAACCTTAAGAATAATGTGTAGGCCCTGAGCATCAAAATTTTGTGGAGGATCTAACTGTTTGACTTGGAGTATGACAAAGATTCCTACAACTAGATTGCTGGGTGTGTAATGAATGTCATATGTTGTTAAACCCTGCATCAATAATCATTGGAGGTATGTGATCATAGGATATATGTTGCAAAAAGTGAAAGCTTGATGACTTGTTGATGTCGACAATAAGCTCCAGAGTTGATATGAATCTTGTAATCGACTACCATCGCAATATTATGACATCTCTATTATAAGGGTCATTCTCTATAGACCTTCTCTAATCTGGAAAGATCCTAGACTATAGTTCAATCCTTGTGCAAGCATTCATAATACAACCTTATCCATGAAATATTTATACAATCCTGGCATATATAAGAAGAAAACTCCAATTAACTGAAGTCTTCATGCTTGGATGTTAAAAGTAGCATCAAGTATAGTTATCTTGATAGCTGAGTTGAGAAAATCTATGGAAGTATTATAGGCATAATTGAAGCTTGTCACTGAGGACAAGATGGGGTATCACTAAAAGGTTTTATGTTTACATTCTTTTTAGTACAAAAGGACTCCGCTAAAGAAGAGTGAAGAAGAGTATCTTACAAAGACTCCAAGCAACTGACAAATTTTGATGACATCTCTATGTATTCAAATCGGCTGCAGTGCATAAACAGAACAAAGTTTGTTCACTGTATACAACTAGGAGTTTTGAAGACATCATTCTGCCTTGACATAAGCATACTTTAAGAAAATGATGTAATTATTGTATTATGGATAATAGTATTGTCATATGGATGATGAAATCACATGTTAGGGTTTGTTGCAGCGTATGATTTGAACCATAGGCTCAGTTGGTTCATCATCCTATGATCCTAAACTCCTGAGGACGAAAGTTGGTACATTCTGCCGTTGGGCACAAGACATATTGGTGACATCTAGGTTTGTGCTCGTGGGCACAAGGCAGATTGGTGGCATCTAGGTTTGTGCTCGTGGGCACAAGGCAGATTGGTGGCATCTAGGTTTGTGCTCATGGGCACAAGTAAACCATGAGAGCAGTGACAATATTACATGATTTTGATGCCAGAGCATATATGGTGCAGGTCATTGTGTTAATGGATTGGGCATAATTATGCTAGAGTTATTGACAGATATATCTATACGATGAGTAGTGTTGGTCACAGTTGTAAAGCCAGGGTTTCAGTTGCAGAGGTTGAAATATTGCATTTGTATTAATAGCTAGGGTTTGATCGTTGAAGATAAGAAGTTATTGCATATGTTGACGACCTTTGTGCGAGTACTACAGAACGACAAAAGCCAACATACTATATGATGATTGTTCATTTTATTGAGCAAAGGGGGATCTAGTATGAAAATATATGAAACGTGGTCCGTCCGCTGATCAGGGTGGCACAATGGTGCGGGGTAGGAGAATGGAATCTCCTTTAGGTTGAAGCCTTAGAACACTTCAGGTCAACAGGGTGGTTCTAGGACAGGTTTGAGCTTGCACAGGGCATTGGAGCGTCTTTATGGTTGCAGCTGATAAACAGGGTGTTGGAGCCTCCTTCCAGTTTTAGCTGGAGGATATTGAAAGTTGGAGCTTTCCATTGATGTAATCTTGAAATATATAAAGAGCATTCAAGAACCAATGTCGACATCAATGACAACACCATTCAACAACAAACCTTATCTAGGCCTTCGATCAATTGCCATACCATATATATATATATATATATATATATGCTAAGTCGGTCGAGGGAAAATTGGTCCAAGTGCATCATCCCATGAATATTATAGGGCGAAGTGTAAAAGTTGTGGGTGCTGAATGTGGCTATGACTAGACTGATGCTCTGCAATTGTCCTTAGTCCCATGGTTCTCAACGCATCATTTGTGGGTGTCAATATGTCCCTCTAGAGGACTTGGACCCCAGTTAATTTGCCTAGACCTATAGATGGAACCACCTGCCAATCACACACAATATCTAGTTTTGCAACTTTCATCATAAGGTACATAAATCCTTATTGCATCTAAGCAAACAAAGCTTGAAAGAAATGGGCATGATAACATTTAGTCTTGTAATGATATTACCTGCTTAGGAGTGGCCAATAGACGATCGTATTAGGTTTTTCCCAACCCTCAAAGGGAAGTGACATGTCCTCATTCCACCCTTCAATTGATGGGTGCCATGTGGATAATGATGGAACGAAGGGGGAAGAACTCCATGGTCAAGTGATATGGTCAAAGGGAACAAATATGGTGGCATACCTCAGTTTGGGTATATAGATGTGAGGAGGGAGCAATTGTGGATGCATGAGTTACCTCAACCTTTGTTTTCCCACCCCTTTATATTGTCATTTGAGCTTGATTTGTATGATGTATAACAGTTATTACCTCCTTAAGGATGGGTCAGCTCGTCGCCCATCAGGGGTTGGGACATGCAAGGGTTCCTTGTCTTTCATGAGATAGGGCATCATTGGCCTAGAAATCAGGTGATGGCCCGCATGATGGAGGTAGAGCTCATGCTTAGCTTTTGCCCATGTGCTAACTTGAAAGTCCTGACCATCTTTTGCATTTTGATTTTTCTTTTGTCTTTCTTATGGCCATCATATGCGTTTTTCTTTTCTTTTAGCTGCATCAACCTCCTAAGGTGCATTTCTAGGCCCTACCTAAGCTATGAGGATGTGTGATTGCCGAACCCCAATGAACTAACAGTAAATTGACCCGAATAAGGGAGGTGGAATAGGGGCTCGTAATGTAAGATGGAAAGTGGTAAGTATGGGATAGGGATAGACTAGGCTACACTATCTCAATCATGGCTTCTCAAGTAGTGCCCCTTCCTAAAGCCATGGGCCATATATATATATATATATATATAATGATAATTATAATAATGATTAATTAATTAGTGATTAGTATAGAAGAGGCATGTCTTTATGGACATGACCAATGTTACTTGGGAGCGGGAGCAAAAAGGGGAGCGGGAGTGACATTTTCAGAAGCTCCCGGTTTGGGAGCGAATCCTGGAGCCTTTTTTTATATAACATATATATTTTTTATATTTTGATACATATGTCAACAAAAACATGTAGAATATGAATTAGATATAAAAAACATAAAAAAACATAGATTGAACCATATAACAACAATCATCTAGAAGTTATAATCTTCATCAACCACGTCCACAAGTTAGTAACATAGTAACATACAACATATTGAGTCTCATGATTCATCAATCTTAAAGTTTCAAGCTTTCAAAATTCAATATATAACATTTATCATCATTGATCACCAAAGTTGTACTTGTAAGCTAAGTGTAACCATTACAACAAATAATATCTAACATGAAATGAAATGTTATAAAATGAAATGAAATGAAACAACTTTCAACTTTCATGAAGCATCATATTCATAATTCATTATTAATGAGTTATAATTGCCAACTTCAAACTTAAATTGTCATATATTGTTTAAAAAAATATCATAATAAATATGAAAGAGTCAATAGTTATAAAAACTACTAGAAACTAGAAAAGAGAAGTAAATCTATTATCTATTTCTTATGCTTGGGCCTCTTGCCACCACGAGAAATGTCTAATTTTTTAGTCTTGTTGGAAAATTAGGATCTTTGTCATTAATATCACCCTCTAAGCATTAATATCCAGAGGTATCTTTGTCATTACCTCTGTATCTGTATAGGGATCTTTGTCATTAATATCACCTTCTAAGCATTAACATAAGATAGAAAAAGCATAGCATGTCAAGTCAAGATTTTGTTTGAGTGATGCGTACATTTTTAGGAGGGTCATGATAGAGAAGTTCGACAACCAATGTCACTAACATCAAGGTACATAGAGGGATTGGTGCTCTTGATTAAATATGAGTTCCATACCCTAATACATGACAAAATTCAATGGAAACATTGCAATCCCCCAATCCTGAAAAACTGATAAGTCTGCTGGATTTTGAATGAAATCTAAAATTCTACTTTCTCCATATGAAATCCAATGAGGCCGAAACCACTCTCAAACATCCTGAGTCATTTCATGGTAATGTTAAAAATTTAAGTAAAAGTGACATTCTCCTTAATCTTCATTTTCATCTCCTTAATCTTCATTTTCATCCTTTTACTTTAAGAATTTAACATTACCATGAATAGCATATCAATACTAGGGACATAGAGCATATCGATACTAGGGACATAGAGCATATCGATACTAGGGACATAGACATGATCATTAAGCTGCCCCACTCAAAAATTATTTGTTTCTTTCAAAAAAAAAATTGAATTTCGAACATTACTACAAAAACAAATTGCAAAAAAGGCAAAACGCTCCCGAAAAGGCAGGGAGCGAATTTTTTTTTTAGGGAGCGTGCTCTCAAAATCGCTCCCTTTTCAGGAGCGATTTCGGGAGTGCGCTCCCGACCCGCCCCTGAGTCGCTCCCGCCAGAAGCGTGGATTGGGAGTGGGATCGAGGGGGTGGGGGGTGCTCCCCTGCAACACCGGACATGACCCTTCATTAAAGGGCACCTGCCTAAGTATTTAAGTGGAACCTCATTTGTAACAATCATCATCTCACCTAAGTCACTTGACACGTGGATTCGGGATTTGACAGATATGGGGATTCGAGTGTCGGATTCAGACACGTTGACCCCCGAAACAGGACACATTCAGATACGTTATATATTATTTTATTATATATAGATATATTAAAAATTAGATATTTCTTAAAAAAATTCTCATTCATGATACAAATTCATTGATTTCAAACATAGATTTTCATTTAGATGTAAGTTTTGTTGTTTACAAAGTAAGTAACATTATGGCAATGGGCATGCATAGTACATACAAAATTCAAATACAATTGTAATTTGTGACATGTCACATAGATGATAAATGATAAATCATAAATTCTGAATTCATAATACATATTCAATTCATCAATGATCCAATAGGAGAAAGACAAGATAGTAAGATAAAGACACTGACAACTGTAGTTTTCTCATTAAGTCATCAAAATCAAAATGTGTTACATAGGTAGTGCAATGTCAAAGGCAAATAGAAATAGAAAATACAAAACAACTACAAGTATACAAGCCTCAAGGCAGTAGGTAGTTCATGACTCATGAGTCATCAATCCTCACAAACATCATCAAAATCAGCATAACTGTCCTCATCATCATGGTCACCATTGCTCTCCTCTGCTGCATCCTCCTCCCCTGTATCCAAAGTCGTCTCTGCATCTGCTGGTGTGGAGGATGACCCCTCTACAGTATCACCATCATCAAATTTAACATGCTCTAACACTAGATCATTGAAATCCATGTTGGCCAATGCCAACTCAACACCGCTGTCCAGACCCATATCATCAGGGAAGACATCCCACATCTTTGTCTTTCCCTTCAACCACATTTCCCTCTGCCTGTAAATAAGACGAAGGTTGGTGTGCACATACACCATTGTCTCTGCCATGGACTGCTCAAGCCTGTTCTTCCTAACACTATACAAATTCCCATATGTGCTCCAATTCTCTCTCAACAAGAGGATGAAGTCACCTGAGAGAAGAGCCTCATGGCTAATTGCTATAGAGGAGGGCTTGTTGCCCCATGATTTGCCCACCAAGAATAGGGCTTCTTAGCCCCCTTGTCTCTAATAGGATCATATCCTGCAAATCGACCAGTGCCAATGGAAAACCCTGCAGAGGCATCCTCCACCTCATCAAGCAATGCTCTATCTTGAAAAACCCGCCTGAATGCATCTTTCCTCTCCTGTGAGATTTCAACATCCATGTGAGGAGGGAATCTGCGGGAAGGTCGACCATTCAGCCTCTCATGGTTGTAGTATTTTGGGTTCAATGAGTGAGCCAAACAATGTAAAGGTGTGCAATTCTTGTCCCATCTACTGAGAAGAATATCCTGTATAGTGGTGAAGAAGGCCTCTGGTGATGTCTCATACTCGGGGCATTCACTCTGTAAAATAATGCTCCTCACAAACTCAATCATGGAATCCCATCCCTCATAAACCTCTCCTAGGATGGGTTGGTCTGTATGTGCAAATCGAAGCAAAGAAATGATAAGGTCCATGATTTGAATAAGTAGATCCACCCTCTCCCACCAAGCATCATCTAACACTATGTCCTTCACTCTTTTAGAGGCTACTTGATTTGTCTTTCTCTTAAAAGACCAAAACTCTGACATAACCATGGCCCCAAGAGCAGTCTTGACCTCCCTCAACCTCTTCAACATGATGAATGAGGAGGCAAACCATGTATTCGCAATCTTCAACAATCATAGATTGCTGTACTCCTTGTAGACAGTGAGGGCATTTGTATGATTTTGTACAAAGTTATGGATATGCCGTGCATCATCAATAATGTTACCAATCCAAAGCACATCAGAAGCAATGGATTTCAGTGCTAAGTTCAATGAATGGACAATGCAAGGTGTCCAAAACACTTGTGGATATTTAGCTTCCACAATCATGCCGACAGCCTTGCAAACATGTGCACTATCTGTAATGATTTGCACACAAGAATCAACACCTACATCTTCAATAACTTTAATAAACAACTCACCCATATATTGTGCATCCTTGTATTCTCCAAGTGTATCCATTGCTTTCAAGAAAACTGGACCATTCAAGGAAGACACCATGAAGTTGATGAGTGGGTGCCATGCTGGATCTGTCCATCCATCAGAAACAATGCTAACCCTAGATGTTGGCCATGATGCTTTAATAGGCTCAAACATTTTTTGCACCTCTTTTTTTACCTTCGTCAACAATGTGGTTCTAAGCTTCTCTGGACCAGGAGGCACATACCCTGATGGAGCTCCTTGAGTTAGAGCTCGGCACATTTCAATAAATAGAGGTGAGCTTGCAACATTAAAGGATATGAAGTTTTGTTAGAAAAAAAGGCAATGGTGAGATCAAGTTCTTCCCGTTTCTCCTTTTGAAAAATCTTGTACATTGGATCAAGTGAAATTGCCTTTCTTTTTGCTGCTTGTCTCCCACTAGAACTCTCAAATGGGAATTTGTTGTTGCCTTTCCTAAAAAATGGAAGGGGGTCATCATTCTTGGTTTTTTTTGATTTTGCAGGCACATTGGCCATACCAACATTGAACTCTCTTTCCATTTCTTAACTCTTTTGTAAAGGAACTTTTGTACAAGCTCCAACTCCACAACCTGGTAAAGCCAACAAAGGTCCTTTCACATGGAAATATGTGCTTGTGAAAGTATTGTGGCAAAAGTTGCGTCTCCAATTCACATTGCTTCCTCCCTTCACCTTGTTGCTTGGCCCTTGCTCTCTTGTGACATATTTCCACAAGAGATATTTCTCAATGTTACATTGAGGAGGAAGTCTTCCCTCATCATTACTTGCAATAGAGGGAATACTTGCAGCAGACTTTGATGAAATTTGGGGAGGAGGGGCATTTCCAATGGGGACATTCTTCCTCTTCCTTTGTCCCTTCCCTGTTGCCCTTGATTGAGCCATGAATACTATAAAAAATAAACAAAAAATGCACAAATTTGTAAAAGAAATGCATATGCAAACTGCTATAATACAAATGCAAAGAAATAGAGAGGAAATGCACTTACCTGTTGCTTGAATCTTCTTGAAACGCTCCCACACTCTTTGCTCCTTGCTCCAAACCCTCACAACAAACCCACAACAAAAGAGAGGAGAAAATGAATAAAAAGAAGAACAACTCGCCTTTTTTATGCTGCGTGTCTTTTTTCCGGAATTGTGTCCAGAAATCGAGACACATCGTGTCCAATTGGGACACGATCCGGATTCGATTGTGTCCCAATCTGACATGACGTCTCCCTATTTCCGAACACGAATTGGCATGAATTGTGTTGGATTTGTCGGATTCACGACACTTCGACCTATTTCAACAAATCCGGTTTCATAGCATCTCACTTGTATTCAAGAATTTATATAAATATATTATTTGTCCCATGATGGACATTTTTATATTTCAAATATTTTGAATATTTTGTTGTGTATATGAACTTTGTTCGGAACGTTGGTATCAAGGATGTTCGATCCTTCGGGCCGCTGCACCACTACATAGAGCCAATCTGATCCGGCCTTTGGCCATCATGCTTTCGTCAACCTTTTTGCTGTCACAATTCAAGTGTTTCACTATACAAGCTTTCGAAGGTTCTTCGATTTTGTCATTAGGGACCATAAGAAAAGGGTTTATAGAAACAAAAGAAGGTTAAAAAATTACGAAAGAATATATATATTTGAAAAAAGTATATAAAAAAATAGATTATTGAAAAAGAAAAAAGAAATAAAAACAAAAGTCATATTAAAAAAATATATAAAAAAATAGATTATTAAAAAAGAAAAAATAAATAAAAACAAAAGTTATATTAAAAATATTCAAATAAAAAAAATAAAATTAAAAGAAAACCAAGTGCAGCCGAGGCTGCATAGTCGCCGTTGCTCGTTGACTCAATAACAGTTGGAGCTGCTAGTGACGACCTCGCCTGCTTATGGCTATTGACAATCAACCAACTGATTGCGCTGCTGCTGTTTCGCCCTCGACCGTTGGTTGTCTCCACATGTTGACCCAAACCGGTTAGAATCTGCCCAAACCATTTCTGGGTCTTGGAGATCTCATGTGCTTTAGCCTCTCCACCATTTTTCATGGCTAGAGCACATTCGATGCTACCCCAAATCAACACTTCCTCTTAGCTAGGATTGTGCTCTAGTAATACTCCTCACTGAGTATCACCCTGATCATCCAACATCGGTCCCTGTGCTGATGCTAGGTCTCCCTACCCAACATCCTCTGCATTGCTACATCCTGTACTACTTCCCATGGCCCTGCTACTGCCACTGCTGCATTATATGGCAACTCCCTTTGCATCCGTGTTGCTGCATCTGCATCCGTGTTGCTGCATCTGCATCCGTGCTGCTGTTGGCCCTTCTTCCCAACACTGTATCTGCACTGCAACATCACCCCCATTTCTGCTACTGAAATGGATTCCTTATCATCCCCATCTTTTCCCTGAAGTAATCAAACTTTGTCCTTCCAAGGGCCTTGGTGAGGATGTTTGCCACCTATTCTCCTGTCGGAGTGTATCTCAACTGTACAACTACTCGTTGGACACAATCTCTGACAAAGTGACACCAGATATCAATATGCTTTGACTGATCATGAAATACTGGATTCTCAGAGAGCTTGATGCAACTCTGATTATCCCACATGATCCTGGTCGCCTCCATTTTTCTCCTGAATAGGTTCACAAGCTGTTTTTTAAGTCATATGGCCTCACACGACACTGTACTTGCCGCCATATATTTTGCCTCAGATGAGCTCAGAGCCACGAACTTCTGTTTCCTACTGCACTAGGAGGTCATTCCTGATCCAATGTTGAAACAGAACCCAGAGGTACTTTCCGATCCACTGAACTTCCTGCCCAATCTGCATCAGTAAATCCACTCAATTTGATATCCTTACTACTAGTGTACAACAGTCCATAATCGACTGTTCCCTATAAATACCTGAGAACATGTTTGGCTACTGCCTAGTGCGCCCTCTTCGGTTCCACCATGAACTGATTGAGGGTGTTGACAACGTAGCAAATATCTGGCCTGGTATTGACCAGGTACATCAGGGACCCTATGAGCTGCTTGTATAAGGTGGGATCAACATCCTTGTCTTTTGATGCATTAATCTTCTTCCAATTGGTGATCATTGGAGTAGCCATAGGTCTACAGTCCTCCATCCTAAATCTCTTCAGGATTTCTGTAGCATATCTCCCTTACCCAAGGAAGATCTCTCCCTTTTGCTGCCAGACTTCCAACCCTAGGAAATAATGCATTCGTCCCAAGTCCATATCGAATTCAGTGGCTAGATTCTTCTTGCAGTCCCCGATGAGCCTGGATGATCCTGTCAGAAAGAGATCATCCACATACAATACTAAGATTAGCGGCTCATTCTCTACGACCACATAGTATACATTTGGATCTATGTCACTCTTGACAAATCCCATCTTCTGCAAATAGCCATCGATTCGACCATACCATGCTCTAGGTGCCTGTTTCAGCCCATTAAGGCTTTCTTCAACTTGCATACATGAGACTTCTTCTCATGTGTCTCAAAGCCCTCTGGTTGTTCAATGTATACCTCTTCTTCTATCACCCTGTTCAGAAATGCCGTTTTGAAATCCATTTGATGAATCTCCCACCCCATATGTGCTGCAAGAGATATCACGGTTGTAATAGATGTATACCTGGCTACTAGGGCGAAGGTTTCTTTGTAATCAATTCCTTCCTTCTGAGCATACCCCTTTGCCACAAACCTGGCTTCATATTTCTCAACACTTCTGTCTGCAGTGTATTTGATCTTGTAGATCCATCTCGAACCTACCACTCATCTGTCTTGATGCCTTGGCACTACCTCCCAGACATCGTTCACCATTATGGAGTTGTACTCCTCTACCATTGCATCCAGCCAAACCTGATGTTGAGCAGCTGCCTCTTGGAAACTGGCGGGCTCCCCATATTGAGCTACTAATGCCTGATATCTATTTGGTTGTTTTCGCTCCCTCTTATTGTTTCTTGGCGCATCGATGAAGTACTCTGCATCTTGCGGAATCTGACGAAGTTCCCTGCTAGTTCTTCCTCTGCCAGCAGGAGCTTCTGTTAGCTCCTCCTCATCCTGTGAGTCTTCCTGACCCGAGGAAGAATTCATTACTTCCGTTGGTTGAATAGGTTTAACCAACGACTCCTCTTTTGATTGCTCTTTGGAAGACATTTTTCGAGATTTTCTGAAAGCCCTGTCCTCCATGAACTTCACATCTCATTGAACCACTACCTTCCTGCTCCCTGGAAGATAGATTCTGTATGCCTTAGCGTTCTTGCTATATCTCACTAGATATCCTTTTTCCGTAGTTTGATCCAACTTTTTCCTCTTTTCCTCGGGTAGGCGACAATATGCTAAACTCCCAAATATCCTAAAATCACTGACTTTAGGTGTCTTCCTTGTGAAAACTTTCTCTGGAGTAATCCTACCCAATGTCTGATGAGGAGTCCTGTTTTGAACATAGATTGCTGTGTTGCATGCTTTTGCCCACAGGAATTTTGGCATATCCTGATCATACATCATGGCCCTAACTGCTTCTACAATAGTCCTGTTCTTCCTTTCTGTTACTCCATTCTGCTCCGGATTGTAAGGAGCTGTCCACTCTCTTCTGATGCCTTCCTTAGCGCAATAATCAGTGAAGTCCTTATCGACATACTCTCCACCATTATCTGAGCACAAAATTTTTATTTTCTTCCCAGTCAGATTCTCCACCAAAGCCTTGAACTCTTTGAATCGACAGAAAGCCTCATCCTTGGTTTTCAAAAAATAAATCCAAGTTTTCCTTGAGTGGTCATCAATGAAGGTAAGGAAGTACTCGGCACCACTAAGAGCTTTAGTGGACATAGGTTCGCAGATGTCTGAATGTATCAATCCTAGTACACTCTTGGTCCTGTTTTTACTTCTAAGAAATGTTGCTTTGGCATACTTTCCTAGAGCACATCCTCTGCATCCATCATCTCGTTCCGTACTAAGATCCAGAACTCTTGTTACAGTGCTCCTGAGAATTCTTAGAGCCCCATGGTGCAAATGTCCCATTCTTCTGTGCCATAGTTCGTTCAAATCCTTGTCTCCATGACTGCCTATGAGTGCCATTGGTGATTCTAGCTGTAGTCTATATAACCTGTTACTTTTGTTCTGGATCTGCACTTTCTTTTTCCAGCTCGGGTGTTTGACGTATACTTTCTCCTTGATGAAGAAGACGTCATAGCCTTTGCTTTCTCCTTGATGAAGAAGATGTCATAGCCTTTGCCATGAAGTTGCGACACGGAAAGTAAGTTCATTCCCAATCCTTGTACATGCAACACATTGGTAGCACGGAACCTCTCTCCCGATTCTGTTTGAAAAACTATAGTACCCATCCCTACTAGAGTACACTTTGCCTGGTTCCCCATGGTGATTTGAAAGTTCATCTTCTCCTCTCGATAATCTGAGAAACATTCTTGGATTCTCGTCATATGCCAAGAGGCTCCATTGTCTATATACCATACCTCTGATGATGCAGAACTAGTCATACAAGCCACTTCTTCTTCTAGCTTGGAAGCCAACATAAAGAAATCGAAATCACTTTCTCTTGTGCAATTTTCTGAAAATTTGTGCGAATCTCTTGATCTAGATGCCTTTGCATCATGGTCTCAACCCATAATTGATTTTCCCTTCCTGTCGCTGATTACTTGCTCTGATACCGTGTGAAAATTCTATCACTGCAACAACTGATTTACTTTACCTACTTATTTTCCAATAAGTTATTTATGAAATTCCTTCAATAAACATTAAAATAAATTCTGCTGCAGATATCACAACATAATAAAGAAACAAACACATGCACAAGAATCAACACATGACACAGATATTTTGGACAACAGTCCCCGGAAAATCCCAATGTGGGAAAACCGGTGCAACAAGGGAGGATTTTATTATCCAGCAATTCTTTAGTACAACAGGGTGCCAAATTGGCTTACCCAACAAAGAGAAAATTCTCCAGCACTTCTCCCAGTCTCTGCGTAGCTCCCAGACACTCTGCGTCAGCCCTTGCCTCTTTGCGTCAACACTGGGCATCTCTGCGTCACCCACGCAGGCCCTCCAGTGACTGTGCAGTTTGCTGCTTCCTCTGCGTCTGCCTGGGAGGCTCTGCGTTTGCCTCTCTAACGTCTGCGCTGGTCTTCTGGTGCTATTCCCGACTCTCTGTTCCATACTTGCTGCCTCCTGCTGCTCTCCAGACCACTAGTTTGATTTTCTCAGCTAACCCCGCTCCAGAAATCAAACTGACTGGTCTCCCTCATTGTATTCTCCAACTGACCCTCAAGCCTCTTCTTATACTTTTCTTGTTGGTCAATCAACGGCTGAGATTAAATCTTTAATCAATGGCTAAGAATAGATTTGGCTTGATCCATGACTTTTGGACCATTCTAACCAAGTTTTATATTAATACCCATTAATATTTTATTTTTCCTAAGTTTAGACTTAGGAACTTCATTAAAAATATTAATTATTTTAATATCTCCCAAACCGGTTAGAATCTGCCCAAACCATTTTTGGGTCTTGGAGATCTCATGTGCTTTAGCCTCTCCACCAATTTTCATGGCTAGAGCACATCCGATGCTACCCCAAATCAACAATTGTCTCCGGGTGGAATTTCCCAAAACGATTTATGGGTATTGTGGAATACATGTGTCCTAGTCTCACTGCAAATTTTGAGGCTCAAAGCACATCTGATGCTACCATAAATCAACATTTACAAGGCTAATTCATTTTATTTTGAGTGGTTATTTAAATAAGGTTAAAAGTGAAAAGGGTTTTGAGGTCCGTATAGAAAAGGGTATTTCATTAAGAACATATTTCATATTTAGAAAAAAAGAGTTTAAAAAGGGAAATTAAGTATTTTAAAGGAAAATTTTTTGAAGGATTAATAAAACTTTAAAGTGCTTAGCTTTAAAACCCTAAGCTAGTTTCGTAAAAGAAAAAAATGGAGACTAGCAATTGAAGATTTTTGAAAACCTCACACAACGCTATTAAAGTACTATTTAGAATTAAGGGGATTCTTCCAGGAAAAAATGTTATTATTTCTATCTCTCCCGTTGAAGAAAAAAGTATATAAACCCTAACCTTGCCAACCAATTGGTGATTCCTGAGTCAAATGTAATCGAAAAATTAGATTGTCGGGATAAAAAACAATATGACATAACCGATTTAGAGTGAAACATTGGGGGTTATATGTTTATATCGCAATTCTTTGTTCGATCCATGTGGGTGGATCAAGGTGACATTATTCTGGGTTCACCTTGGATGGAAACAGTAGGGTCCTTCATCCTAAATACGAAGAAGAAAATTTTAACTTTTTCTTATAGGAAGAAAAAAATAACTCTACAGGACATTACATTGAATTCAGATTCAATAACACCAGAAGGCATACAAGATATCTCAAAAGTAATTTTTCAAGAAAGTGAAAAAACAATACAAAATATGCAAAGAGAAGTTGACAAAACCACCATTGACAAAAATGAAGTTTCTCGGCTTAAAGACCATAGTGAAAAATGACTGATGCAAATTAAAAAGCTTAAGAAGGACGAAAAGTCATTGGAAGACAAAGTACAACAACTTATCGAAAAGGAAGTGTCGAGATCTTCAAATGTAGAAATTCAAGTTGAAGAAAAGGGAACGAACACCGATCCAGTGAATATCACAACTCAAGAAGATCACAAGCCAGTTGAAGTAAAAACATATTTCAATGTTGCAGTTCAGACGATGAAAAATCCAAATGAAAATTCTGTAACCAACTCAACAACATCAGTATTTGAAGTAAATTAGGAAATTTCCACATGCATGATAAGGGAAAATCAAACCACAAGAACTCCTTATCGACATCCGAATCACAAGAGCAGACAAGTCAATTAGTCTGCATATCTGTATCACTCGAAATAGAAACAATAGATTTATGTTCCGAAGAATACTGATGTTTGCACAATCCAATCTTGTGAAAAAAACTCATCACAAGTTTACAGAAACTGGAAGATTCCAGAAAAGATTGATTTAGGATGGTCAGATCCCTTATCACTTCGACTATTTTGTTTATCACTCAGAGTTTCTTATCATCTTGTATCAACGAAGATGACAAATCGAAGAATTCCAAAAGATGCGAATAGATTACAAAGACATAAAATCAAATAACATGTCTTGTCAACCATATGCTATGAGGACAAAACTTTTTAAAGAAGACAATATATATATATATATATATATATATATATATATATATATATCAGTGTTGCGAAAATCGCGATTTTTTGAGTATGGCGATATTATCACCCAATTTTTACGCAATTTTTTTTTTTTTTTTTTTTTTGTTCACAAAAAATCGTGATAACTTGAAAAAATCGTGATTTTTTGGGGAAAAATCTTTTGGAGGAGGTGACACAACCTACCCAGTCTACACCTGTCACTAGTAGAGGACGTGGTCTACCTCCTGTAGCTCCTAGTTCTTCAGCTTCTAGAGCACAGCAGAGTCCATTGCCAACTCCGCTGGCATCTACATCTAGAGGGGCAGAGGAAGTCAGTGGTATTAGACTTTAGTTATTTGGTTCATTTCATTGTATATGACATCATGACTCATGATATGAGATACATTATTATATTTTTTGTTGATATTTTGAAGTTGAGTTGGGACTTAGGAGTCAAGACTTACTATTCAGGACATGATTCACTGTTATGTGTGATGTAGCACTAGAAATGATATTACACATCTTATATATTAGTTCTTTTATCATATTTATGTGTCAATGTATTTATTTTATGTTGTAGATTCTTTAGATATTAAAAAAATTGAAAAAAAATGAATATTTTTGTATGTTACGATTTTTTCCCGATTTTTACCGATTTTTCCCCTTTTTTACGATTTTTTCCGATTTTTTTCCCCTCGCCGATAATATCCCGATAATGATTACTGCAACATTATATATATATAATGATAATTATAATAATGATTAGTATAGAAGAGAAATGTCTCTAAGGACATGACTATTCATGAAAGGGCACCCACCTAGGTATATAAGCGGGCCCTCATTTGTAACAATCATCATCTCACTTGTATTCAAACATTTATATAAATATATTATTTGTCCCAAGATGGACATTCTTATATTTCAGATATTTGTAACAACCATTAGGGGAGGTCCCACTGTACTAGGATTGAAAATTAACCCCCCATTTAGGTGAGGTAACAAGTGTACGGCCAAGACCCTTCCTTCTAAGTTACTCCATAATTTATGTTAAATGCCCAAATACAAACAAGCATAAGCACCCGATTGCAAAATGAATAAGGTACCTTTTGATTTGAAGCCCACCTTCCAACATGTGCTCTTTACAAGTGGGCGGGTGAACATATGACTCGTGCAGATGGTGGAGATATAAATGGCACATTATATCGGCTACAAAGTGGCTCTCAGTGGCTGCCAGCTGCCGGCTGGAAGAGATGGGTAGGGGAAAAGCTTCTCCTAGGGGTTGCCCACTTTTAGTGGGTAAGATGGTGTATTAATTTTTTTTTGATAATTTTCCATATCTGATTCATAAAGGGGATTGAGTCCTTAGAGGTGTGAATATTCTCCCCTTGAAGTGCATTGTTTTGGTGTTTGTTTTCTTGGGCAGCCTGAGGATTTTGATTAGCTGCTGTAATTAGTATTTTAAATTCAGCCATAAGGGTGAAGGTTCAGAGAAACAAATCCAGGGAACCTCAAATGTTGAGGTGAAATTTCTGAATTTATCTTGAGCACAGATTTGTGAAATTTCCGCTAACCACACTACCTCAAAGCTAGAATCATGGCTGCCCCATACTCCACTTAATTGGAATAAAGTGTTACTATCTGCTGCGTCTTTCTTAATCAAGAAACTGCACATTTACTGATGCTGAAAACATCAGATGTAGTGGACTTCCTGCAAATTCACACACACAAATACAAACACGCGTGTATGTATGTATGCATATATCACCTATAGAGCAAGATTGAAATAAGTATGTTGACTTTTGCATGTGTGTTGTTTAAACTTTATACAGGATGAGGGGAAGACAGAAACACATTTCAGTACTGTGGTCAAGTGTATTGTTGAATCTCTGAAGATTCACATCATCAATAGAGATTCTGATGAAGTTGCAATATGTTTTTATAACACTGTGAGTCATCTTTCTTTATGTTTTGTGAGTTCCTCATCTATTAATTCTGTACAAAGTTATAATTGAACTTCACAACTGTGACTTTTATACGAGAAAATGAAATATCAGAAGATTACAAAAATTCGTGATGCATCTAATTCTCGATCAGTGTATCTTCTCAAAATTTGGGCTTCAGACTCGCACTTTTTATAGCCTACCATTTATGTGATTTTGTTTCATAATTTTTTTTTTTTTTGGCTGTTAAATATATCTTATATTAACAGAAAACTATTTACGATTGTTACATAGAATTTAAAGCATTACACAATGTTATGTACACAGTATTTGGGTATTATACAATATGCAGTATACTGTATATATATTATATACATAGTGTATACCAATAAATCATGGTCATAGCTAGAACAGCTGCTCTCAGCATTATTTTTTTTGATGTCTCTCATATGCTATCACTTTGTCATCTTGATTACAGAGTGCATCAATAACCACAGTCCTTGTTGGAAATACTGAGGGGTGTGAAGTAGTATTTCTTATCAATTAGCAGTTAGCACTCTGTTAATCCTTTTCACAGCATTAGTTATTCTTCAACATTATTATTATTATTATTATTTTTCTTCTTTATCAGATATAAAATGCGGTGGACAACACCATACAACAATGCAGAAAGATAAAGATAGTTGACACAGACTTTTTAGGTGGAAAACCCCCGCCGGTTCAAAAACCACCGAACGCTTCTTAGTAATTGTCTTCTCCCTTTTAAAAGAAATTAATCTCATCAAGTTTTCAGCGACAACTGAAGGAGGGCCCAACCCCTTGATTTATAGGTTACAACCAGTGGGATGCTACCTACACCCTAATAACTTGCAGCAACTGGAATGACGACCCAACACCTTGTAAGTTAGGCCCACAACTTGACAAGTGCCCCAACACTATAATTACCAACTGTTGTCGGAAGGATGCATCGTCACCCTGTAGTTTATCAACCTTGTTGCACCCATTTTTTCAAAGTTCCAAGGAAGCAGTTATACCAATTTTTTCAAAGGATTAGGATCATCAACCATAAACTTTTTGAGTCATTGTAAACCCATTTTGCAAAATTTTTAATGTAAATGATGCTAGTAAGACTTTGTAAGTTTGTATGCACGTAACAACCTAGGTAAACCTATTATTTTGATGACAAATTTTATCCTAGGAGGCTTTTTGTTTCACTCATTATCTGTGTTTCTAAACATGGATGATCAACAAAATTTTTCCCTCGAGTCTCACCCCAAAGCTAGGGTGGAATTTATCGTCAAAATCTTAGGTGAGTCCTAGTTTTCTAGTTGAGTTTTCTGTAAAAGTAATTTGAGAATAATTTAAGCTAATTGGCTAAATTATTTTATTACAAGTCACTTGGTCTACTAAATCATATTGTGTCGCAGAATTGAGTAAATTATTTGAGGGTCTATAACGAACAGATATTCCCCCTTTGAGGGTTGATTTTGTAAAATCTTATTTAAAAAATATTTTAGTGCATGGTCCCTCATACTTAGACACTATGGCTAAAATATTTGAGGTTGGAAAAATAATTAATCCCCTCAAGTGTCAATTAATTAAATTTTTTTTGCAAAAATAAAATTAAATCCTAAGCAAATGTTAGAGAAATTAAATTCTCCAAGTGGAAAAATTTATCAGTCTTAAATAAATTAATTTTTGGAGGTTCCTCACAAAGAGAATATTGGAAATTTCAATAAAAATTGGACCCTTGGACCTTGGTGGTTAAGTCAAAGTCAAATGTTTGAGGAAATTAGCTCAAAATAATTATTTTTGAGCTAATAAAAAATAATTTTAATGAGAAATTCGAAAATTCCTCAAAAATAATTATTTCAACAATAGAGATTAAAAAATCATCAAAGATTTATCGACGTTAAAAGATCATCAAAGCTTTATCGACGACCGAGATTATCTTGACAGGGATTAAGCCAACTAGTCATTATTTTCCACTTGGAGGAATTTCTTTATAAATAGAAGGCTTTTTGCTTCTATTATGATATGGATCTTGAGCTCTACTCTGATGTAACTTTGTAAAAGCTGGTGTAAATCCACTATCCCGTTGGGAACGTTTTGATCATCATAATAAAAGACTTTGGGGTGTAGTTCATGGTGTCTTTGTTTGACTGATTTGTTGTATGTGCTGGGTATAGGCATTCCTATATTGTGCTTCAAATATTAATTAAATCGTTATTTCATTTGTAGATGATAGGAACATTCTATTGGTAAGTTTTGGGCTTATCTTAGGTGATCCGATTCATTGTATGTTCTAATGGTTTCTTCTTGAGAAAATATATAGAGTTTGCAGGTTCCCCAGTCCTTGGGCTCCAAGTTCACAAACTGTGGGCATAATCCGACCATGTTTGGATTCTAAATATTTTATGTGATTTTCTAACTTCGCTAAGGCTGTGGTTTAAAATTTATTTTTCGAAATACATCTAGCCATTATCAAGGTCTACAAAAATTCTATTCTTCAAATTTTTTTCTAAGCATTGTACATTTGTATATTTTGTAGTATAACTTTTGTAAATTATTTTATTTTCTAACCCTTGTTTTGTGTTGATTTCTGGTAGCATCATATATGCTCTGAGTCTCAAATTTTGCAGGGAGGCTTGGGCACATATATTCCAAAGAACCCAGAAAGCGTTTTGGGAAATTCCACCCAGAAACAATTTTATTACAATAATTAATTATTTTTAATGGAACCCTAAGTCTAAACTTAAGAAATTAAAACAATTAATGAGTATTAATCTAACTGTGGGTGTAACTTCTAGAAGAAGACGAGGATCCATCAGAAATGATCTTAGCCATTAATTAGCTTTTAATCTTAGCCGTTGAATGTCAACGAGAAGATTATTTGAGGAGGCTTGAGGGTTAGTAGGAAAACACACAGAGAGTTTAGAAGATCGAATTTTTGAAGCAGAGCAATCGCCGGAAGAGAAATTCGAAGTGAGCTTTTGTAGAGAGGGGCAGAGGTAGTTTTGGTTGGACGATCTTCTTCGGAGCCAAAGATACTCAACAGAGAGGTAGAGAGACACACAGACGGGGCAACGCAGAGGGAAGAGAGGGTGACACAAAGCGAGGAAGGGCTCACGCAGGCCCCACACAGAGCAACGCAATAGCTTCCAACACAGAAGTATGAGTTTGCTGAGGAAGCTGACATTTCTGAGCTGGGAGGGCTGGAAAAGGCTTATGAAGGTAGATCGATTCTCAGTTGAGTTGACGTGGGGCCTTAGAGGCTGACGCATAGGCAATGCAGAAGTAGCCGGGGAACTCGTGGTTCAGTTGCCGGATCAGCCGAGACTTGCAGTGTAGAGTGAGGTAATCTCACCAGTTTCTTCTGCTAAGTGATTTTCTTTGTAATTGGATTACCGGGAGGGCATCCAGAGATTGTATTCAGAAACAACTTCAACTTATTAATAAAAACCCTTAGATCTGCTGTACTGGTTTTCTCGCATTGGGTTTTTCCGAGGACATTTGTTCAAAAACAACTGTGTCATTTGTGTGTATCTTTCTCTATTGTTCAGTTTCTTGTTTCGGCATATAATTTAATTGGTGTAGGCTGTAGTGTATGTATTTCTATGTTTTCCATGGGGAAGTGCAAATAACTTGTTCATGTAAATCTAACAAGTAGGAGAAATATCATCAATTTTGCAGTTGGAATTGTCGGGTTTAAGGAATTTTCACATTTTGCAGATGGGGTTTTTGGGGTTTTGGGTACTTGTAATTTTATTTGTGCAGGTGCAGGTGAAACCAAAGAAAATTTGCCAGATTAGAGCTAAATCTAAGCCCTTGAGGATACGATCTAACCTCTACAATTTTTGCAAGGCCAACAATTGAAGAATTTTGTAGTAAAATTGAAGATCTAAGGAAAATTTGATTTTTGGCAAGGGTTTGCAAATTTTTTAGGGCCTCCAGGCCCAACGTCCTCCTTTAGGTTAGCCATCCAACCCTCCTTGCCCCTGTGTCAGCCCTTTTCTCCCCTCAAAGGTTAGCTGCATGCCAAATCATACCTCGGGCTACCCTTTTTCCCCTTTGACGTGATCATTTGAGGTCTGTTAAGGCTTGGTCGGAAGCCTCCAAGGCCTCAACCTCCCTCCAACAGCTAGACGACAACCCTTTAGGGCTTTTTGTGGGCTTGATTTGGCCTCTCAACCCTCCGTCTAACTTTCCTTGCCCCTCGAGTTCCCTCATTTTCCCTTTGTCCAGCCTCGATGTCATGTCCCTTCTCAAACACATTAGTAACAGGGTGCTGCTACACAATTTTGCACATTTTTGACTAAGGAAGAGGGCCCCACACTTTCGATTTAGGGACTTAGGGGCCAAATCGACTTTATCTAGTTGCTAGTGGAATGTGGGGGCCACCCACATACGAGTTCGAATTAGTCATTCGATATGCTTGGAGGGAAAATCGAGTGGGTGGATGGAGGGGCCCACATGAGGCTAAGGGGGCCCAAGGAGTTATAAAGAGAGATCAACTCTCATTTTGTTTTCATCTTTGACATTTGCAAACAAACACACATTTGTTCACTCTGCTGTTTAGCGAGTCTACCAGCTGTTTAGCCACGAGTCTCTCATGCGGGAGATTCAACCTCTACTTCGGGGGACCATCTGTGCTTGCCTTGGGGAGGTTGTTCTACAAGAATTTTTAGGAGTTTCGGGGCAGTGACATAGATCAACAACAATGCAGAGGAAGGGAGTGCGTATTTCTGGGCAACCAGGAATCATGCAGAGGGAGTTTGAGACCAGCAGGGATCACACAACTTGTCGAGAGGTGAGGGAGCTGAGGTAGCAGCGTTGGACATGCATTTTCGCTGGAGCTTTCAGCCAACTGAGCCAACATTCCAACAATTCGCATTTCTGGGTTGAGAGACAGCGCAGAGGCCACACAACAGAATTTCGTGGTGCTTGGAGAGCAGCTGGGTCGGGCCAAGAGTTCATTCGGGGAGTTAGGAGTTGGATAGAAAGGGTAAACCCAACATTTTGGAGGAGTTTGCAGGTGGATTTGTAGCCAGTTTCCAGCAGGTCGAATTTGGCAGCCATAGCTGGGGTGAGGCTCCAAGGGGTTTGAAAAACCAAAGTCAAAACTAGCTAAAATCCCTTTTGGGTTTTTCCAGGTTTTAACCAAGGAGTCCAGGGTTAAAAGGATATAATTTTCTGGGCAGTTTTATTACCCATTCCTGCCATTCGAACTTCAACAGAGCAGTGGTTTTCTGGGCAGCGCAGTGTAGAGTGGTGCAGCAGCTAGGCAACCTTCAGCTTAACCCTTTTCCTACCTGGGTTTGGTCGTATTTGTCCATCGAGACAAGCCTAGGTGCACCATTCCATCATCTATTGTATTTGGCTTGCAGAAAATTAATAAAATGGCTCAAAAGTTCTCCATTTACAGTTCTTATATGGGTGTCTGTTGAACATTTCGTTTTTGTATTTTGCTGCGTCGAATATTTGTTGTTATCACTTGTATTTCCTATTTAGTATATTACACTCGACCCCCCTCAATTCCCTCTCGGATCCCCTCCTAAGCTTGTCGTAGGCCTCATTGAGGCCTTAAGCCTTGGCCGCAACCGTTCTAGGGCCTACAACAATGCCTTGTGGCCCGTGGGGTCTCCTCCCTTAATAGAAGCCCTAGTTGGCCTTTTCTTCCTTGCCGTGAGGCGTTTTTGGCCTCTAGGCCTTCTAGCTCTTCCCTTGCCTAATTCTTCTCTTCCCTTTGTGGGTGCATTTGATTTTTTGAGCTAATTCTTGGTGGTTTTGTAGACAAATTGGGCTATAAATTTTTGTTTTCAAGTGCCACATTCATTGAGGAAAGATTAGACAAGTTGGACAAGTGATCTCCAAGGCCTAGGGCCTTTGGTTTGACCTCTAAACCCTTACATATGACCGTTTTGTTACAATAGTCATATCTTTTCTTACAGTGATAACGGACACACAAAAGTGCCCTAAAATCTAACACATTGGCTAATCATTAGAAATTTTTTGATAAGGATTTCTTAACTTGTCTCATAAAAAGTGAATGACTGTCATAGTCATCTTGAAGTCTGATATATATAGTAGTGACTGAAGCATTTTTCATGAGTTACATTATATGCTAATTGCTCTCATCTAAGTCAAGGGAAAATTGATAGTTTTGGCACTGTTTTGAGTTTTGAGTATAAATAATCTACTGCTGTCACACACTTATTTACTGCTCATTGGAAAGTAACTAGAACATAAGTTACTTGACTTGTAAGAAAGATTATCTCTTCATTATTTAATGTGCTTGTTGACATTGGTAATATTGGATAAGAAAACTAACACTTGTTTGTCCTTTGTGAGCTTACTCATAATCTTGTCAATTTTGCACTAATTGGCTCACTCTCTAAAGCACATTAACATCATAATCTAATGATCTTGGTTGCCTAAGTGAAATGAATCTAAAGATCTAAGTGTTCTTGGTTTAAGCATTGGAGTATCTTATTTCAAATTTTCATTGAGCAATCTTTGCAATATTTTGGGCATCTAAGTGATATTTACTTAAAGGCTTCTAATCTAATTGAATAGCTCTTGATAATTGGAGTTAAGCAACATTGACATTTATCTTGTTGAAATATCTTTTGAGTGTTGGCATTATGATACAAGTGTTGTCCTTGATGGCAACTCACTCACAGGTGAATTCAATTTTGATAGAAGGCAACTCACTCACAAGTGAATTTAGTTTTGATAGAAGGCAACTCATAGTACAACAGGTATATTCAGAGGTTATAGGGCAATGGTACAGAAGAATAGGAAGATGGAGCTAAGGTCTACTGATTAGAATAAAGAAGGTAAAGGAAAAGGTTGATGTAAAGTAGTTTAAGAAGTATACGTAGGTCCATTTAGTCAAAACAGCGTATAGACGTCGGTCCACAGAACAAAAATAGCATATACGTATACACGCACTCCCACAAGAGGAAAAGTGCGTACATGTTGGAAAACCAAGGTTTTGGTCCAAGGTATTTGGTTCAAGGTATTGACCCTAGGTATTTGGTCCTAAGTGGTTTTGGTCTGAGGTATTGACAAAGGACCTAGGTATATAAGGAGGAGAAGATCAAAGGGCTAAAGGAACAAGCAATGAATATCTTATGAAGAGTGAGATCAAAAGCAAATATGCATGTTATGGGTTTATGGTGCTTTGCTTGATCTGAACTAAGGATGAACCTTAGCGGTTGATGGGGATGAGATCTAATGATCATGAGACCTAAAATGAATTATTATTATATGATTTGATCATGGATAGTCTAGATCTGAATGCTAACGCATGATTTACACTGTAAATGTTCTGATCTAAGTATGTCTGAAGTCCAGAGGTGCAACGAAGTTATGAAGTAAGTATTTGCAGATCTGTACGCTGGTTCGCTTAGGTGAAGGTGCGTATACACGCTGGTTCGGCTCTTCCAAGTAGCATATGCAAAAGAAAAGCTTGATGTTCAAGGATGACTGATCTATCAAATCAGTGCTGCTGTTTTACTGTTGTCTGTCAATGAAGTCTTCTTAGATTTGAATGTAAAACTGAATGAATAAGGAGTTTGATATTTGATAGATTGATTGTATAAGTGAGAATAAGTGATCTCTGTTGTTGCCTGTGTAAAGCTCTATAAGTTGACAGTAGATGTTCAGTATATTACTGGTTGGTACAAACTTGATTCAAAAGTTTATGTTTGCAGTACCCTCGGAGGTATACGCAGGTTTGATTAATGGAAGTAGCGTATACATGCAGTTTGGGTTCAGCCAAGTAGCATATATAGTCTGATGCATGGTTTCTGAGGTTACAACTGGTTCTGAATGATGATGCAGGTTTCTGGGTTCAGCACAGTGTTCTGGTGATAGTGATCTGATTGTTTCAGATTAACTGCATGTTGGTTGATGAAGTTTGAGTTTCTAAATTTCTGATGGGTTATTGATGAGTCAAGGTCTTCATATGTCTTGATATGTGCCAAGAGCATCCAGTCTGAAAATTCATGAAACGTGGTCCCTGGTGGAAGAGTGGAGTTTTTCTGTAGGCTGGCACCTACATATTAGTAAACATATTGGCTAGTACAATAGCTAGGGGGTTGTAACTCCCTTCCAATAGACGCTGGAGAACGAGAGAAGGTTGTAACCTTTTGCAGGTAGAAGCATGCGTACTGGTATAAGTCTGCACCAGTACATGATTGTAAACAGATTTTCTTATTATTAAAAGAAGACAGAGACGTCAGCAGCAGGTGGTTTTCACCCACATTGGGTTTCCACCTTAAATCTTGGTGTTCATGTGTGTTGCTTATGTGTGATGCTTTATTCTGTTTTTACTGCACTGTGTAATAAGTTACTGATGTACTGGTTTAAGATCAACACATGATAAATTGTCTAAATCACAAGTTCTCTGGGTATACGCTGGTTTCTCTAATCACAGTTGCGTGTACACGTAGTTCACTTCATTGAAGTAGCGTATAAATCTGTTTGAGAAATAAAATTATTGATCTGATAACACTGATTCACCCCCATCTTAGTGTTATTTCCAACAATTGGTATCAGAGCAGGTCCTTCAGAAGAAGCTTGATCGCTTGAAGGAAGATCCATCAAGATGAATAATCACGAAAGCATGGGATCCATCAGACCGCCAATCTTTGATGGGAGCAACTTTGTTTATTGGAAAATAAGAACCACAGCTTATTTACAATCTCTTGGAACAGATGTCTGGGAAATTGTGGAAGGAGGATATAAATTTCCAACAACAATTCTTACAAACACGGCAGGTAAAAAGCAATATGAAACCAATGCCAAAGTTGTCAATACTTTATTGGGAAGTTTGTTACAATCAGAGTTTGTCAAAGTCATGCAGCTCAAATCAGCCAAAGAGATATGGGACAAAATCGTTTAGAGCTACGAAGGAGACTCTCAGGGAAAACGTGGTAAGCTTCAAACTCTCATAATTCAGTATGAAACTCTTAGGATGCATAGTGATGAGAGAATAGCTAGTTACTTTTTACGTATAGATGAGGTCGTGAATTGTATGAAGAATCTGGGTGAAGAAATAAAGGAAGTTACCTTAATTGAGAAAATTTTGAGATCCTTGTCAGCTAAATTTGAATCAAAAGTGTCTGCCATAGAAGAAAAACAGGATCTGCAGAATATCACTATGACACAGCGTCACGGAATCCTAACTGCCTTTGAGATGAGAAAAGGAGGTCCATCAGATATGAGAGAAACCACATTTAAAGCTTCAGCAAAAGGAAAAGAAAAGGAAAAACACAATGAATCAGGACACATTTCAGATGAAGAAGATGAGCTAAATTTTGTCAAGAAGCTTCAACGGGGCTCTGGAAGGTTCAGAGGTAAGCTACCTTTCAAATGCTTTGCTTGTGGTAGAGTTGGTCATTATGATGCTAGATGTCCTCATAAAGATAAATATGAAAAAGGAAAAGAATATGCAAAAGGGAATAGGAAACAAGTTGTGAATAGGAGTTACTATACTCATGAAGATAGCGATGGTTTATCTAATAGTGATGAAGATGAAACTGGTCAAAATTACAGACTTCTCATGGCTTATGATAGCGATGATTTTTGGGATAGTTTAGAAGAGGATAGTGATGGTTTATCTAATAGTGATAATTATAGACTTCTCATGGCTTATGACAATGATGATTTTTGTGATGCTTTAGAAGAGGAAAGCTTTCATGAAGAAATCTCTAAACTCAAAATCTGTTTAGAAGAAAAGAATATGATCATAGATACCTTGACATACCAACTTGCTGAAAAAGAAAACACAATGAAATACTAGAACGTGAAATTGTGGGTCTAAGAAAAGATCTTGAGTAAACAAAATCTCTCAATCTTAGATTTGCTAAAGGATCAGAAATTTTAAATGAAATTATCAAAGTTCAGTGTTCTCCTCTGATAAAGATAGGTCTTGGATACACTGAAGAAGCATCTCAATCACAGAAGCTGTCAACCTCCACCAAAAGCTATCTTCATGCAACAAAGAGCAGTAAAAAGTATGACAATTGTCAGCAAAGGCATAAAGCTGATCACTAGGTAAATCATACTCAATATGCTCCAAGGATGAATATCAATAGAAGCCACAACCAATCTCAGGCAAATCATATTCAATTTGCTCCAAAGATGAATATCAATAGAAACTACAATCAACAGGTAAATAGATTTGATAGTTGCAGAAACTTCTTTAATGGGCAATGCTTTTCATGTCATAATATTGGGCACAAAGCTGCTCAATGCGTTGCTTACAAAACCATCATGACTAGAGAAACACGAAATCAAAGGAATGTAACAGGGATCAAAAGAAGTTCCTATAATAATTTTTCTCCTCTTGAAAATGAAATAGAATGCTCAATTTGTAACAATTGTGGTCATGAAGAATCTGAATGCAGGGGCAAATTTCGGCAAACACCTCAAAAGGAGCAAACACCATTAAATCTCAAGATATGGAGAAGGAAAGAATCTCAAACAGAAAGATGTGGTATAACCTTGTATGTAGAAGGACAAGAAAATCAGTGGTACATCGACAGTGGATGCTCCAAACATATGACTGGTGACAAAGAGAAACTTCACTCATATAATGCCTTAAAAAAAGAAAAGAATGTCTCATTTGGAAATGACACTCCAGCTGTCCTAAAAGGTAAAGGTTCTTTTTTCTTGAAAGAAAAGGTTAAAGCTGGAAATGTTATGTATGTAGATGGTTTAAAGCATAACTTGTTGAGTGTTAGTCAAATGTGTGATTAAGGAAATGAAGTGGTGTTTCGATCAAATGGATGTGTTGTTCGTGAGCTTGATACATGAGAGATCGTGATCAAAGGTACAAGAACTCCAAACAACTTATACATACTCAAAGGAGGACAACAACAGTGCTATCTAAGAAAAATGATGAAAACTGGCTATGGCATAGAAGATTGGGACATCTAAGCTTTTCTCAAATAAGAAAAGCATGCAGAGTCAAGGCTGTTCGTGATCTTCCAAATATCAACATCCCAGAAAATACAATATGCAAACCATGTCAAATCGGTAAGCAAACTAGAGTTCACTTCATGGAAAAAGAAGGGTTAGCTAGCAAGCCTCTTGAACTTATCCATACTGATTTATGTGGACCAACAAGGAAAAAGTCACCTCGTGGAGAAGAATACTTTATTTTGTTCATTGATGATTTTTCCAGAATGTGTTGGATAGGTCTTCTAAAGCATAAAGACAATGCATTTGAAAAGTTCCAAGCTTTCAAAGCTTTGGTTGAAAATGAATCAAAGCGAAAAATCAAATGCCTTTGATCTGATCGAGGAGGGGAATTTATATCGGATGAATTCTTTGACTTTTGTGAGCAACATGGAATAAAAAGGCAATTCTCCACTGCAAGAACTCCTCAACAAAATGGTGTGGTAGAAAGGATGAACAAAACAGTTCAACAAATGGCTCGAGCTATGCTAGATGAATCTGGAACTCCTGCAACCTTCTGGGGTGAAGCTGCATTTGCTGCCGTGACTATTCTCAACAAAGCAAATGTTCGGGTAAATAGCACTCAAACTCCACATGAACTTTGGTATGGTAAGACTCCTACTGTAAAATATTTTAAAGTTTTTGGAAGCAAATGTTTTATCAAAAGGACTGATGAAAAACTTGGTAAGTTTGAACCCAGAGCAGATGAAGGGATTCTTCTTGGTTATTCTTCCAGAAGTAAAGGATATAAATGTTATAATAAAAGACTTGGGAAAATTGTTGAAAGCATTGATGTTGTAGTTGATGAAGCATGCAAAAATCCAAAACAGATAAAATCAACAAAAGATTATGACAATGAGGAAGATGGGGATTACTTTCCCACATCAAATCAAAATTATATTGAAGAAGAAACCAATGAAGCACCAGAAGAAGATATAATGGTAGAAGAAAAGACTCCGTCTAGGTATGTTCAGAAAAATCATCCAGAAACTCAAATTTTAGGAGAAAAGGAGGCTGGTGTACAGACAAGAAGAACTATTACAGGGACCTCAAGCTATCTAGCATTACTATCCTCCACCAAACCTCAAAATGTAAATGAAGCATGCAAAGATGAATGTTGGGTCAAGGCCATGGATGAAGAACTTGAGAAAATTGGAAAAAATCTTGGGAATTAGTTCCTAGACCTCATGATAAAAATATTATAGGAACTAAATGGATATTCAAGAACAAGCTGAATGAAAATGGAGAAGTCATTAGAAACAAGGCTAGACTTGTTTGTAAAGGGTATGCCTAACAAGAAGGTATAGATTTTGAAGAAGCTTTTGCACCGATTGACAGACTTGAAGCCATAAGAATGTTTCTTGCTCTTTCCAGTTTTCAGAAATTCAAAGTATACCAAATGGATGTAAAATCAACCTTCCTTAATGGAGATTTAGAAGAAGAAGTTTATATTGAACAACCATAAGGATTCATTCTTGAAAATGATGCAAAACTTGTATGCAGACTCAAAAAGGCTCTCTATGGTCTGAAACAGGCTCCAAGGGCTTGGTAAACCTCCAAACTGTAGCCACATCATCCCCCTGCAGCCGCGCCAGTTTTCAAAGTTTCCTTGATGTGTTCCCCGCCAACGCGCAGGTGTCGCACGCAGCGCCCACTTCAATGCATCGAACCATTGGTGCTCTGGAACTGCGCTCTCAAACTTGTTCAAGAATTCATCTATCGCTGTCAATCCATCATAAGTCGACAGATTTGTATAGGGCCTTGGAAGCTTCCGAACTGTATTGCTGATGTCGCATAGGTCACCCTCGGTCAGTGTGATAGGCTCCCCACCCAACTTGGACACCTTAGTCTTCTTCTGCGATCGGGTGATCGATGCCTTCTGCACCTTCCTGCGTGAGTATAACGCCTAGTGCGATACATGACGCATCAACATGTACATGAAATTCGATGTCCCATTTTGGGAAAACTAAAATGGGAGCAGATGCCATTTTTTCCTTAAGAACCTCCAGACTTACAGGCCGGGATCGGGATCTGCCTAAGGGATGTCTGATATCGGAACACTGGAACCCTACAAAGAAGGAAATTGAAGATTGGTTGGATCAGAAGCTTCACGAGTTCGTGATACAAGAAAACAAAACCCCACAGATATCTGAGAAGAGGTGGCTGGATTGCTACGTATATACAGAAATCCACGAGATCTTCTTTGCGTCCTTCTCTTCAGAGCTGTATGATTGGATTGCGAGGTTAGCCGACAGCCAGGGAAGGTATAAGCTCGATAAACCAATAGTGTGGACTCCGGAGTTGGTGCGCAGGCTAGAGGCCTCAGAAGATAAGATCGCACGGGTCGTAGACCATTGGCTCGATCGGATAATAGGAGGGTTTATCACTAAATTTGCGATAGACACGACTGTAAGCTACAACGAAGCAGAAAGATGTTTTCTCAAAGGACCGCGAGATAAGTACATCAAATCTTTGAATACTTGGATTAAGATGCTGTTATGTGAAAAACGGGTGATGTGAATACATTAATGAGTGGAACGACGTGGAGCGGAAAGGTCTACAAAGGTATCATCGTGACTCGTCCTGAGTCACTCGTCGGTGTGACGAGGCGCGCTACCAAGGCTTCATGGTCCACCATCCCTGTGAGTGACGTACTACAATCTGTTGCTCTATCCTTGCCTCCTGCAATGCTTCTTCAAGCTCCTGTTCCATTGCCCCTACTAATTCACTTAACTGATGATGCTCATTTTGCTCTGCTAGGTTAACAAAAGCGACCCCTCATAGGATTTTAGCTCTAGCTAAGATGTCAAATGCGTGAAATTTTTGTGCAAGAGCAGCAAGCTTGCGATCTTTGGTCCAGTATACTTAATGTCTGCTGAAGCTTGTGTTGCAATTTTGCAAGAGATTTGTTGCTATCCGCGAGGTCTTAATCTTCAAGTTCCATCGTGGGCACGCAACCCAGGTACGCACTTTTCAATGGAATTCTGTCTTTTATCCCAAGGTTCACCGTCTTGGCCTTATCTTTCATAGATCGCTTACCAGACCGCGGGTTCCGCGGCGACATCCGGACCAGTCCTGCTATCTTTCGCGGAATTTTCGGTACATCCGCCACCGCTGACATTGGGCTCGGCGCGGCGGCCTTGGCTGTCGACATTACGCTGTCCCGAAGGTCCTGCGTCTCTAATGTCGCAACCATGGGGCTTACTCTCAAGGCGGCGAAGTTCAACGGGTCCATACCTATTGGATAACACAATAACTTAAGTCTCAAGATGCCACGGTTTATTCAGTGGATGACCAACTGTGATTTATAGGCCTGCTGAAATTCAAATTCGACCGTTCCCTCCTTTTCTGGCTCATTAATGCGATACTGGCGACAGATCATTTCAAATCCAATTTTGACTCTGTGTCTTAATTGCCCACCGTCTGCTCCTTGTTGTCTTAAATGGACCATCTTGTCATGAACAGTGACCTCAACGGTCACTTTCCAGCCTGTCCGCGCAGCAGTGCAGCCCCTTATGCGCGACCGCGATTCCTGCAATATACTTGCCCTACGCGGAACCCTTTTTCCGCACAGCTCTCCTGCAGACTTGTTTATAGTCCCGCGCCTTCTTTCAACTGCTTGGAGCGCTGAGACTGTGCTTCAGTCGGTTAGTCAGACAGCCGGCCCACTCGTGTAGGGCTTCAGGCGACTGCCATTTACTCTTCTTGGGAAGGGCTCTCCATTAAGCTTGACGAGCTGGACCGCGCCTCCGTCTGTGACCTCTTTCACCACATATGGTCCCAACCAATGCATGCAGAGTTTTCTAGGGAATTTTTCGAACTTGCTGTCATACAACAATACTAAATCATTTACTTTGAATGTGCGCAACTTGATATGGCGATCGTGCCAAGCTTTCTCGCGTTGTTTCTGTACCTGCTGATGGAATCCCGCCAGAAATCGTTCTTCCTCAAGTTCTTCCAGTTGCGCGAGCCTCTCTTCCAAATCTTTGCCGCCGCCATACTTGTCATTGCTGCTATTCATAAACTGGGTACAATGTATTCCATTGGCGTGACAACTTTCGTGCCGTAGACTAGCTTGAAAGGTGTCTGACCCGTCAATTTCTTGCATGTGGTTCTGTATGCCCATAAGACGGCAGGTATGCGCAAGTCCCAATTGTTTCGTTGCGCGTTACATACTTTGGTCAACGCAGTTTCCAGAATCTTGTTGAATGCTTCTACTGTCCCATTAGCTTGCGGGTGGTACGACGTACTTTGCTGATGATACACCTGGAACTCCTAAGTGAGTGCGCTGATAGTTTCATTTAGGAAGTGCATTCTGCGGTCACTCATTAGAATTTTCGGGCATCCAAACCAAGTCAACATGTTGTCGAACAAAAATTTCGCAGCTGTAGCGGTCGTGCAATCCTTAACCAGCTGTGCTTCCGCCCATTGAGTCAGGTACTCTGTCGCGGTGATGATATAGCGCGCACCCATCTTCCCTTGAGGTTTGATGGGCCCCACAAAGTCTATCGCCCATTTTTCGAATGGCTGCAACGTCATCTGTGGATTGAGGGGCATCTCATCTCTTCGCGATGGTTTCCCAGTCCGTTGACATACATCGCAGGCCCAACAGTATGCTTTCGAATCTTGATGTAGAGTTGGCCACCATAGTCCGGTGCGAAGAATCTTTTGTGTCGTTGCCTGTCCTGCATAGTGTCCTCCTGCAGCCCCCCATGTGCTTCTGCGAGGATCTGCCCCTGTTCAAATTCAGGTACATATCTTCATAATATCTCGTCGTTTCCCATTTTGTAGAGGTGCCCCGCAATGACAGAAAAATCCGCCGTGTGTACCACCAATTCTTTCTTCTGCTGGACTGAATATCCCTGCGGCGCGGTCCCTGTGGTTAAGAAATGGATTATATCTTCGAAGTGGCCGTCCGCGACGTGCACTGCATAGAGCTGTGCATTAGGTAGTCCCTCCTCCAAATTTGTTGGCTCCTCACCATTCTCAATTCATGATAGGTGATTTGGTCCTGCATTTAAGCGTCCCGGCTTTATGATGACCTCGAAGTCATACTCTTGAAACAGTAACATCCATCTGCATATGTGCCCCCCAACACAGGCTTGTTCACTAGGTATTTCAACGTGGAATGATCGGTATACATCTTGAAGTGCCCACCAAGTAGATAGTGGCGGTATTTCTGGAGCGCTTATACCATCGCCAGTCCCTCGCGCTTAGTAGTAGAGTAGTTTTTTTTCGGCTTTGGACAACCACAGACTTGCGAACGTGATCGGGTGATCGATGCCTTCCACACCTTCTTGCGTGAGTACAGCGCCCAACGCGATACACAATGCATCAACATGTACATGAAATTTGATGTCCCATTTTGGGAAAACCAAAATGGGAGCGGATGCCATTTTTTCCTTAAGAACCTCCAGACTTTTCTTACAATCATCATTCCAACAATATGTAGTGTTCTTTTTCAACAACTGTTCCATTAGTGCCGTGATTTGTGCACAGCTCTTAATAAAATTCCGATAGTAGCTAGTGTGCCCCAACGTGGTACGTAGTTGTTTGACACTTCGCGGTGCTTCTAGATTGAGAATGACAACAATCTTCGCAAGGTCCACCATCAGGCCTTGTTTGCAGACCACATGGCCAAGCAAATTCCCAAAGGGGACGAGGAAGGTGCACTTCTTAAGATTCAGCGCAATCTGGTGTCGTCAGCAAGTGTCCAACATCAATCGTAAGCTCGCTATATGTTTTTTAACTAACCCAAATACAATCCAATCATTGAAATAGACCTCCAAAAACTTGTGGATGAACTCCTTGAACGCGGCCAACATTATGCGCGAAAATATTGCTGGCGCGTTCTTTAGTCCAAAGGGCATCACAGTATACTGAAAACAACCCCATTCAGTCGCGAAGGTTGTCTTGCTCCTATCTTTCGGCGCGATCTTGATTTGATGGTACCTTGAGAACCCATCCGTGAATGAGTAAGCTTCTTGTCCTCCAACATTCTCCAATACTACATCTGTAAATGCTGTTGGGAATGGATCATGAACACAGGCGTCATTAAGCTTCTTAAGGTCCACGCAGATTTGAATTTCGCCCTTCTGTTTTTTCTCCTGCACTATCATAGGACTCACCCAGTCGGATTCTTCCACTGGTTCAATAATTCCGGTGGCAAGCATTTTGTCCAACTCTTCACGGACCTTTTCCTTATACTTTGGATTCAAACAATAAGGACACTGCTTAACTGGCTTCGTGTTTGGTTTCAGAGTAATCTTCATCATCCCTAAGTCGCCAAGGATCCCCTTTAACTCGGTGATTTTGGTTGGGAACAAATCTTGATATTCGCGAAGTAACTCGACGACCTTATCCACCGTGGCATCATCCCAATAGTCCCCAAGTGTTGCGTACTTCGGCTCTGCATCTGTACCAATGTTTACCTGCTTTGTTTTCAATGGCGCAGTGATGTCGGGGTCCTCGATTGATGGTCCTCTAACTTCGCAACTCCCTTCAGTTTCTGGAATATTAATATTTCGGGGGTCATCATCATCATCCTCCACTTGGACATTGTAACATTCTAGGGTATGGATTAACTGAGGTGACCATACCGGTTGAGCTATTTCCCGTGGTTCCAATGGTATTTTGAAAATGGCTGCTCTCACGGCCTGCAGCGCGTCGTCAACAGTATCCGCCCATGGGTCTTCAAACAAGAATGTTAACAAGAATCCCTTGCGCAAGACGTTCCATTTGCCCATACCATGTCGGAGTTCTGTCTCAGTATACCAATTCCTTGGGATGACATCCAGGGAATGATAGAATAAGTGTACCCATTTAGGCTGAGGTTCTTCTCCATAGAATTTAGTCCATTTTGTGAGGTGCATGCATGGGTCATCGCGTTCATCGTATTTCTCGGTTATTCATAGGTCCGGTTTCCCAAATCGTAGCCGCATCATCCTCCTACGGTTGCGCCAGGTTTCAAAGTTTCCTTGATGTGTGCCCACCAACGCGCAGGTGTCGCACATAGCGCCCACTAAAATGTATCGAACCGTTGGTGCTCTAGAACTGCGCTCTCAAACTTGTTCAAGAATTCATCCGACCAGGGCCACGGAAGAAGACCAAGGCGTCCAAGTTGGGTGGGGAGCCTATCACACTGACAGAGGGTGACCTATGCGACATCGACGATACAGTTCGCGAAGTCACCAGGGAGGTGCTTCAGGAGGCAATGACAGAGCAACAGATTGTGTTGGGGGCACTCATGATTGTTTCATCTGTGGGTCTCTTTAAGAATTCATCTATCGTTGTCAATCCATCATAAGTCGGTAGATCTCGAACTTGGGCTGTTACGCAACGCAATTATTTAGTCATCATATTACAATTTAGTGTTGTCGCTTCGCTCAACCGATTGTGCCAGCATTCATCTTCTTCGTCTGAATCCGAAGGGTAGGAACCTGCGCGCTCCCACGAGACCCTTCCCTCTGCAGTCGGATTTAGCCAATCTTGGTCTGGCGCAGTTATCTTGTAGATACAATCCAGCTCACCGTCGCGTCCATCATCACGCACGGGTTCAGTGTAGCGCTCTCCTTCAGCGGATCTAACGGAACTACTACGCGTAGGGACTTTTTCTCGAAAATCATTTTCCGCTTCTTTAGGTTGATGACTCCATTCATATCTGTGGCCCAGTCTATCCCTAACAACGCGGGGTAAGGGTTACTATCATCCACAATCTATATTACCTCAAAAGGGGCACTCAAGAGGGGTAGTGAATACATAGCAGAGAGGCAGAATGAGTACCGGGAGGATCAGCGTAGAAGCCGGGAGAGGTTGACGTAGAGCCAGCTAGAGGCAGCCAAGAGCTGCGCAGAGCCAGAGAAGGGCCAGTGTGTGAGGCGCAGAGGCTCCAGAAGCTGACGCAGAGCCCAAAGAGGCTGACGCTGGACCAGAGAGGTTGATGCTGGGCCAGAGACGCTGACGTGGAGCCTAGAGGCAGCGCTGGGGGATTTTTCGTGGGACAGACTGGGAGTTGGAGAGCCGAATAGGGTGACGCAGTGCTTATTAGAGTGACACAGAGCAACAAAAGTTGCATTGTTGCTGTGAGATCGTTCATCTGGTGATTTAGCTGAAATATCTGTCTCCGACTAAGAGGTACTACTGCCGAGGGCATTCTCTGTTGGGTGAGCCATTTTTGGCACCCAGGTTGTATTCTGAAACTGCATAATAATAAAACCCTCTGAATAGCTGCATCGGTTTTCCCGCATTGGGTTTTTCCAGGGACATTAGTCCAAAAACAATAGTGTCACTTGTGTGGTTGTTTACTTTCAGTTGCTGATCTGTATGTGTTGATACTGTGCTTGTATTTATTTTCAGTATTTGCATGGTAAATAACTTAACAAGTTGGAAGAAATAAATCAGATAGCACATGAAGAATTTCTAATGGGTTAAACTTAGAAATTCCAACACCCAAAAGACATATCCAATATGACCAAGAGATAATTGCTCAAGTATTAAATGAGAGAAAAGACTAATGCTCTTTATAACTATTCACCAATATGCCAAAGATAAAATTATCACCCACAATAGATATTCAATTTAACCATGAACGATAAATGACAATAGTGGCTATAAGAGAGATTAGAGCACTTATCCATGATATAACTTAGAACAATTAGCCAAGGTTTTTTAGAGACAGTATGTGAATGAAAATAATTGGTTAAGAGATTGCCACAAGGATGATTAGAACAATTAGATCTCCAAAAGGAACAAGTGATTAAAGATTAAGATGCCAAAGTCCAATATGCCTTTTAATCACCAACTTAAGCAATATTAACCATTCAAAAGATATTCAACTCTTGAGATTGATGAGTGAGTTATTTAGTGCAAAAATTATAATCTCTTAGATTATGAAACTCACAAAAATCAATGTGTTAGTATTGTTATTAGAGTAATGCAACATCTTAACCATTTTTCAATCTCTTTAACAATCCAATGCTATCAATGCAAATAATCCTTTTCACAATGTGCTATGCTTATCAATGCAACATTAACCAATATTAGGAACCTTTATGCACTTATGCTCAAATTTTATGACAACTGTAAGATAAATTCAATGAGAGCACTTAGGATGCAACAAATGAAATGCTTATGAGTGCAAAAATGCAAATGAGGCAACCCGTTTAAACCACTTTTCCAACACAAGATTCTAAACAATGATGTAAGGGTAATAAGAGATGAAAGCTTAATGAGATTAGGATCTTTTTAGATGCCAATGCCACTGTTAATTGTTATGCTTCTCCAAACAATATGACTGTCATCAAAATTTATGAAATAAGCCAAGCAATTATTACCCAATTGATGCAATGACTTGTTAATGTATTTAGATGACTTATTAATTAGATTTATGCCACTTAGATGAGTTTTATACCACTGTAATCAAAGTGACCTGAAGCTTCTAGTAAAACAGAGATGAAGATGAGGGTTTGAGGAGGCAAACCAATAAGCATTTAGGCCTTGAAAATAACTAGCTTGCTTGCCCAAAATTCCCCCAATGAAGTGATCTCCTGCAACCACAATTGTTAGCTCAAAATCTCGTGAAAAGTCCTGCAACCACGAAGTATTAGAGGCAAAAATCAAACGATAACCTAAGTAATGAATGAAATGAGGCAAAGAGGGCTTGAAAAGGGTAGCGATGAAGGCTAGAGGCCAACGAAAGAGCAACAACTTGGGGAGGAGGCCTATTAGGCCTGCGACACTTAGGAAAAAGGCCTTTTGGCCTGTCGTCAAGGTCTAGAAGGGGATGCGACCCCTAGGAGCAAGCCTCCAAGAGGCTGTCTGTTAATTTTAGGTATGTTCTATGCTTGGAGCAATTTATTTCAAATTTCATAGTTAGCTCAATATCTTTTCCAGATTAGCAATTACATCAGCATTAAAGTAAACTGCAGATAGAACATAAACATAAATCGCAGAAGACAAGTCATGACAAGAGGACACAAGATGTGGTGCTAGCCAGGGACAAACCCCAATGTGGGGAAACCCTTGATCTATTCTTCTTATATGTTCATCAATAGTTCAACAGAGAGAGAGAGAGAGAGAGTACATTTATAACATAAGTCAACACTTTGACTTATCTAGATAAGAGCATAGATCATCTCTAAGAAGATGATACGTGAGATCAGTTGAAGACATGCTGCTTCAACTGATTCTCCAAGGTGACTCCTTCATCTATCATTGTGTTGATCTCGTCATCATGCTACACCTCACCATACTGCACCATGCTGCACCCATCATCACTATGTTGCATCTCATCATGCTTCACTAATCATGACTATACCATGTACTTGCAGCACCAAGCATCATTGCTGTCCCAAGTACTATTGCTGCACCTTGCTGTTGCTGCTGTTCCATTGTGCCACTGCTGCACAATGTCATTGCTGTCCCATCATAGTTCTGTCCCAACATGCTGCTGTCCCATCAATGTCATTGCTGTCCCATCATAGTTCTGTCCCAACATGTTGTAGTCCCATCATTGATCTGAAGCTGATCATGTTGCCACACAACTGTCCCAAGTGGTATGAAGAACCATGTTAACAGACAACATGTCTCATGTGCTTGCAGCATCATGCTTGCCTTAGCATTCCTTTGCTGTCCCATTTACTATACAATTGTCCCTTGCCATTGCTGCCTAGATATAAAGGTGTAGTTGCTGTCCCTAATAGTCATGGTACACCTTGCTGCTGTCCCCTTTGCCTTGCCATACCTGCTACTGTCCCATGTGTCTTAGCAGCACCATGTAGCCCATCTATCCCATTTATTAGCATTGTTGTCCTAGGCATGTTTGAGTCCTCAAACTCCCACGCTGTCCCTGCTTTGAGGGTCATCTACAACCCACCTTTTCAGTCGTATTAGGCCTGCATCTAGGGTACCGTAGGTTAGCGTTAGGGCTCCCTTTATATTGCATTAGGGCTGCTCTTAGACTGCATTTAGGGCTGCGGTTTGACAACGTTTAGGGCTGCTTTTAGACTGCGTCTAGTGTTGCCTTTTGACAATGTTTAGGGCTGCTCTTTAGACAACTTTTAGGGCTATGGCATCTCCTCTAGGGCAACTCCCTTAGTCTTCTTTCCTCCAATGTCTAGGGCTTCCACTCTTAGATTTCTCTTCCACTAAAACCCAAGACAAGTGGAGAGAAATCACGATAGAAGTGTGCGTTAGAAATGACTCTCAAATCATCTCCTTTTATACTAAAACGTTGAGCACATGTGGGGTTTATTTGGTTGCTGGCCGACCTTGACAAATTGTTTTATAACACAAATAAATTCATAACTCCATGAATACTTGTCGGAATCGGATGATCTTTAGATCAATCCTACACCTCTTGATGAGAGGGACCCAAGAAAAATATCAGCTGCCATAAATAAGATGACCCACATGGAGTTTGGCCATAATTGCCAATTTTAACACTCCCTCTCAACTAGGGAGAACTCCATCCACTGATCCATATGTCCGACTGTAATATCTCTGGCATCAGTGCTCTGCACTGCTCTGTTGAGCTCTGAAGAAGAAGAATTAACCGAGAATGTCTCATACCATTAACTACTAACCTGAAGTCAGTTTTTTTGATCCCAGATCAATATCACAAGAGAGTGTCTCAAACCACTCATACTGATCCCAGATCAGTTTCATTGATCCCAGTGCAATGGAGGTCATCGTAGCATAGGGAGTACAGTAGATACAATGATGCGTCCATTGATAGTACTACTATGGTCCCTAACCCCATTTCCCTGCTCATTGGTCAGATGAGAGGTGCTTCCCATGAGTCCCAGACTGCATGGGTAGGATGCCTCGATAGGAGAACCATTCATTTATTGATTTGGGGTAGCATCGGATGTGCTCTAACCACGAAATTTGGTGGAGAGATTAGGGCACATGAGATCTCCAATACCTAGAAAGGGTTTGGGTAGATTCTAAACAGATCAAGAGATATTAAAATAATTAATATTTTTAATGGAGTCCCTAAGTCTAAACTTATGGAAAATAAAATATTAATGTGTATTAATATGAATCTGTGTTAGAATGTTCCAAAAGACATGGATCAAGCCAGATCTAATCTTAGCTATTGATTAGGGACTTAATCTCGGCCGCTGAGATGTCAACAGAAAAAGTATAAGAGGAGGCTTGAGGGGCACTTGGAGAACATACTGAGGGAGACTAATCAGTTCAATTTTTGGAGTGGCGTTTGTTGAGAAATTGAACGAGTGGTTTGGAGAGCAGTCAGGAGGCAAGTACGGAATAGAGAGACGGGAGATCAACGCATAAGAGGCAGATGCAGAGCCAGAGGAAGCCACGCAGAGGTAGTAGAGACTACGCAGAGCCAGAAGGACATGTGTCATCCATGTAGAGGCTGTAGAAGTGACGTAGAAGCCCAGAGAGGCTGCACAGAGCCTCAGTAGGCTGACGCAGAGGGTTTCAAGCTGTAGCAGAGGTCAGTAGGGCCTACGCTGGGTTTAGGAAAGTGCTGGAAGTTTGTCTATCTGTGGGTAAGCCAGTTTGGCACCCTGTTGTACAAGAAAATTGTTGAATAATAAAATCCTCCCTTGCTGCACCGATTTTCCCACATTGGGTTTTTCTGGGGACATTAGTCCAAAATAACTGTGTCAATGTGTGCATATTTTTGTTTTTGTATTACGATGTGATATCTGCAACAGTATTTATTTTAATGTTTGTTGAAGTAATTTCATGAATAACTTATGATGAAATAAGTAGGAAAAGTAAATCAGTTGCTGCAGTGATAGAATTTTCACATGGTATCAGAGGAAGTAATCAGAGACAGAAAGGGAAAATAAGTTATGGGTCGAGACCACGATGCAGAGGCATCCACCTCAGGAGACTCACGCAGATTTTCAGAAGATTGCAAAAGAGAGAGAGATTTCAATTTCTCTATGTTGGCTTCCAGGTTGGAAGAAGAAGTGGCATGCATGACTAGTGTTGCATCATCAGAAGTATGGTATATAGACAGTGGAGCCTCGTGGCATATGACGGGAATCAGGGAGTGTTTCTCAGAATATCGAGAAGAGAAGATGAACTTTCAGATCACCATGCGGAACAAGGCAAAGTGTACTCCCATAGGAAAGGGTACCATAGTTTTTCAGACAGAATCGGGAGAGCGGTTCCGTGCCACAAATGTGTTGCATGTGCTAGGATTGGGGATGAACTTACTTTCTGTGTCACAACTTGAAGGCAAGGGCTATGACGTCTACTTCATCAAGGAAAAGGTATACGTCAAACACCCGAGCTGGAAAAAGAAAGTGCAGATCGGGATCAAAAGTAATCGGTTGTACAGATTACAACTAGAATTTCCAATGGTACTAATACGCAGTCATGGGGACAAAGACTTGAATGAACTATGGCACAGAAGGATGGGTCACTTGCACCATGGAGCTCTGAGAATTCTCAGGAGCATTGTAACAGGAGTTCTGGATCTGAGTACAGAACGAGATGATGTATGCAGGGGATGCGCTCTAGGAAAGTATACCAAGGCAACATTTCCTAGGAGCAACCACAGGGGCAAGAGTGTACTAGGATTGATACATTCAGATATCTGCGGACCTATGTCCGACAAAGCTCTCAACGGTGCTGAGTATTTCCTTACTTTCATTGATGACCACTCGAGGAAAACTTGGATCTATTTTTTGAAAACCAAGGATGATGTTTTCTGTCGATTCAAGGAGTTCAAGGCTCTAGTGGAGAATCTGACAGGTAAGAAAATAAAAGTCTTGCGCTCAGATAATGGTGGAGAATATGTCGATAAGGACTTCACTGTTTTTTGCGCTAAGGAGGGCATCATAAGAGAGTGGTTAGCTCCCTACAATCCAGAGCAGAATGGGGTGGCAGAAAGGAAAAACAAGACTATTGTAGAAGCAGCTAGGGCCATGCTGTATGATCAGGATATGTGAAAATTCCTGTGGGCAGAAGCATGCAACACAACTGTCTACTTTTAGAACAGGACTCCTCATCAGGCACTGGGCAAGATTACTCTAGAGAAAGTCTTCACTGGGAAGACACCTGAAGTCAGTCATTTCAGGATATTTGGGAGTTTGGCATATTGTCGCATACCCGAAGAAAAGAGGAAGAAGCTGGATCAGATTGCAGAAAAGGGGTATCTGGCAGGATATAGCGAGAACGCTAAGGCATACAGGATCTATCTTCTAGAGAGCAGGAAGGTAGTAGTATGACGAGATGTAAATTTCATGGAGGATAGAGCTTTTAGAAGATCTCGTGAAATGCCTTCCAAGGAGCAGTCGAAAGAGGATCCGTTGGTCATGCCTCTTCAACCAACGGAAGTGAAGAATCCTTCCTCAGATCAAGAAGATTCTCAGGATGAGGAAGAGGAGCAAATAGAAGCACCTGTTGGTAGAGGAAGAACCAGTAGGGAACTTCGTCAGATTTTGCGTGATGCAGAGAACTTCATCGGAGAGCCAAGGAACAGTAAAAGGGAGCGAAAATAGCCAGACAGGTATCAAGCGTTAGTAGCTCAGGATGGAGAGCCTGCGAGCTTCAAGGAGGCAGCTCAGCATCAGGTCTGGCTAGATGCGATGGTGGAGTATAACTCCATAATGGTAAATGATGTCTAGGAGGTGGTGTCAAGGCCTCAAGACAGATCTGTGGTAGGTTCAAGATGGATCTACAAGATGAAATATGCTGCGGACGACAATATTGAAAAATACAAGACCAGGTTTGTGGCTAGGGGGTATGCTCAAAAGGAAGGGATTGACTATGAGGAAACCTTCGCTCCGATAGCCAGGTATACATCTATTAGGACCGTGATATCTCTTGCAACCCAGATGGGATGGGAGATCCATCAGATGGATTTCAAAATGACATTTCTAAACGGGATAATAGAAGAAGAAGTATACATTGAACAACCAAAGGGTTTTGAAACTCATGAGAAGAAGTCTCATGTGTGCCGACTGAAGAAAGCCTTGTATGGGCTAAAGCAGGCACCAAGAGCGTGGTATGGTCGAATAGATGGCTACTTGCAGAAGATGGGGTTTGTCAAGAGTGACGTGGATCCAAATCTCTACTATCTGGTCATAGAGAGTGAGCCACTTATATTAGTATTATATGTGGATGATCTCTTCTTGACAGGATCATCTAGATTCATTGAAGACTGCAAGAAGAATCTAGCCACAGAGTTCGATATGAAGGATCTGGGACGAATGCACTATTTTCTAGGGTTGGAAGTTTGGTAGTAGAAAGGAGAAATTTTCCTTGGGCAAGGAAGGTATGCTATAGAAATTGTGAAAAGGTTCGGGATGGGAGACTGTAGACCTATGGCTATGCCAATGATCACCAACTGGAAGAAGATTGATGCATCAGAAGACAAGCATGTTGATCCCACCCTATACTGACTGCTCATAGGGTCCCTGATGTATCTAGTCAATAACAAGCCAGATTATTTGCTACGCTGTCAACACCCTCAGTCAGTTCATGGAGGAACCAAAGAGGGCTCACTGGGCAGCAGCCAAGCTTGTTCTCAGGGATTTACATGCAACAATTGATTATGGGCTCTTGTACAAGGGGAAGGATATCAGGTTGAGTGGATTCACTGATGTAGATTGGGTAGGAAGTTCAGTGGATCGGAAAAGTACCTTTGGGTACTGTTTCAAGATTGAATCAGGAATAACCTCCTGGTGCAGTAGGAAACAAAAGTTTGTGGCTCTGAGCTCGTCTGAGGCATAATATATGGCAGCAAGCACAACTTCGTGTGAGACCATATGGCTTAAAAAACTACTGGTAAACCTATTCAAAAGAAATATGGAGGCGACCAGGATCATGTGTGATAATCAGAGTTGCATCAAAGTCTCTGAGAATCCAGTATTTCATGATAGGTCAAAGCATATTGATATCCGGTGTCACTTTGTTAGAGATTGTGTCCAACGTGGAGTTGTACAATTGAGCTACACTCCTATAGGGGAACAAGTGGCAGAGATCCTCACCAAGGCCCTTGGAAAGTCAAAATTTGACTACTTCAGGAAAAAGATGGGGATGGTAAAGAACCCCTTTCAGAAGTAGTGTGTTAGCAGCATGAATGAAGAGGGAGTTGTAGTGTTGGGAGAAAGGACCAACAACAACACAGATACAGAGGAAGGTGCAGTGCGGATGTAGTGCTGGGACAAAGGACTAGCAGCAACACGAATGCAAAGGGAGTTGTCGTACAGATGCAGCAGTGGCAGTGGCAGTGGCAGAACCATGGGCAACAGTATAGGATGCAACAGTGCAGAGGATGTTGGGCAGGGAGGCCTAGCATCAACACAGGTATCGATGCCAGATGATTAGAGTAATACTCAGTGGAGAGTATTGCTAGCACACAATCCTCGCTAAGAGGGAGTGTTGATTTGGGGTAGCATTGGATGTGCTCTGGCAACGAAATTTGGTGCAGAGATTGGGGCACATGAGATCTCCAATACCCAAAAAGGGTTTGGGCAGATTCTAAACAGATCAGGAGATATTAAAATAATTAATATATATTAATGTGTATTAATATGAATCTGTGTCAGAATGGTCCAAAAGACATGGATCAAGCCATATCTAATCTTTAGCCATTGATTAGGGACTTAATCTCGGCTGTTGAGATGTCAACAGAAAAAGTATAAGAGGAGGCTTCAGGGGCACTTGGAGAACATACTGAGGGAGACTAGCGAGTTCAATTTTTGGAGCGTGGTTTGCTGAGAAATTGAACCAGTGGTTTGGAGAGCAGTCAGGAGGCAGTAAGTACGGAATAGAGAGACGAGAGATCAGTGCAGAAGAGGCAGATGCAGAGCCAAAGGAAGCCACGTAGAGGCAACAGAGATTGTGTAGAGCTAGAAGGGCCTGCGTCATCCACGCAGAGGCTGCAGGAGTGACACAAAAGCCTAGAGAGGCTGCACAGAGCCTCAGTAGGTTGACGCAGAGGGTTTCAAGCTGACGTAGAGGGTTTCAGGCTGTAGCAGAGGTCAGAATGGCCTACGCTGGGTTTAGTAAAGTGCTGGAAGTTTGTCTATCTGTGGGTACGCCAGTTTGGCACCCTGTTGCACAAGAAAATTGCTAAATAATAAAATCCTCCCTTGCTGCACCGGTTTTCCCACATTGGGTTTTTCTGGGGACATTAGTCAAAAATAACTGTGTCAATGTGTGCATATTTTTGTTTCTGTATTACGATGTGATATCTGCAGCAGTATTTATTTTAATGTTTGTTGAAGTAATTTCATGAATAACTTATGATGAAATAAGTAAGAAAAGTAAATTAGTTGTTGCAGTGACAGAATTTTCACAATCATCATGTCCCTAAGTCACCTCGGGGTATCACAAGGGAAGGCTGAGCCACTCACCCTGTACCCAGCGCACCATTAGGGGAGGGTGAGTCGCCCTATGGTCGTGTGTTGCTCCAGTAAGTACCCCAAGCCCCCCGGAGCTCCCAGAGCTCAATGCATGCAACATGCAGGGCCCTTATAAGAAGGTCTCTCAACGACTCCAAGTCGTTCAGGAAAGTCACAGATTCGACCTTCTGCCGGGGCTTTGACAAAATGTTTGTGACCTGTACATCAGTATCAATGTGATGGAGCCTCCTCGCTCATCGACGTACCATATCCCAGATCAGGTAGTATTTGATGTCTATCTGCTGGAGCAATCATCGAATACGAGATTCCTCAACAATCGAATCCCCCCTGGTTGTCACAGACGATCACGGTGGTATTCATCATGTGTACAAACAGCTCGCTTGAAGAGTTTCCACAACCAGACAACTTCACATGAGATCATACTCATAGCTATGTATTCGGTCTCAGCGATGCTTATAGCAACTGTTAAAATTGGCAACCAGAGCAAAACTTCATGTGGGTCATCTTATTCATGGCTGATAATATTTTTATTAGATTCCTCTCGTCGAGAGGTGTAGGATTGATATAAAGATCATCCGATTTCGATAAGTATTCATGGAGATATGAATTTATTTTGATTATGGAATTATTATCAAGCCGACCTACAACTCATGTAGGCTCAGAAGCCCAACAGTCGCATCTATTAACCCATCAACGTTGTGTATAAATATAAGAGGACTTTTCCTCATTTGGACTCACTCATCTCATCACATCTCTCTCTCTCTCTACTACGCAGAAATGAGTCTCTTCTCTACTGCGCTGAAATGGGTCTCTCTCTCACACATGTGAAGCCGGAAGCTGTTGAATTTGAAGCTGCAACTGCAGAAGTAAAGATTGACTTGCGTGGCCTAGAAGATCTCATCTTTGGAACTGCGTTGTAGGTTCATCTGAACCTCCTCTGAAAGCCGCAACTTTTGGTGGTGGAATGAAGTCAATCCGATGAACGGTTTGCAAGATATCGACTACCCTAGTTTGAAGCCGGAAACTGCTGAAACTGAAGCTGCAACTGCAGAAGTAAAGATTGACTTGCGTGGCCTAGAAGATCTCTTCTTTGGAACTGCGCTGTAGGTTCATCTGAACCTCCTCTGAAAGCCGCAATTTTTGGTGGTGGAATGAAGTCAATCCGATGAACGGTTTGCAAGATATCAACTGCCCTAGTTTGAAGCCGGAAACTGCTGAAACTGAAGCTGCAACTGCAGAAGTAAAGATTGACCTGCGTGGCCTAGAAGATCTCCTCTTTGGAACTGCGCTGTAGGTTCATCTGAACCTCCTCTGAAAGCCGCAACTTTTGGTGGCGGAATGAAGTCAATCTGACGAACTGTTTGCAAGATATCGTCTGCCCTAGTTTGATAATGAAGCCGCTAATGCTGATGCTGTTGATCTAGGGTTTTCTACTGCTGATATGAATCAGATTTATTGTACTATTTCTCTCTGCTGAATTATTGAAGATAAAAGAAGATTTGATCAAAGGGTTTCCCCACACATTGTGGGGTTTGTCCCTGGCTAGCCGCCACATCTAGTGTCTCTTGTCTTGGCTTGTTTTCTATCGATCGTTTAATGTTCTATCTGCACTTTACTTTATGTACGTGTGATTGCTAATCTTTGGAATATAATAAGGAAAGGAAGTAAACTGTTATAAGCATAGAACATACCATAACTTAACATGGTATTAGAGCTGAGGTGAAGACAAAGCCCGAGCAAGAGCAAGAGAAATCATCGAAGAGAAGATTGGCAAGGCTATCCTAAAATAACAATGGGGTCCTCAACACTCTTTCTTGCTGAAGACAAGCTCCGTGAGAAAGCTGACTATCACGGATGGAAGATGTCTATCGATCTAACCCTTGAGAATCAAGGAGTGTTGGATCATGTGAGAGGCAATATTGTTGAGCCTCCATCAAATGCATCCACTGTTGCTTGGAACAAATGAAAAATGGAGAAGTCAAAACAATAGAAGATCATCCGGGACTCTATCGACAAGCACTTGGTGGCCTACATCTCTGAACTGGACACTTCCAAGGAAATCTACGATAGACTGGTGAGTTTATTTAAAGTTAATGATGCAAATCAAGTTTTGTTTCTTAGAAATAAGCTGAGGGAAATCAAGAAGGGTAAAGATGAAAGTATGCAAGCATACTTCTTAAGAATCACCGAGATCAAGAACGATCTCCTATCTATTGGGGAAACTATTACTGACAGAGAAATGGCACTCACAACTCTTGGAGGATTGCCATTTGAATGATATGTGTTCAGGACTACTCTTTTGAACTATAATGTAATTCCTGGTTTCGAGGAATTAATGGCTAGATACATTCAAGAAGAAACAAGGGAAGAAGTGCAAGAAATGCCCATGCTTAAAGGTCCTCCTGCTGCCTTTTCTTCTCATGCAAAGAAAATAAATAATTTCGGGACTAAATCAAAAGGAAAGGCTGGACCTAAGGCTAGAAGAAAATGACGATGTTACATTTGCGATAAAGCAAGTCACTATGTATGAGATCATGAGCATCATGATGAATGAGATCATGGACATAAAGGGCAACATGAGATCATGGACATATAGGATAGCATGATGATGATGCACACTAGTTTGAGCAGCATTATGATGGATAAAATCATGGACATGGGCAACATGATGATAATCATGATTAGAGAAGCATGGTACAGTATGCAGTGGTGCAACTCGAAATCCCTCTGATGGCAATCAAAGGAATGACAAATTCAACAGCAAAGGTAAGAGGAGAGCTGGGAATCAAGGAAGAGGACAAGCATTCAAGAAGGCTAGAAATTCTAGGATGTATTAAATGCACCTGACCTCAAAAGGAACCTAGTGTCCATCTTGGCAATGGAAGACAGAGGCTACAAGGTAACCTTCAACAATGGCAAGGTATGTATATGGAAAAATAATGTTAAAGATGCCTTTACTCTTGGGTTTAGTGTTGATTCATTATATCAGGTCGATGGAAGTCCGCTAGGTGTCATGTCTTGTGACACAACTCTTTAGTCCGAACTTTGGCATCGGAGGTTTGCCCACCTTCATTACGAAGCTCTACTCGATGTAAGACAGATGGTAACAGGGATGCCCGAATTCCAAGTAGAGAAAGAAGGTGTATGTCCGGGATGTGCCAAAGGAAAGCTCAAAAGGGGACCATTACCCTCAAGCCAAAGCAAGACCTCCGATATATTACAATTGGTTTAATCAGGCATACTTGAGGTTGGCATTAAGAGGGAGACTACTACACCACATACTCCTGAGCAGAATGGTGTGGTGTGAAGGAAGAACCACACGATGATGGAAGCTGTCCGGGCCATGCTACATGATCAAAGACTTCCGAAGTTTCTATGGGTTGAAACTACAATCACCGCCGTATATGTACAAAATCGATGCCCTCATCAAGAATTGGGTTCCTAAACTCCTGAAGAAATGTTCACCACCGGTCAAAGGGAAGTCGTGATTAGTCATGATGTCACCTTTGACAAAGATATGGCTCTTAGCAAGGTGGACAATCTGCTGACTTTGAGTAGCTCTCAAGAAGCCGACACCAGGGAACCGAAAGAAAAGGATGATGAATCAATGCCTGATGTAGAAGAACCCATGGATCCGATTGATCTTCATCCACATGAGCCTTCCTCTTCTAGGAACAGGCCTTCATGGCTTAGGGGGATACTTGATGATGCTGAAGGACATGCTGCACCCTAAGGAACCTTCCATCAAAGTAAGAAACTTAACAGGTATCAGGGATACCTGACCATCATGAGCACGATCATACAAAATGAACCTTCATCATTCTCAGATGTCATCGAGCATTAACTATGGAAGGATGCTATGACCATAGAGTATGAGTCTATTATGGAGAATGATGTCTGGGAAGTAGTTCCCAGACCCTGGACAAGACAATTGTTACTTCAAAATGGCTTTACAAGATAAAGCATGCAGCAAATGGAAGTATGGAAAAGTATAAGGTTCATTTTGTTGCTCGTGGTTTATCCCAGAAGGGAGGTATAGACTATGATATTTGCACCTGTTGCCAGATATACGACCATCCGCTTGATCATAGCCCTTGTGGCTTCACAAGGATGGAACCTACATCAGATGGATGTTAAGACCGCGTTCTTGCATGGTTCTATCAAAGAAGAGGTCTATGTGGAGCAACCTGAAGGATTTGAGATTTATGCTTGAAAATCTCATGTATGCAGGTTGAAGAAGGCTCTCTATGGGCTGAAGCAAGCACCCCGAGCATGGTATGAGAGGATCGATAGCTACTTGATGAAGCTGGGATTCACTAGGAGTGAAGCTGATCCTAACCTTTATTTTAAGGTTGAAGATGACAAGCCTCTCATACTGGTGTTGTATGTGGATGACCTCTTTTTAACAGGTGCAAACCCTCTCATTCACAAATGTAAGAGGGAGATGGCTTCTGAATTGGAAATGAAGGACCAAGGACTTGAAGTGTGGCAGAAGCCAAGGGAAATTTTCCTATCTCAAGGAAAATATGTGGTAAAAATATTGGAAAGATTCGGTATGATGGACTGCAAGCCTGTGACTACCTCGAGGATCTTAACTTTTAGAAGTTATATGGTAGTGATGTCGGACCAGACTTGGGAAATGCCTCTGAGTTTCAAAAACTCATTCGCATTGATGTTCTTGGTGAACCTCCATCCAAACATATGTTTTGCAGTTAGCATTGTGAGCTCATATTTGGTTGAGCTTCACCGGATTGATGCCTGGAATCTTCTGAGATGTCTTTAGGACACAATCTCTCATGGATTAAGATGCACTGCCGAAGATGTGAGACTACTTGGATATACTGATGTTGATTGGGCAGGCAGTGTGGTGGACTGTAAGAGCACTTCCGGGTACTGTTTCACCTTGGGATCTGCTTCGATATCCTGGATGAGCAGGAAGCAGAAGTCGGTGGCTTTGAGCACCGCCGAAGCAAGATATATTGTTGCTAGCATAGCCTCGTGTGAGGCAGTCTGGATGCGAAAGCTCTTTAGTGAGCTGTTTGGATTTACATTGGATACCACTGTGATTCTCTGTAACAACCAGAGGTGGGATTCGATTATTGAGGAATCCCATATTCGTCAATTGCTCCAGCAAATAGACATCATCTGCGATATGGTAAGTCGATGAGCAAGGAAGCTCCATCACATTAAGATGATGTATAGGTTGATACACCTTGTCAAAGCCCCGAGGAAAGATCTAATCTGTGATTTTCCCAAACGACTTGGAGTCGGCAAGAAACCCTTGTACAAGGGTCCTGCATGTTGCATACATTGAGCTCTGGGAGCTCTGAGGGCTTGCGGTTCCTACTGGAGCAACATATGACCACAGGGTGACTCACCCTCCCCTGGTGGTGCACACTGGAACAAGATGATTCGCTCTCTTGTGGGACAAGATGATTCGCTCTCTTGTGGAACAGGATGATTCGCTCTCCTGTGTAGCAGGATGATTAGTTCTCCTGTGAGGCCTGGATTGATGTGTTCTCCATGGCAGCCTGGATTGATATGTTCTCCACGGCGATTGTAGCAGGATTGATGTGTTCTCCTGTGAGGACAGGATTGATTAGTTCTCCTGTCGAGGCATCCTACCCATGCAGTCTGGGACTCATGGGAAGTACCTCTCATCTGATCAATGAGCAGGGAAATGAAGTTAGGGACCATAGTAGTATCGATGGACGCATCGTTGTATCTACCGTACTCCCTACGCTAGGATGACCTCCATTGATCTGGGACCAGTGGTAGGAGTTGTACCATACTATGACGCTGACTTCGGGTCGGTTGAGACTGGTCTGGGACCAGTGGTACATACTCCAAGATTGACTTCGTGTCAGTGCAGTACTGGTCTGGGACCAGTGAGAGTGGTACATACTATGACGCTGACTTCGGGTCGGTTGAGACTGGTCTGGGACCAGTGGTACACTCTCTGAGACTGCGATACTGGTCTGGGACCAGTGGTAGGAGTTGTACCATACTATGACGCTGACTTCGGGTCGGTTGAGACTGGTCTGGGACCAGTGGTACATACTCCGAGACTGACTTCGTGTGAGTGCAGTACTGGTCTGGGACCAGTGAGAGTGGTACATACTATGACGCTGACTTCGGGTCGGTTGAGACTGGTCTGGGACCAGTGGTACACTCTCTGAGACTGCGATACTGGTCTGGGACCAGTGGTAGGAGTGGTACTTACTATGAAGCTGACTTCGGGTCAGCTGAGACTGGTCTGGGACCAGTGGTACGCACTCTGAGACTGATTTTGAGTCAGTGGAGGGTGATACTGGTCTAGGACAAGTGGAGTTGTACTCACTATGACGCTGACTTCGGGTTGGTTGACACTGGTCTGGGACCAGTGGTGCATACTCTTAGACTGACTTTGAGTCAGTATGACACATCCTCGATCATTTCTTCTTCTTCTTCATAATTCGGACAAAAGCAAAGCAGAACAGAGCAATGCAAGAGCAGAGTAGAACAGAGCAAAACAGTATAGATCAGTGCAGGGTAGAACAAGACAAAGCAGAACAAGCAGAATAAAGCAGAGCAGGGCAAGAGTCAGGCTGTACAGGGCAGTGCATTTGATGGATGAATAGTAACGACCGATAGACAGATTGCAGATGAAGTTCTCCATGGTTGAGAGGGAGTGTTAAAATTGGCAACCAGGGAAAAACTTCATGTGGGTCATCTTATTCATGGCTGATAATATTTTTATTAGATTCCTCTCGTCGAGAGGTGTAGGATTGATATAAAGATCATCCGATTCCGATAAGTATTCATGGAGATATGAATTTATTTTGATTATGGAATTATTATCAAGCCGACCTACAACTCATGTAGGCTCAGAAGCCCAACAGTCGCATCTATTCACCCACCAACGTTGTGTATAAATATAAGAGGACTTTTCCTCATTTGGACTCACTTATCTCATCACATCTCTCTCTCTTTCTCTACTACGCAGAAATGAGTCTCTTCTCTACTGCGCTGAAATGGGTCTCTCTCTCACACATGTGAAGCCGGAAGTTGTTGAATTTGAAGCTGCAACTGCAGAAGTAAAGATTGACTTGCGTGGCCTAGAAGATCTCCTCTTTGGAACTGCGTTGTAGGTTCATCTGAACCTCCTCTGAAAGCTGCAACTTTTGGTGGTGGAATGAAGTCAATTCGATGAACGGTTTGCAAGATATCGACTGCCTTAGTTTGAAGTCGGAAACTGCTGAAACTGAAGCTGCAACTGCAGAAGTAAAGATTGACTTGCGTGGCGTAGAAGATATCTTCTTTGGAACTGCGCTATAGGTTCATCTGAACCTCCTCTGAAAGCCACAACTTTTGGTGGTGGAATGAAGTCAATCCGATGAACGGTTTGCAAGATATCGACTGCCCTAGTTTGAAGCCGGAAATTGCTGAAACTGAAGCTGCAACTGCAGAAGTAAATATTGACCTGCGTGGCCTAGAAGATCTCCTCTTTGGAATTGCGTTGTAGGTTCATCTGAACCTCCTCTGAAAGCCGCAACTTTTGGTGGTGGAATGAAGTCAATCCGATGAACGGTTTGCAAGATATCGTTTGCCCTAGTTTGATAATGAAGCCGCTAATGCTGATGCTGTTGATCTAGGGTTTGCTACTGCTGATATGAATCAGATTTATTGTACTATTTCTCTCTGCTGAATTATTGAAGATAAAAGAAGATTTGATCAAAGGGTTTCCCCACACATTGTGGGGTTTGTCCCTGGCTAGCCGCCACATCTTGTGTCTCTTGTCTTGGCTTGTTTTCTGTCGATCGTTTAATGTTCTATTTGCACTTTACTTTATGTACGTGTGATTGCTAATCTTTGGAATATAATAAGGAAAAGAAGTAAACTGTTATAAGCATAGAACATACCATAACTTAACAGCAATCGACTTCTGCTTCTTATTCATCGAAGCAGAACCCAAAGAGAACTAGCATTGAGAAGTGCTCTTGTGATCCTCCACACTGCTTGCCCAGTCAACATGCGAATAATCATGCAGCTTCATATTTTCGGCAGTGTATCTCAATCCATGAGAGATTGTGTCCCAAAGATATCTGAGAAGATTCTTGGCACCAATCTAGTGAGGCTCAAACAAAATATGAGCCCAACATGCTAACTGCAAATCTTATGTCCGGACGGAAGTTCACCAAGAACATCAATGCGAATGAGTTTATGAAACTCAGAGGCAGTTCCCAAATATGGTCCGGCATCACTACCATATAACTTCTGAAATTTAAGATCCTTGAGGTAGTCATGGGCTTGCAGTTTACCATTCCGCATTCGGAATCCAACTCCCTCTTTCTTCTGCAAATGAGAGGGTCTGCACCTGTCAAAAAGAGGTCGTCCTCATAAGGTGCCAGTATGAGAGGTCTATCATCCACAACCTTTAAGCAATGGTTTGGATCGACTTCATTCTTAGTGAATCTGTGCTTCATCAAACAACTATCAATCCTCTCATACTAAGCCCAGGGTGTTTTGCTTCAAGCCATAGAGGGCTTTCTTCCACTTGCACACATGAGATTCTCGATCATGAATCTCAAACCCCTCGGGTTGTTCCAAACCTGTGGACCTGCTACATGAGGGGAATGGTCCCCTTTTAAGATTTTCCTTTGGTACATCTCAAACATGTACCTTCATGCTCTTCTTGAATTTAGGCATCCCTGTTACCATCTGACTCACATCGGGTAGCGCCCCATAATAGACCTCCGGTGCTATAGATGAGATATGTCAATTGACATGGTCCCCAATTGACCATCCTGCAACTTGATACAAATTGCCAACCTTGAACTCATGAGTAAAAGCATATTTGAAAATTCTATTTTCAAACATGTACCTTTCCATTGATGAATGCCACCCTGAAACCTTTGACTTCCATTGTCGAAATGGGCACCAGGTTGTTCTTGCGATCAGGTACATAAAAGAGATTCTGTAAATGAATCGAGTTACCCTCATTCAATTAAGGGGTAACATTTTTTACACCCTTTCTGAGATAGGTGCATCGACTCCAAGTATAATCCCACGATTGTTTCCATCTCTTACCACATTCGAGAGAGCTCCCTTCTATCCGATGAAGTGCCTTGAAGCACTATAATCAATAAGCCAGATTCCCACGGAATCTGAAGGAGAGGGCCAATAGAAGATAACGCTTCTTTATCTTATCAGAAACAACATTTGATTCTTCATACCTGGGGTTCCATGCTTTCCTTGAAGAGTCGTCTGTTTCCTTGATGACCTGCATTACCTGTCATTCCTCTGATCATTGAAGATGTTCCTGGAATGATTGTTATCTTCATCAAGAGATGTGTCCCTACCATTCGGACACTCCTTCGCATAATGGTCGAACTTATTGTAACCAAGGCATCTGCCTTTCCTTTCACCTTGAGATCCGAGCTTCCCATTGAAGTGATATATAGGTAGGCCATCAGAAACTTCCGCTGTGCCATTCTGATAATATACTCTGCTTCGACTTCACTCTTGGTGAATTTGAAGAGGCATGAAGAATCCATTGATCCTTTTGTCCTCTCTCAACTGTCTTTGGTGATTGCTCTTTCACTCTTGCTTGGGCTTTGTCTTCACCTCAACTCTAATACCATGTTAATTTTAGGTATGTTCTATGCTTAGAGCAATTTATTTCAATTTTCATCGTTAGCTCAATATTTTTTCCAGATTAGCAATCACATAAGCGTTAAAGTAAACTGCATATAGAACATAAACATAAATTGCAGAAGACAAGCCAAGACAAGAGGATACAAGATGTGGCGCTAGCCAGGGACAAACCCCAATATGGGGAAACCCTTGATCAATTCTTCTTATATGCTCTTCAATAGTTCAGCAGAGAGAGAGAGAGTACATTTACAACAGAGGTCAACACTTTAACTTATCTAGATAAGAGCATAGATCTTCTCTAAGAAGATGATACGTGAGATCAGTTGAAGACATGTTGCTTCAATTGATTCTCCAAGGTGACTCCTTCACCTATCATTGTGCTGAATCTCGTCATCATGCTGCACCATACTGCACCCATCATCACTATGTTGCATCTCATCATGCTTCACCAATCATGACTATACCATGTACTTGCAACACCAAGCATCATTGCTGTCCCTAGTACTATTGCTGCACCTAGCTGCACCATGTACTTGCTACACCTTGCTGTTTTTGCTATTCCATTGTGCCACTGCTGCACAATGTCATTGCTGTCCCATCATAGTTCTGTCCCATCAATGTCATAACTGTCCCATCATAGTTCTGTCCCAACATGCTGCTGTCCCATCATAGTTCTGTCCCAACATGCTGCTGTCCCATCATTGTTCTGAAGCTTATCATGTTGCCACACAACTGTCCTAAGTGGTATGTTGACCACTACCGGTCAACTACCCATGCAGTACACCCCCTCTTTTCTTGGCAGAAAGGGGCAGCACTTGATCGACGTGTCCGTGCCATCCTGCAGTCATCAACAGTTTCATCATTTTAATTGTAAACCCAGTCTGCATGTATGAATTGTAAATAATCCTAGCAGATATGAGTCGTGTATGTAATTTGCCTAGGTGGACCTAACTTTCTAGTGGTAATCTACGTCCCGGAAGGTTTTTAGTCTCACCGATCCATGATCGGCAGAGTTTTCCTTAACCTGATCCCAAAGCCGGGATGGATTTTGTCATTAGAACTTTAGGAGAATCCTAGTGTGTTAAGCTGCTAGATTATAGTTGTGTCGTAGAACTGGGTGGTTTATGAGGGTCTATGTTAAGTGGGTTTGTCCCCTTAAGATGTAAATTGTAAAAGTCATGATGTAATGTGTCTTGAGGGTTGAAAAATGTTTTAAATCCCCTCATGAGTCCTAAGTCCTAGGTCCTAGGTGATGTTTCCGAAGGCTTAGTTCGATGATCCATTTAATAAAATAATAAAATAATAAAAAAATTAAAAAATTTAAAAAATTAAAAAATTAAAAAATAATAAAATAATAAAAAATCATAAAATAGAGCAAAAACCCTAAAATAATAAAATAATAATATTTTAAGTGAATGCATGCAAAATATTATTTTAATAATAAGTTAGCAATTTCGACGGATGAGATTAAGAGATGTCTTGATCCTCATCGACGGTCGAGATCATTTCGACATGGATCACTCGAACTAGCGGTTGGGATCATTTCCTTTAAATAGGGTGCTAGGGGTCATTTCATATCATTGGAATTGGATCTGTGAGTCTGGTACTGAAGAAGCTCTCTTGTAATCTTTTTCTGGTTAATAAAAGAAGACTTTGGGGTCCATATCTTGCTGGTGTTACTCTCTTGAAATGCTGTGAGATTGTTTTAGTTTCTGCATATTTTATTTCCAGCCATTAATAATAGCTTTTTTTAGAGTATTGTGGGCACAGGTATCTTGTTCACTTGCTAGGGTTTAAGTGCTGTTAGGGTTTCTGAAGTAATGGCAGGTATCTCCATTACTTTTTGAGATCTAGCAGCATTTTTGTCCTCTTTATTGACGGTTGTTTTGAGCTGTGCAGAAAACATTTTCTGAAGGAATTTTGTGGGCGTTCGGGGAAGTTCTCGGCTGAACCAACCAACTCCCGCAAGCATTTTTTGCTGAGCCCAGTTGGATTTGATCCTGGGTCTATCATTCAGTTTATTTTTAATTTGCATGAGAGATTTTCTGAAGTTCTTCATAGTGAAAATCTGAAGGCTTTATTTCTTTAAAATATTCCTATTCTTATTTGCTGAATCTGGCTGTGAAGGGGCCAAAAATTTGTACATTAATCAGCTGTTTTAGGGTTTTGAATTTTTTTTGATCTGAGGTTTCAATTTTTTGCTCTATGCAGATTTAAGATTAGGGTTTTGTTTCCTTGAAATTGCAGATACAGGGTTTTTTCAGGGGTTTCTGAGCGAGAAAGATAGAAAGTTTTCAGACTGCCCATCCTCAACGTCAAATTCTTGAGCTGTCGACGGCTTTCCATTTTCGACAACGAACCCACGCAGTTTCTTGTCTTCTTCTACCCATCAAATGCTGTTGCCATTCATTTACCTTACCCATGCACTGCAAAATAACTGCGCACCTGTGGTTTAAACTCCATGAACTTATACATGGTTTCCATCAGCATTTTTGTCTGTCGTCAAGCTAAAACTGCGTTGAATTAAATCTCTGTTTTTTGAAGAAGTTCTCTGGTAGCAGGGGGGTTATCTATGCGTTCTGGTGTATGCCTCAGCATATGCGTGGAACAAACACTCATCAGCTTCACCATCCGCATTTACCCTTATCAGCACGTCAAATCTGATTCACGCTTCTGGTTGCATCAACAAAGTCGTCCTTCATCAAAGTTATTTCTCTGTGTGTAGGCGTGCTTGAGATTCCATGGCCAGGTCATCGCCGTAGGCCATCTCGCAGGCATTGTTTTCGGATTTCTCTGAAGGATATCGCGTGGTTTATGGCGTGAATCATTTCCGTTCCAAAATCTCCAGCACGCAGGTCATCCTCGGGCGGTAGCAGGTAATTGGTCTCAGGTAAAGCTTCCCCGCATTTTCCATTATGCCGTCGAAATACGCAGTGTTATGCAATCGTAATTTCTCTCTTGGATTCAACCTCAGTAATAGCGTAAGTCTACCTGCCGTAAGAAGTTTTCGTTCTTTTCATTGCAGCACGAGTTTACCTGCGCCTTGACGTTTAGGGTTAAGCGTATTTTTTGTTTAAGATAGATTCTTAATTTCACATTTTTAGATTATAAAATTTTGTTTAGATTTTAATCTATTGTTACAGTCTATGTTCAAAGTTTTTTTTTTTTTTTTCTTTTTTTTTTATTAATATATATATATTATTTTGGTTTTATATAGTTAGTTCATAAAACAAATAAAAAATAAAATAAAATAAATATTTGTGCTTTTTATAATTTTTTTTAGATTTTTAGATTTTAAGTTTAAATTTTTATTTTAGATTTTTTCATTATTATTAAATTTAAAAAAAAAAATAAAAATAAAAATTTGAAAAAATAAAAATTTTGTGGAAAATTATTTTTGCCAGATCCAGTTATTTTCGGGAATTATCATCTTTCATGCTGAGATCTAAAATTTTCAAGTCGAGATACGAAATTGATATCTGGTTAATGATTTACGATTCTCGTGGTGGTTTTAAGCATTTATCTTCTCAAAATTCTCAGTTGCTGGATATCATTTTGGTCATGTGATTTAGCTGATACCTTTTGATGACAAATGATTGCTGTTCACGGTTTATTTTTCTATATCATCTAACAAGTAATCATTTTAATAACAATCTCTTAAGGCACTGGTCTGCTAAATTAATCAAATCCATCTAGTGCTTATCTTATCGTGTCTCGTGTCTCCCAACCAATTGGTCGACAGTTGGTCTTCATCATCTCACAGGGTCTACCCCCCTTAGCCGCGGGAGACAGGCTTAAACGGAGGGATTGGGGATCAGAGTGACAGCCCCCGGTCTGAGCGTTGTCGTGTCAATCTGCGCGACAACATTTTTTGGCGCCGTTGCCGGGGAAATTGTTTTCTCGGCGTTTCAACGACAATCTTCCTTCTCATTTTTATCTTTTCATCTGGCCCGGCAGCGCCAACATTTTTTGGTGCTGTTGCCGGGGACAGAGTTTTTTGTTCTTGGAGTTTCATCGACATTCATCATCTCATCTCTCATCTCTCAGTTGAGCTGGCAGATTCAATATTTTTGGCATCTTTTCATCCCATATCAGCAGCATCTCTTGGGTTTGTTTTTTGTTTGGGTGGCGACTCCATTTTCTCATTTTTCCCAGACAAGAAGCTTTCCTCATATCTGCTTGTGGTTACTTTTTGGATCCTAGAATCAGATTCATTGTTCAAGTCGTGACTCCACTTCTCTCATCTCTTAATTTTCTTGAGCAGAAATCTCTTTCTATCATCCATTTGATCCTTTATTGTTCATAATGGATTATTCATTTAAACCATGTCATTTTACTGATAATCTCCATGATCTTCCGAAAGAGGCCATTTCTAAATTATTTAAGTTCTCGGGTGGTGATTCGGTCGCTGTTAGACAACATTTAAACAGGTTTACTTTGTAATGATCATATATGGTAGACTTCCTCAATATAATCATGAAGATTTCAAGATGCGTCTATTTGTCCATTCTTTAGAGGGTGATGCCTTGAATTGGTTTTATAATTTTCCTAATGATTTTTTCACTTCTTTACAAGACATTCTCAATGCTTTTAAAGATAGATATGATAGTCCAGACAGCGTGCCTTCTACCTCTAAAATTGTGCAAAAGGAAGAAAGTAATCATATTAAAGGTCCAGCTGTTGAAGAAAGATTTCAAGATCAGAATGTGTCATCCACCAGTACTAATGCAGATCAAGTCCATGATAGTGGAAAATCAGGGACAAATGACAATGAAAAGGAAGAGCAAAAGCAAATTATACAAGAACTAATGATGCTGGTAAAAAATATGGAGGCTAATCAAACTAATTATGTCAATGACGTGAGAACTTTGTGCACCCACCTTGAAAAACGTAATAGGGAGATAGAGATTATGCAAAATCAGCATGCTAAAGAAATTGAGGCCATGAAGACTAATCATGAAACAGAAATTAGATTCATGCAAAGCAAGATGTCAGGCTTAGAAGAAAATATGGCGACCATGAAAGCTGATCATGATAGAGAAATTGATTCTATGCAAAACAAGTTATTAATTATGGATCATCAGTTGGCCACCATGCAAGCAAATCATAAAGAAGAAATAAACTCTGCAGTATTTCTTGATGAACTTAAAGGAAAAGACCGATAAAGTAATAAAAGATATGGAAGAAGACCATGCCAGGCAAATCAGTGATTTAAAGGTTGAACACTCTAGTCAGATGGATGCCATTAAAATACAGGTTCAAAAGTTTCAACAATGGTCAAAGGATGAGAGAGACCAGGGGACATCAACAGATCAGGAGCCTTCTCATTTGTTGCAACAAGTTCCATCTTATTATGAGAAGGACATTGGTTCGATTGAAAAATGGTTAATTGAAGGTGATCCAGATAGACTTAAAAATGATAAAGATCAGATGCAGGATAAAGAAAGACATATCACGCATACTTCATCTGATAGTTTTGAAACAGAAAGTTCCAGGTCATCAGTAATTCAACTTGCCAGAAAGAAGAAGCGCAAAAGAAAGAAAATGATACGAAGATTTGACGCATCAGACGGCCGCGAGCAGCTTGATTTTCGGATAGGAAAAAGTCCTACCATATGCAGAATTGGACATGGCACATCCGACAAGCAGCCGACAGATTTTCCTGAAAGCAGGCAAATGCTCAGTATACACTATATTGAACACATCTGATGCCATGGGGCATCCTTTGTATTGTATTTCTAACCCTACTTGTCATTTCAGCATTTTCGTTTCGGTTTTAGGATTAGATTTGCTTTTCAAGATTAGTTAATAAATGAAGAGCTTATATCTTTCCTGTGCTTAATGTTATATGATGATTTGTGGACGGACACTACTTATATTTTATTGTGTGTTGCGTGGATGCAGATTCTGGATTCTCACATTCCTACAGAGCAGCAATGTGTCCCCAAGTAGAGCCAGATGTTGACCACTACCGGTCAACTACCCATGCAGTACACCCCCTCTTTTCTTGGCAGAAAGGGGCAGCACTTGATCGACGTGTCCGTGCCATCCTGCAGTCATCAGCAGTTTCATCATTTTAATTGTAAACCCAGTCTGCATGTATGAATTGTAAATAATCCTAGCAGATATGAGTCGTGTATGTAATTTGTCTAGGTGGACCTAACTTTCTAGTGGTAATCTATGTCCCAGAAGTTTTTTCGTCTCACCGATCCATGATCGGCAGAGTTTTCCTTCAACTTGACGCCAAAGCCGGGATGGATTTTGTCATTAGAACTTTAGGAGAATCCTAGTGTGTTAAGCTGCTAGATTATAGTTGTGTCGCAGAACTGGGTGGTTTACGAGGGTCTATGTTAAGTGGGTTTGTCCCCTTAAGATGTAAATTGTAAAAGTCATGATGTAATGTGTCTTGAGGGTTGAAAAATGTTTTAAATCCCCTCATGATTCCTAAGTCCTAGGTCCTAGGTGATGTTTCCGAAGGCTTAGTTCGATGATCCATTTAATAAAATAATAAAATAATAAAAAATTAAAAAATTTAAAAAATTAAAAAATTAAAAAATAATAAAATAATAAAAAATCATAAAATAGAGCAAAAACCCTAAAATAATAATATTTTAAGTGAATGCATGCAAAATATTATTTTAATAATAAGTTAGCAATTTCGACGGATGAGATTAAGAGATGTCTTGATCCTCATCGACGGTCGAGATCATTTCGACATGGATCACTCGAATTAGCCGTTGGGATCATTTCCTTTAAATAGGGTGCTAGGGGTCATTTCAGATCATTGGAATTGGATCTGTGAGTCTGGTACTGAAGAAGCTCTCTTGTAATCTTTTTCTGGTTAATAAAAGAAGACTTTGGGGTCCATATCTTGCTGGTGTTACTCTCTTGAAACGGTGTGAGATTGTTTTAGTTTCTGCATATTTTATTTCCAGCCATTAATAATAGCTTTTTGTAGAGTATTGTGGACACAGGTATCTTGTTCACTTGCTAGGGTTTAAGTGCTGTTAGGGTTTATGAAGTAATGGCAGGTATCTCCATTACTTTTTGAGATCTAGCAGCATTTTTGTCCTCTTTATTGACGGTTGTTTTGAGCTGTGCAGAAAACATTTTCTGAAGGAATTTTGTGGGCGTTCGGGGAAGTTCTCGGCTGAACCAGCCAACTCCCGCAAGCATTTTTTGCTGAGCCCAGTTGGATTTGATCCTGGGTCTATCATTCAGTTTATTTTTAATTTGCATGAGAGATTTTCTGAAGTTCTTCACAGTGAAAATCTGAAGGCTTTATTTCTTTAAAATATTCCTGTTCTTATTTGTTGAATCTGGCTATGAAGGGGCCAAAAATTTGTACATTAATCAGCTGTTTTAGGGTTTTGAATTTTTTTTGATCTGGGGTTTCAATTTTTTGCTCTATGCAGATTTAAGATTAGGGTTTTGTTTCCTTGAAATTGCAGATACAGGGTTTTTTCAGGGGTTTCTGAGCGAGAAAGATAGAAAGTTTTCAGACTGCCCATCCTCAACGTCAAATTCTTGAGTTGTCGACGGCTTTCCATTTTCGACAACGAACCCACGCAGTTTCTTTTCTTCTTCTACCCATCAAACGCTGTTGCCATTCATTTACCTTACCCACGCACTGCAAAATCACTGCGCACCTGTGGTTTAAACTCCGTGAACTTATACATGGTTTCCATCAGCGTTTTTGTCTGTCGTCAAGCTAAAACTGCGCTGAATTAAATCTCTGTTTTTTGAAGAAGTTCTCTGGTAGCAGGGGGGTTATGTATGCGTTCTGGTGTATGCCTCAGCATATGCGTGGAACAAACACTCATCAGCTTCACCATCCGCATTTACCCTTATCAGCACGTCAAATCTGATTCACGCTTCTGGTTGCATGAACAAAGTTGTCCTTCATCAAAGTTATTTCTCTGTGTGTAGGTGTGCTTGAGATTCCATGGTCAGGTCATCGCCGTAGGCCATCTCGCAGGTATTGTTTTCGGATTTCTCTGAAGGATATCGCGTGGTTTATGGCGTGAATCATTTCCGTTCCAAATCTCCAGCACGCAGGTCATCCTCGGGCGGTAGCAGGTAATTGGTCTCAGGTAAAGCTTCCCCGCATTTTCCATTACGCCGTCGAAATACGCAGTGTTATGCAATCGTAATTTCTCTCTTGGATTCAACCTCAGCAATAGCGTAAGTCTACCTGCCGTAAGAAGTTTTCGTTCTTTTCATTGCAGCACGAGTTTACTTGCGCCTTGACGTTTAGGGTTAAGCGTATTTTTTGTTTAAGATAGATTCTTAATTTGACATTTTTAGATTATAAAATTTTGTTTAGATTTTAATCTATTGTTACAGTCTATGTTCACAGTTTTTCTTTTTTTTTTTTATATATATATTATTTTGGTTTTATAGTTAGTTCATAAAACAAATAAAAAAAAATAAAAATAAATATTTGTGCTTTTTATAATTTTTTTTAGATTTTTAGATTTTAAGTTTAAATTTTTATTTTAGATTTTTTCATTATTATTAAATTTAAAAAAAATAAAAATAAAAATTTGAAAAAATAAAAATTTTGTGGAAAGTTATTTTTGCTAGATCCAGTTATTTTTGCGAATTATCATCTTTCATGCTGAGATCTAAAATTTTCAAGTCGAGATACGAAATTGATATCTGGTTAATGATTTACGATTCTCGTGGTGGTTTTAAGCATTTATCTTCTCAAAATTCTCAGTTGCTGGATATCATTTTGGTCATGTGATTTAGCTGATACCTTTTGATGACAAATGATTGCTGTTCACGGTTTATTTTTCTATATCATCTAACAAGTAATCATTTTAATAACAATCTCTTAAGGCACTGGTCTGCTAAATTAATCAAATCCATCTAGTGCTTATCTTATCGTGTCTCGTGTCTCCCAACCAACTGGTCGACAGTTGGTCTTCATCATCTCACAGGGTCTACCCCCCTTAGCCGCGGGAGACAGGCTTAAACGGAGGGATCGGGGATCAGAGTGACAGCCCCCAGTCTGAGCGTTGTCGTGTCAATCTGCGCGACAACATGGTATAAAGAACCATGTTGACACACAACATGTCTCATGTGCTTGCAGCGCCATGCTTGCCATGCTTGCCTTAGCATTCCATTGCTGTCCCATTTACTATACAACTGTCCCTTGCCATTTCTGCCTAGATATAAAGGTGTAGCTACTGTCCCTAACAGTCATGCTATACCTTGCTGCTGTCCCCTTTGCCTTGCCATACTTGCTGCTGTCCCATGTGTCTTAGCAGCAACATGTAGCCCAACTATCCCATTTATTAGCGTTGTTGTCCTGGGCATGTTTGAGTCCTCAAACTCTCATGCTGTCCCTATTTTGAGGGTCACCTACAACCCACCTTTTCAGCCGTATTAGGTTTGCATCTAGGGCTCCGTAGGTTAGCGTTAGGGCTCCCTTTAGACTACTTTAGGGCCGCCTTTAGACAGCGTTTAGGGCTGCCCTTTAGACAACATTTAGGGATGCTCTTAGATTGCGTTTAGGGCTGCCGTTTGACAACGTTTAGGGCTGCTCTTAGACTGCGTCTAGTGCTGCCTTTTGACAACGTTTAGGGCTGCTCTTAGACTACGTTTAGGGCTGCCCTTTAGATAGCGTTTAGGGCTGTGGCATCTCCTCTAGGGCAGCTCCCTTAGTCTTCTTTCCTCCAACGTCTAGGGCTTCCACTCCTAGATTTCTCTTCCACTAAAACCTAAGACAAGTGGAGAGAAATCAAGATAGAAGTGTGTTATAGAAATGACTCTCAAGTCATCTCCTTTTATACTAAAACGTTGAGCACATGTGGGGTTTATTTGGTTGCTGGTTGACGTTGACGAATTGTCTTATAACACAAGTAAATTCATAACTCCATGAATACTTATTAGAATCAGATGATCTTTAGATCAATTCTACACCTCTCGATGAGAGGGACCTAAGAAAAATATTAGTTGCCATAAATAAGATGACCCACATGGAGTTTGGCCCTAGTTGCCAATTTTAACACTGTCGCTAGGGAAAAGGAGGCTGCGACTACTGGGAATGAAACCCTTAGGCCTGTGGCAAGGGTGAAGAAGGATGCCGAGAGGGAGAATAGGAGAGAGGAGGCTCATGGAGGGGGTTTAGAGGCCTAGAAAGACCTGCAACCCTTCAGGGATGACAACTAGGGTTTCAAGGGCCACGAGAAAGGTTTCAAGGCCAAGAAAGGCCAACGACTCACCAAGGAAGGGAGAAAAGGCCACGACTAGGGCTAGAAGGGCTAATGCTAGGCCTAGAATGCCTCAAAATTTTTTGGACCCTTGCAAAAAATCAAATTTTGATCCAGATCTTCAAAATTCACCATAAAATGCCACAAAATCTCCTGTAAGGGCTAGTGGCTTCCTCTTTTTCTTGAGCGTTGAGCCTGGAGGGTAGTCAAAGGCTAGATCTTGCCTTCCTAGGTCTAGATCTACTGCAAAATCCCAACAATTTCCTTCAAGAAAGCTAGACGTCTTATTTGGGTGAGAGAAACCCTCTCAAAATTTTGATATGTCTTGAGATTTTACCTTCACAAATGAAATATTTTTTTTCCCAAAACCCCAATATATATATACAAAATTTAAAATAAACCCAAAACCCCAACTGCTGCAAGCAAGGGTTAGAAATAATTTACAAAATTATTTTACAAAAAGAAATTATATGCAAAATATTTACAAATATACAATGCTTGTAAAATAAATTCTAAATAATGGAAATGGATAAATGTATTTTTTGAAAGTTAAAATATTGGCCTCACCCTTTTGCAAAGTTAAAATACAATATAAAAATTCCTAGATCCCAAACAAGGTCGACTCCTTTCCATAGTCTGTGAACTTTGAGCCCAAGGGCCAGTGTACTTGCAGATCTCTATAAATTTTCTCAAACCAAATCATTAGATCATATGATGAATTGGATCACCTAAGATAGATAGAATGCCTGATAATCAACAAATGAAATAACAATTTATATAACAATGAAACACAATATAAGATTAACGCATTGTTGGACAATACTGAGAGGGGGGGGGGGGTGAATCAATATTCCTTAGCAATTAGCACTTTTAAATCTTTTCAGAGCATTAGTTAATCTTCAATTATCATTGATGTTCATGCAGTAACAACAGTGAATAAAACAACATAGGGGACACAAAAATTTTATGTGGAAAACCCCATCCGGGTCAAAAACCACCAAACGCTTTTCTAGTAATTCTTTAATCTTCAACTCCAATTGAAAAGAAAGCTCCAACTTCCTAGAATCTAGAAAAGCATTCTTCTCCAGCTCCCACTGGATGGACACTCCAACTCCCGAGATTCTTCAGTAGTCAACTGAACGGATGCCCCAACACCCAATGAGCTACAACTCACCCTAGCACCACCCTACCACCTTGAAGTTTTCACAGGCTTGAACCTGTTGGTGACTTCATGCACTAGCCTAGCACCACCCTGTAGAAGAATAAAAGAAGAATGGACTCTCGTACTAGGGAAAATGGTCCACTTTACAGTGATATAGAATGATGTAGAAGAAGAAGAAGACACACTCAACCATAACCCCAACTATGACACAACCACCTAATGATGATCTTAGACCTCCCAACACTGCCTCTTCAACTCTTGGCAGATAGACACTTGTACAACTTTTACAATGATGCTTTTACAATGACTCTGTACAATGATACTTTTACAATGATTGTATGCAATGCTTCCCACTTGAAGACTTCATATGGTGAACTTCTTGCTGTTGTTCTGCACCTTGATTGCTGCTCTTGTCATGCTACCCTTTCTCACTCTTTAGAACATTAGATTATGCATTGAGTCTTCTCTTGATGAATATATAATACCTGCAAAAAGTCTTCAAGGAAATACCCATGACATGATAATAGCAAAACTTACCTCATCCTGTAGAGCATATGTCAGTGCTAAACAAAAACAACAAATTAGAATACAAATAACCTAATGCAATTAAGAAATGAACATGCATATACAAAAGATACTTACCTGTAGCTTACCTCTGCTGCATCATTTTGTTGCACCTTGCTCTTTGCTGCCCTAGAAAGTCTGGTCCTTTGCACCCCTTGACAACACTTGATCTAGTTTTTCTCGCCTTCTAGGAGCACGATATTTAATCTGATGTATCTATGTGATTTCAGATCCCCAACATGTGATCTTTGGTCTTGTATTATCCCTCTGAGTCTTCTTTCCAATGCCACAGGTCTGACCCGATTTGGACTCTTCAAGACAAAGTTATGCCCAATCTCTCACAATGACCTAATTATGGACTAGTTTAGTAGAGCGAACTTGTACGACGTGCCACGTGTCACTGTTTCCTCCTTTGGCTCTGAAATTTATACACAGAAAACTACAGTCTGTTCACTATCTGCCACTTTTTACAGAATTCCAATCCTCTTCTCAGAGAGAGAGTTATGACGATTTTCCCAAGGTCACTTCTTTGAGATGAAATTCGGGATCCTGCAAAAACCCTAACTTCCACAGATCATATCTCTGAAAATATAGCAAACCAAGATTTGAAATTCGGTCACAACGGTCATTAGGATTATGAATCAAATGGGTTTTCATTTTAGAATCTAAGACTTTGTAGAAATGAAGTTACAGCGAAAATGCCACGATCACTACATTTGGAGGATATATGATATTTCTTTTTATAGAGTTGAGAGGGGCTTCTATAGAGAATGTTGGACGGATTTTAGGAGCTTAAAAAACTTATTAATTAATGACTATTTAATGACCAAAACAATTATGAGTGCCATGCCACAACCCCATAGGGTTTTAGCCCACTAACTGGGGTTACTAACTTCAAACATGAATATCTCTCAAACCGTGAAGAATTACTTGGCGTGCCATATATCAACGGAAAGATCTCGATGAGAGAATCTATTTAGAAGATCCTTGACTCAAAATAGTGTAAGTTGTCAAGTCAACATTCCCTTGCAAGATTAGGGTAGCCGCTAGTGTTGTTTGGGTTGACATCAATGACAATCTCAGATCATCTTTAGATCAACAATCTCCCCCTTTGGCATTGATGGCAACACAAGTACTCCCCCTGTGATTAGGGCACCTCTTCCTACTGCCTTCTCTCCCCCTTTGTCATCATTGGAAAATGGTGACTCCCCCTGACACACAACCATCCTACAGACCTGTACACACTTCCACTCCCCTTTATTTTTTGAATAAGGAAAATCTAATGAGAACTTGGGAGAATCCCAAGCTTCTGGCGAAGATATTCAAATGCTTCACGAGGTAAAGGTTTAGTGAAGATATCAACGATTTGTTCTTTTGTACCAACATATTCAAGTTTGATATTCTTTTCAGCGACTTGTTCTCTAACAAAATGATATTTTATCGGAATGTGTTTTGTTTTTGAATGCATGACAGGATTCTTGGAGATGCTGATGGCACTGGTGTTATCACAGAAGATGGGAATAGGCTCACTGAATTGTACTTGAAGATCTTGCAAAGTTTGTTTCATCCAAAGGACTTGAGTACAACAAGCTGCTGCTGCAATGTATTCTGCTTCCGCTGTAGATAACGAGATTGAGGTTTGTTTTTTTGCTCAACCATGATACGAGACAAACACCTAGATAGAAACTCCACTAGTACTCTTACGATCATCAACGCTTCCTGCCCAATCTGCATCTGTAAAGGCTTGAATAATGAGATTGTTGCCCTTGGGATACCACAAGCCATATTCTGTTGTGCCCTTTAGATATCGAAGAATTCTTTTGACGACAATAATATGTGATTCTTTTGGTGCTGCTTGGAATCTTGCTACTTGTCCAACTGCTTGCATAACATCTGTCCGGGAGGCTATTACATATAGAAGACTACCAATCATAGATCTATACAACCTCTGATCCACATCCTTAGATGCGTCGTCTATGCTCAATTTGCAACCTGTTACCATCAGAGTAAGGACGGGTTTGCAATCTTCCATTTTGAATTTCTTGAGCATTTCCTTGATGTACTTGGCTTGACATATAAATATTCCTTTCTCTTGCTAAGATATTTGAAGCCCTAAGAAGTATGTCAACTCACCAAGTAAAGACATCTCGAACTCACTTTGCATCTTTGTAGCAAAGTTCTTACTTAGTCGATCATCATTGCTACCAAAGATTATATCATCCACATATACCTCAACGATTGTTAAATTATCTTTATCTATTTGTACGTAAAGATTACTATCAACAGTACCTTTCTTGAACCCTTGTTGACGTAGATATCCGTCAAGACAAGCATATCATTCTCTGGGAGCCTACTTGAGACCATACAAAGCCTTCTTTAACTTGCAAACATAGTCTTCTTTTTCTGATAGTAGAAAACCCTCAGGTTGTTCGATGTAAACTTCTTCTTCTAATTCTCCATTCAGAAATGTTGATTTAACATCCATTTGGTAGACTTTTATTTTTCTTGAACATGCAAAGGCGAGAAACATCCGGATGGCTTCCATTTTGGCAACTGGTGCAAATGTTTCATCAAAATCAATTCCTTCCACTTGTGCATATCCTTTGCAGTCTAATCTTGTCTTGTTCTTGGTAACCTGTAATCCTTCAATTGTTTTGCTCCCCCCTGAACCTTTAATGAAACTACCATCTTGTTCAAACTACCTTCTTGTCAATCATAGACTTGTGCCATATACTGCTGCATAGACTCCTCTTGTACAAACATTAAGGATTCAACAAGCCAGATTGTTCAAAATAGTGAGTCACCTAACGGGCCATCTTGACTTGAGTCATTATCTGAAGCAATTGCTAATTCCTCATGACCTTTTGCTTTTACAAATCTTGAAAGCATAACTGCTGAAACCTTGTTATCTGCTTTGTCTTCCTGTACCTGTTTCCTTTTCTAGACCTTCTTATTCCTGCAATCTCGAGCCATGTGCCCATAGTTATGACACTTGAAGCATTCAATGTTGTCCATAGGCGATTCCATCTGATATATGCAACCATGAGCGCTATGGCCATAGTTATGGCATTTGAAACATTCAATATTTGGCCCATCTAGCATGTATTCTCTTCTGACAAAATCATCGTGGAACCTGTCTCGTGATCTTGCAAACTTGCTTCTAGGGTTTTGCAGATAATGATTGTACTTGTCAAAAACTTCACAATCCCTAGCCATATGTCCATAGTTAGCACATAAAAAACAATAACCATTAAATAAACGAACATACTTGGAAGATTTTTCATTCTTCTTTGGAGGCGGTGTTGTAGTTTCTTGTGGTCCTTTGTTCTTGATTGCTTTGGTCTTGTTCTTTGGAGTTGCAACATTCTTCTTTGGCTTTTCACTTTGATCAACTTCCTTCTTAGAATCATCCTGCGAAGTTGTGGAGCTTGTACCTTCATCAACTGGAGCTTTACCATCTTTAATTGCCTTCATTTTTGCTTCTTCATCTATCTTATCTTGTAAGTATTTTTTTTGCGATCCCTTGAGTTTGTTGATCTCATCACGAGTTGCATCAAGTTCTTGCTTTTGAGCAAGATCTTCTTGAAACCATCTTTTCAAGATCTTCCTTCTTTTTTCTACCTCCTCAACTTGCAGCTTGAGAAGAGTGGTCTTCTCTATTTCTTTGTTGAGAACCTGTATCTGTTCCTTTTCCTTCTAATTTTCAATCCTGAGCCTACTTATTTCTACTGAAGATGTTTCTAATTCCTTTTGCTTTTGGTCAACGACGGATATGTATCTTTGATCAGATTCCTTCCTTTCAATTTCTGCTTCCTGCATCTGTTGTGTGATCCTGCTAATCTCTGCAAATGTTGTATCGAGTTCTTGTTGCTTCTGTTTGACTTCTCTCTTGAGGTATCGTGTTGCTGTATTATTGATTTATTCCAACTTCTTTTGAAGTGACTCTTCAATACATTTGTGTCCTTCGACTTCAATTTTGAGACCTTGAACTTGTTCTTCAAGAGTATTGGAACAAATCTTCTCAGCCTTGAGCTCTTTTATAAGCTTGATTGCCTCCTTAGAAAATACTTCTATGGTCAACCCTTCTTCATCATACTCAGAAGGATCCGAGTTTTCAATAACATCTTGGTACTTGATTTCTTTGTTGAATAGAGATTATGAAGCTTTTCCCAAAGAACTTTAGCTGTTGAACATTGACTAACTTTTGTTTTCATAGAATTTGGCAAAACATTCAAAATTACATTCATGGCCTTTGAATTGTACCTTTTAGCTTCGTCGGTAGATGTCTCTCCAGAAACAATTGATTCCCATACTCCATGTGTTTGCAAAGATACTTCCATCCTGGATTCCCATATCCAGTAATTATCTGCATCAAAATCAAGGGTTGGTACACAATACTCACTTTCTTGAGATTTTGTTGTACTTGTACCTTCCTTTGAAATCCTTGTAACCTGCTTCTTTGACTTTCCCATCTCTATGCTCTGAAAACTGACTTCTAGCGGTTAAGCTGTTATTGAAGGAACCAAGCTCTGATACCAATTGTTGGAAAATACTAAGAGGGGGGGGGGGGGGGTGAATCAATATTCCTTAGAAATTAGCACTTTTAAATCTTTTCAGAGCATTAGTTAATCTTCAATTATCATTAATGTTTATGCAGTAACAATAGTGAATAAAAGAACACAGGAGGCACAAAAATTTTAGGTGGAAAACCCCATCCGGGTCGAAAACCACTAAACGCTTTTCTAATAATTCTTTAATCTTCAACTCCAATTGAAAAGAAAGCTCGAACTTCCTAGAATCTAGAAAAGCATTCTTCTCCAGCTCCCACTGGATGGACGCTCCAACACTCGAGACTTTTTAGTAGTCAACTAAACGGATGCCCCAACATCCAATGAGCTACAACTCACCCTAGCACCACCCTACCACCCTGAAGTTTTCACAGGCTTGAACTTGTTGGTGACTTCATGCACCAGCCTAGCACCACCTTACCACCCTATAGAAGAATAAAAGAAGAATGGACTCCCGTACCAGGGAAAATGGTCCACTTTACAATGATATAAAATGATGTAGAAGAAGAAGACACACTAGACCATAACCCCAACTATGACACAACCACCTAATGATGATCCTAGACCTCCCAACACTGCCTCTTCAACTCTTGGCAGATAGACACTTGTACAACTTTTACAATGACTCTGTACAATGATACTTTTACAATGATTGTATGCAGTGCTTCCCACTTGAAGACTTCATATGGTGAACTTCTTGCTGTTGTTTTGTACCTTGATTGCTGCTCTTGTCATGCTACCCTTTCTCACTCTTTAGAACATTAGATTATGCATTGAGTCTTCTCTTGATGAATATATAATACCTGCAAAAAGTCTTCAAGGAAATACCCATGACATGATAATAGCAAAACTTACCTCATCCTGTAGAGCATATGTCAGTGCTAAACAAAAACAACAAATTAGAATACAAAGAACCTAATGCAATTAAGAAATGAACATGCATATACAGAAGATACTTACCTGTAGCTTACCTTTGCTGCATCATTTTGCTGCACCTTGCTCTTTGCTGCCCTAGAAAGTCTGGTCCTTTGCACCCCTTGACAGCACTTGATCTAGTTTTTCTCGCCTTCTAGGAGCACGATATTTAATCTGATGTATCTCTGTGATTTCAGATCCCCAATATGTGATCTTCAGTCCTGTAGTATCCCTCTGAGTCTTCTTTCCAATGCCACAGGTCTGACCCGATTTGGACTCTTCAAGACAAAGTTATGCCCAATCTCTCACAATGACCTAATTATGGACTAGTTCAATAGAGTGAACTTGTACGGCGTGCCATGTGTCATTGTTTCCTCCTTCAGCTCTGAAATTGATACACAGAAAACTATAGTTCGTGCACTATCTGCCACTTTTTACAGAATTCCAATCCTCTTCTCAGAGAGAGAGAGTTATGACGATTTTCCCAAGGTCACTTCTTTGAGATGAAATTCGGGAGCCTGCAAAAACCCTAACTTCCATAGATCATATCTCCGAAAATATAGCGAACCAAGATCTGAAATTCGGTCACGACGTTCATCAAGATTGTGAATCAAATGGGTTTTCATTTCAGAATCTAAGACTTCGCAAAAATGAAGTTATAGCGAAAATGCCACGATCACTACATTTGGAGGATATATGAGATTTCTTTTTATAGAGTTGAGAGGGGCTTCTATAGAGAATGTTGGAGGGATTTTAGGAGCTTAGAATTTTTTATTAACTAATGACTATTCAATGACCAAAACCAATTATGAGTGCCATGCCACAACCCCATAGGGTTTTAGCCCACTAACTGGGGTTACTAACTTCAAACATGAATATCTCTCAAACCGTGAAGAATTACTTGGCGTGCCATATATCAACGGAAACATCTTGACGAGTAGAATCTATTTAGAAGATCCTTGACTGAAAATAGAGTAAGTTGTGAAGTCAAAATTCCCTTGCAAGATTAGGGTAGCCTCTGGTGCTGGTTGGGTTGACATCATTGACAACCTCAGATCATCTTTAGATCAACACACATAACTAGCACGCATGATAGATCAATGGAACAAGAACACCATGAACTGAACCCCAAAGTCTTTTTATTATGATATTAAAACGTTCTCGACAGAGCAATCGCTGAATATCATCGTTACAAATTTACATCATCCAGAGATAGCCCAAAATCAGAATGCCATGAGAAGCAAAAATGGCTTCTATTTATAGAGAAATCCTCCAAGTGGAAAATAATGACTAGTTGGCTTGATCCCGTCAAAATAATCTCGACCATTGATAATAATTTGATCATCTTTTAATCTCTGCCATCGAAAATATTTATTTTGAGGAAAATTTGGAATTTCACTTAAAACCCTTTTTGTATTACCAAAAGTTAATATTTTGGACTAATTTCCTCTTCGACTTTGACTTAACCACCAAGGTCCAAGGGCTTAGTTTTTCTTAAAATATCATTTTTTGCCTAGGTGTGGGACCTCCAAAATTTGACTTCTTTTTAACTCATGAATTTTTTGATTATTTTCGACTTGGAGGAATTTTAATTTCTCTATAATTATTTTTGACTCTCAATTAATTAATTTTCTAGCTTAGGATTTAATTTAAACTTACCCAGAAAAATTAATTAATTGACACAAGAGGGGATTAACATTTTTTCCACCCTCAAATACTTTAGCCATGGTGTCTAAATATGAGGGACTATGCACTAAAATTTTTTCTACATAAGATGTTACAAATAATTCAACACTCAAAGGGGGAATACACCTTTACATATAGGCCCTCATGACATTACCCAATTCTGTAATACAATATGATCTAGTATAGACTAAGTGATCTGTAATAAAATAATTTAGCCAAATAGCTTAATATATTCCCAAACCACTTTCACAAAGACTTGATATAACACTAGGACTCACCTAAGACCTTGTCAATGAATTCCACCCTAGTGTTGGGGCTTAAGCTGGAGGAAAAACTCTGCTGATTATCCGTGTTTAGAAACACACATAATTCAGTGAAGTTAAAAAACCTCCTAGGATGAAATTCGTCACCAAAATCAGAGGCTTACCTAGGTGTTGTTACAAAATTAAACGGTCATACTAGCATCATTTACACTACAACTTGCAGAATTTGGGTTTACAATGATATAATAATTGGCTGGTTGATGATTCCAATCTTGGAAAAAATTGTCTACACTGCTTACTTGGACTTGTGACAAAATGGGTACAACACTCCTCATCAAGATTACCCTTGTTAGAATTAAAATAAGATAGAAAAAGCTTCACATTCTAATGGATGATTTTACTTGAGTGAAGTGTACATTTTTACTAGGGTCATGAATAATTGAGTGAAGTGTACATTTTTACAAGGGTCATGAAGGAGGAGCTCAACAGCCAAAGCCACCAACATAAGGGTACATAGAGGGCTTGGTGATCTTGTTTAAATGTTACTTCTATACCCTCGTACATCACAAAATTGATTAGATACGTTGCAATCCCGCCAATCCTGAAAACTATTAAGTCTGCTAGATTTTGAGTGGGATCTAAAATTCTACTTTCTCCAAATGAAATCCAATGAGGTCAGAACCACTCTCAAACACCCTGAATCATTTTATGGTAATGTTAAAAATTTAAGTAAAAGGATGAAATCCTTTTAATTTAAGAATTTAATATTACCATTAACAATTAGGTTATGTATCTCATGAGATGAATCATAGGAAATTAAAACAATAGATTTCCCCTTCTTTACTTGATGGAAATAGTCAGAGTATCCTCACAACTCAATCCCCTAACTCAATTTTAAAAAATTAGGGTCAAAAGAAAAAAAATTGTTAATAAGATGAAATTGACAAACACAACGATAATTTCAAAATTATCCCAATAATTACTACCGGTATTATCGCTGAGGTTGGTTTTGGCGATATTATCGCTATAAGTGCAACATTAACTTTGTTTCCTTGATGTATTTGGTGAACACTAGGCTAGATATATGCTTTGCTGTGAATACCCCAAGCTAGTTTATTGTGAAGTGGAGGAGGGTGCATTGTATGGCAATGAAACGTGTGCTCAGGTACTTTCGAGTACAATGGAGTATTGGATAAGATATGCCAGGAGTGGTGGGCTGTAGTTGAAGGGCTGTATAGACTCAGATGGGGTTGGGAGTGCAGCGAATAGCAAAGGCACCTCATGGCGCTGCTTCAGTTTGGGATCAATAGTGATTTCATGGTTTAGTAGGAAGTAGACTTCAATGGCACTCAATTCTACAGGGGTCAAGTATATGGCAGCGAGTTTGGTGGGTTGTGAGGCCATTTGGCTTCCAAAGATGTGTACAGTGTTATTTGGTCTTCAGTTGGATCCCAGTGTGATCCATTGTAATAAACAAAGTTGCTTCAAACTGTTGGAGAATTCAATGTTTCGTGACAAGTCCAAGCATATAGAGATTAGATATCACTTCATCAGAGACAGGGTCTAGAGGGAAGCTGTGAAGTTTCAGTACATCTCTATAGATGAGCATGTTGAAAATATTGTCCCTAAGCCCCTTGTGAAGGGAAGTTTGTCTTCTACAGACATAAGAGGGAGATGGTGCAGAATACCTTCCTCACTAGGAAGTAGTGTTGATGTCAGATGATAATAGTTCGGTCAGGTTCTTTTGCATAGGCTAATTGTCAAGCATGTAGATGATGCCCAAAGCCTCTCTTGGTAGTTGCTTTATTTATTAAGTGATTTTTTGATCCTTCTGTAAGCTTACCTTGGGAAAAACATATTGATTAATTAATTAACTAATGTTGGCTATTGGGCTAATGTTTTCTAATGAAAAGTAAAGTAATTCACTTTAAAGAATTAGATCTAATCTCTACCATTGATCTCAAGTGAGGCTTAGGATCTAATCTTAGCCATCCATCACTTAGGTGATTAGGGTCAGGGATGCAGTCCAGTGAGAAATTATATCCTTTGTGAGGAGATGGAATTATATCCAGGTTGCGATTTTGCTGTATAAATTCTGTATCTCTGTGGGCTATTTTCCCTAAAAAGGGAGCCCTTATTTTTCCTGAGAAATAATAATGAAGGAGAAATTGGATGGTGATTTTTTTGCTCTGTTTGTGACTGTTTTTTTTCATTTGAGTTTCCGCTGCAAATTAATTAGTTAAAATACCAGTGTACTTTTATTCAGCAGTTTTCAGGAAAATAATTTACTGGGCGAATATATTTCCTGGTCATAAAATAAATTGCTAGGAATTTAAATCAGATCTGGTATTGGAAAATTAACAGATAAACACTATCAATTTGTTTATAATGTTTTTAATTTGTGATATTCTACTTTGACATGTAACATTTTAACTCTTTTGTGAGGAGATGGAATCAGTCATCAGAACTAATGCTATTTAATTTGGTGATTGTTCTTTGCTTCCATCTCTAATGAACATGGCATATGATTAATGCAGAGAGTGAAGAAAAACATGCAGGAATCTGAGGGTGTCTATGTTTTCAATGTTCATGAAAGAGAAGAACTTGACCATCCAACAGCACGATTGATCAAAGACTTCAGCCGTATAGAGGGTGAGTTTGTGAGCATTAATGCCAATGTATTTTAGTTCCAGAATAAATGAAACTTTGTTGACAATTTTGAGGATGTTAATGAGCTTTATATTATCATTCATTGTGTTGGCCATGCAAATAATGATTTAGTGTAGTCTTGTCTCTTTATCACGCTGGATTTGAAATTATGGCTTTTAGCTATGATCTTCAGAAGTTTAGCTTCCATTTATCAATGGTTGTTTGTTTGCTTTGGGGGAACTTACTGGTTTATTGTACGCTATTGACACTACTCATTTTTAAAATTGGAATGCTGGCAACAAAATTTAAATTGAATTTCTGAAGTATGAATAATGCTTTTGGCTGTGCCTTTTGGCTCCCTTTACGTTGGGCAGTATTTCAGAAAATTGATTAGCTGCAGTACATTTCTTCAAGTGTCCAATACATCTGTCATTTTTTTAGATGAGATTCGAGGTGGCTGCTATTCTCATTCTGTTGACTTTTTCACTTCTTACATGTATGGATTTATGGATTTTGTGTGTATCAGCTGTATTCAAATTTCTTCTTTGATACTTAACTTACATGTTGACAGATAAGTTCAAAATGGAAATTGGGAGTCAAAGTGCAATTATTCCTGGATCAAGAGAAAATCCCTTATACAATGCTCTTTGGGTTGCACAGGGACTCTTACGCAAGGGGTAGTGAAATGGAGATGGTTTTTCCTTATAAGAATACAGTTTCCATTCATGACTATCATATTTCGGTTGTTTGGTTACTTCTCATTGAATCTAAAACTTGGCCAGATAGTTTTTGTATGTATGTTCAGTGTGTTTATTGTTCCAGGTCCACTCACAATGCTGATAAGCGTATACTATTATTTACCAATAATGATGATCCTTTTGGAAATATTGATGGTGGTGCCAAAGCAGACATGAGGAGGACAACAATTCAGCGTGCCAAAGTAAAGTGTTGAATTGTGTGCTGTTTTTGTGTGCAACTTCTATATTGGATTTTATCATAACCAGGGATTTTCTTGAATGCTTGAGCTGATTCTTCTATGCTCAATCTAGAATTAGTGATCTGTCATTGTTGTGCAGGATGCACAAGATTTAGGTATCTCAATTGAGCTTTTCCCTTTGAATAGGCCAGGTGAAGAATTCAATGTTGCCATTTTCTATGCTGTAAGTTTAGTTGTCTTGTGAATGAGGTAGTTTGTTATAGACTAAAGTTGTCAGAATGTAAAATTTCATTTTTCTGTACCATAGCTTTTATTTTCCTACAATCGAGATAGTTTATTATACAAATATAGTTGTGAGCATATGTATTTCCGAATAAATTTTAAAACGACTGAATGTTTGACTTTTGTGCCATAATTTTCCTACTTGCAGTTGAGCAGTGTCTTATAGCAGAAAGTTGTGAATGTACATTTTTGCAATAGCTGTATTATGAAATCTAGCATATCTTTTGAGTTGATCTTTGATGTTACAGGATATGTTAGGGTTGGAGAAGGAAGAAGTATCACAATTTATTCCTGTAGCAGTTGAAAAGTATGTACTTCTATTTTATTTCATATCAAAAACATAAACTGTTGTTACGGAACTGTTAAACCAACAGTGATTTCTCTTTGCCTTCTTTCAATGGGCATAGGGTATTTCTAATAACATGCTTATGCAGTATGCAGTTTTAGATACAACTTCATTTTTCTGAAATAAAATGCATGTTGGAGTGAAATAAGGATCTACACCCTGAAATGTAACTTTAATTTTGTAGGATCTAATGTTGAAAGTGTTGATGTTTCTAGGGCACAAGCTAGAATAAGTTTTCTTCATCATGATAACTACTTGTTGAGAAACCAATAGGCTAGCAAATTATGTTGATTTCTTTTACTTGATAATTACTTGTGAATATATGTGGGCTTCTTATTTATTTAATTATGTTCTCTTCATCAAACAATTACCAAAACATGAAACGAGAAGATTACAAAAAGATAATGAACTTAAGATGTAGGCTTGTTAAAATTGGCAAGTAGGGCCAAACTCCATGTGGGTCATCTTATTTATGGCTGATAATATTTTTATTAGATTCCTTTCATTGAGAGATGTAGGATTGATCTAAAGATCATCTGATTCCGATAAGTCCTTATGAAGATATGAATTTATTCTGATTATGGAATAATTATCAAGCCAACCTACAACTCATGTAGGCTCAGAAGCCCAATAGTCGCATCTATTCAATCATCAACAGTTGTGTATAAATATAGGAGGTCTTTGCCTCATTTGGACTCACTCAACTCATCACATCTCTCTCTCTCTCTCTCTCCTACGCGGGAAAGAGGCTCTTCTCCTACTGCGCAGAAAGAGACTCTTCTCTTACACGTGGAAGGAAGGTGCAGAATTTAGGGCTGCAACTGCAGAACCAAAGTTTGACCAACGTTGACCATCAATCTGCCTCTTAGAATTGCGATGTCGGTGAATTTGGATCCCCTCTGAAGGCCACATTTTTTGGCGAAGGAATCAAGCTGATCTGATGGTCGGTTTCCAAGATATTATCTGCCCTAGTTTGGTTGATCTAGGGTTTGCTGCTGCTGATGTAAATCAGATTTATGTACTATTTCTCTCTGTTAAATTATTGAAGATAAAGGAAGATTTGATCAAAGGGTTCCCCATATTGGGGTTTGTCCCTGGCTAGCCGCCACATCTTGTGTCTCTTGTCTTGGCTTGTTTTCTGTCGATCGTTTAATGTTCTATCTGCACTTTACTTACTGTACAGGTGATTGCTAATATGTGGATAATAATAATAAAAAGAAGTAAACTGCTCTAAGCATAGAACATACCATAACTTAACATGGTATTAGAGTTGAGGTGAATACAGAGCCCGAGCAAGAGCAAGAGCAATCACCGAAGAGAAGATTGGCAAGGCTATCCTAAAAGGACTATGGGGTCTTCAACACTCTTCCCTGCCGAAGACAAGCTCCGTGAGAAGTCTGACTATCACAGATGGAAGATGTCTCTCGATCTAACCTTAGAAGATCAAGAAGTGTTGGACCATGTGAGAGGCATATTGTTGAGCCTCCATTAGATGCACCTGTTGCTACCAGGAACAAGTGGAAAACCGGTGAAGTCAAAACAAAGAAGATCATCCGGGACTCTATCGACAAGCGCTTGGTGGCCTATGTTTCTGAGCTGAACACCTCCGAGGAAATCTACGATAGACAGATGAGTTTATTTAAAGTTAAATATGCCTTTACTCTTGGGTTTCAAGTGGATTCATTATATCAGGTCAGTGGAAGTCCGCTAGGTGTCATGTCTTGTGACACATCTCTTCAGTCCGAACTTTGGCGTTGACAGTTTGTCCACCTTCATTATAAAGCTCTACCCAATGTAAGACAAATGGTGACAGGGATTCCCGAATTCCGAGTAGAGAAAGTAGGTGTATGTCCGGGATGTGCCGAAGGAAAGCTCAAAAGGGGACCATTACCCTCAAGCCAAAGCAAGACCTCCGATATATTACAGTTGGTTCACTCAGACATATCTGGTATAATGCCTGTGAACTCCTTGGGAGGATATTCATATTACCTTACTTTTACAGATGACTATTCTCGAAAGACTTGGATATACTTCTTGAAAAAGAAGGATGAAGTGTTCTCTCGCTTTCGACACTTCAAAGCCTTGATCGAGAATCAAACCGAAAAGAAGATCAAGATCTTAAGGACTGATAATGGGATTGAATATGAATCTAACGAGTTTCATGACTTTTGTAAAGAGGCTGGCATTAAGAGGGAGACTACTACACCATATACTCCTGAACAGAATGGTGTGGCGGAAAGGAAGAACCGTACGATTGTGGAAGCTGTCCGTGCCATGCTCCATGATCAAAGACTTTCGAAGTTTCTATGGGACGAAGCTGCAAACATCGCCATATATGTATGAAAACAATGCCCTCATCAAGCATTGGGTTCCAAGACTCCTGAAGAAATGTTCACCGAAAGGAATCTTCGTGGGCTATAGTGAAAGGCTATAGAATCTATGTAGCCGATCAAAGGGAAGTCATGATTAGTCATGATGTCACCTTTGACGAAGATATGGCTCTCAGCCAGGTGAACAATCTTCCTACAGCGAGGAGCTCTCAAGAAGCTGACACCAGGGAACCGAAAGAAAAAGAGTATGACGAGATATTTGCACCTGTTGCCAGATATACCACCATCCGCTCGATCATTGCCCTTGCGACTTCACAAGGATGGGACTTACATTAGATGGATGTCAAGACCACATTCTTGCATGGTTCGATCAAAGAAGAGGTCTATGTGGAGCAACTCGAAGAATTTGAGATTTATGATCGAAAATCTCATGTATGCAAGTTGAAGAAGGATCTCTATGGGCTGAAGCAAGCACCCTGAGCATAGTATGAGAGGATCGATAGCTACTTGATGAAGCTGGGATTCACTAGGAGTGAAGCCGATCCTAACCTTTACTCTAAGGTTGAAGATGATACACCTCTCATACTGGTGCTGTATGTGGATGACCTCTTTCTAACAAGTGCAGACCCTCTCATTCACAAATGTAAGAGGGAGTTGGCTTCTGAATTTGAAATGAAGGACCTAGGACTGATGCACTATTTCCTAAGACTTGAAGTCTGGCAGAAGCCAAGGGATATTTTCCTATCTCAAGGAAAATATGTGGTGAAAATATTGGAAAGATTTGGTATGGTGGACTGCAAGCCTGTGACTACCTCGAGGATCTTAACTTTCAGAAGTTACATGGTAGTGATGTCGGACCAGATTTGGGAAATGCCTCTGAGTTTCATAAACTCATTCGTGTTGATGTTCTTGGTGAACCTCCGTCTGGACATATGTTTTGCAGTGAGCATGGTGAGCTCATATTTGGTTGAGCCTCATTGGATTGATGCCAAGAATCTTTTGAGATGTCTTTGGGGCACAATCTCTTATGGATTCAGATCAATGTTGCACGAAGCGGGAGCGAAGCGGAAGCGCGAAGCGGAAGCGCGGAGCGCGGAAGCGTCATTTTCCAAAAATCTAGGGAGCGAAGCGTCCGCGGAAGCGTCTGCTATATATATATATTTTTTTATATTTTTTTGCATTTATACTCAAAACAAACATCCCAAATACCAAATTAATTGTAGAAGACATGAAAACATGCATATTTTTGCATAAATCAAGATAGATATGGCATCCATGATTCCATTGTAGTTACTAGTATGTACAACAATCATCTATATTCTAGCTATTACAAACATACATCAAATTTTGAAGCATATTATAAAACATAAAACATTTAAGCATATTATAAAACATAAAACATAGAGCATATTATGATTTATCTAGCAAGTGAGCAACTGTCAACATTTGTCATGTCCAAAATTCAAATAATAATGTTTACAAAATATGTCACTTGGTCACCGCCAAGCCAAAAAGGTTCAAAATTCAAATTCACAAGTCTACAAGTCTAATGAGTAATCTATGACAAAAAGAAGTAGATTGTGAATATATCTACTAATCTCTCCTCCTTCCACCACGAATAGAACGTGATGGCGGGCCTCCACGTGGTGGCAATGAAGAAGATGGTCCCTGTGTAAGTCGTGGCACTGGAACTGATGAAGAAGAACCTCCTCTAGTAGAAACCAAGGGACCAGATGGGGGTGGGGGTGGTGGCATATCAACACCCGTGTCATCATCCTAGAATCGCTCAAAAAATTCATGCAAAAAAAAAACACTAGTTAACAAAAAAATTAAAAACATGAATTCTTTATAAGGGAAAATTGGAAAATTCATACCACAATGGACATACCTGGATAAGAGAATCCTCTAATTGCTCTAGTCGCAACACTCCATCCTCCAAATTGGGCTCCTCTGGATTCTTGTCCCAAGTCAACAAGTCTTTATTAGACTTTGCATCTTCACAGTAATGGGACAACAATCGCAAGTTGTAATGAACATAAACCAAGCTCTCTGCCCGGTCTAAATTCAACCTGTTCCTTTTAACACTGTGGATGAAAGAATAAGAGCTCCAACACCTCTCTGCAGAAGAAGTGTTTACCACCTGTGATAGCACCCGCAATGCCAAACTCTGTAGAAGTGGAGTAGGCCCTCCATGCATGTTCCACCACTCAAGAGCAGAAAAATTCTCTCGATCTTGAATTGCATGCATGCTCGAAAATGGACCAGTGCTGCTCGTATAGTTGCTCACGTGTCTCCGTACCAATGCAGCCTCCTCCTCATCAGGGATTAATCTACTCAATGCAGCCATATATTTTTCGTGAACCTCTTTATCTTGGTGTGGTCTTCTCCTGACTCCCCCCCCAGGTGCTGGTTTTGAAAGCCATGATGGATGATAGTATTTAGGTGTCAAAACATATGCTAATGCATGCAATGGAACATTTAGGCTATCCCATCGTTTTACCACCTCTTCACGAATATAATTGTACAAGGTGGTATCTCTAGGCTCAACAATGTCTTTAATCTGCCCCAACATGCTATCCATTTGCTCATACACCTCCCCAATTACTGGTCGATCTGAATCTGCAAACTTGATCATGTAATAAATTGGTTTGGTGAATTGCAAAACATATTTAACCTGTGACCAAAAGTAACTGTCAAGAACAATGTCCTTGACTTCATTAGCACCATCTGTGTCATTGTTAATTTCATCCCATGTTTCAGCACACACCAGATTAGTTAAAGCTTGTCTCACCCTCACTAGCCGCCTAAAGGTGAGGTAATAACTAGCAAATCTTGTCTTTGCAATTTTAAGCAATTGCAACTTGGAGTAAGTGCCATAGAAGTAGTTTACCCTTGTATGCCCTGTGATGAATTTAATGAGCTGCTTCCCTTTCCTGTAAACCTCAGCAATCCACCCACAATCTTTGTGTTTCACAATATCATGCATCAAAAGGTTCAATGTGTGAACCAGGCACCCAGACCAAAAGATGTGTGGATGAGTACGCTCAATAATTTTTCCTGCTAACTTACAATTTGCTGCATTATCTGTGATCACTTGAATCACATTATTCGGACCAACATCTTTGATTGATTTCAATAGGAGATCTGCAATGTTTTGTGCAGTTGCACTGATGGAGGAGGAGTCATGAGATGCAATAAATACTGCACCACTAGAAGAAACACCAAGAACATTTATCAAATGTTGGTTTCTAATATTTGTCCACCCATCTGATACAATGGATACCCCATAATCCACCCACTCATGTGTAAAACGTGTCAAAGCTCTTTGAACCTTAGCTTTTTCTCTTTCTAATAACACTGTTCTAGCTTTCTCATAGTTGGGGGCCTTGTATCCTTTTGGGGCTTCATTGATGGCCTTTACCATGTCATGCCAATAGGGAGAGCGAAGCACATTGAATGGTACACCGCAAGCACAAAGAAAACGGACTATCTTTCCATCCACATCATCCCTCCCAGTAACATTAAGGAAATCCCCTATTGTTTTTCTACCTCCAGAGGTTGCAAAAGTACCATGAGGAGATGGGCAACTACCAAATTTAGAGGTTGCACTTGATTCAGAATGAGTTTTTTGTTTCTTGTTTTTTCCTTGTGCAGCCATCTCTAATTTGATGTATTTTTGTCTTTGTTCACTTGAAATGTTTGGGCAAATGGTTACCCCCACGGAACCCTTTCTTTCATCACTGTCTAGCACCCCACAAAGATGCCTCCTCAGACGGGTATATGAACCCGTATATGGTTTTCCTCCATGACAACCATGAGGGCACATCCATTTGTAAGATCCACCACCCTTTCCCCCTTCAAGTTTGGTCACAAAGGTCCACAAGGGATTTGATGTACCTTTCCCATCTTGTGCTTCAGTGTCCTCTTCAAGTTCATCCCCTTCCTCTTCAAACCCTTCCTCCTCATCATACATTGGGTCACTACTATTAGGACCAAGTTCATCCCCTTCCTCTTCCCCTCTATTCCTCACCCTTGCCATCATTAAAACCAAGAGTGGAATGATACATAGAAGCCAAAAGAACACCATCTTGGAATATGGATATAGGTGGTGGACAACCTGTAAATAAAGGAGCAAGTAGAAACAATGGGAAAGAGTAGGAGAGGGAGGAGAAAAATACAATTTTTTTTTCAAAAAAACAAGGGAGTTTGGGGTTTGAACTTACCTCTTTAGCTCTTGTAGATGAAGTCCTCCAAGCTCTTGCTCCAAGCTCCTCCTCCTTCTCCTAGCTCCTCCTTCTTCACTCCTCCAAGCTCTCCTCTCTTCTCCTCTCCTTTCCTCTCTTCTCTTCTCCTCTCCTCTCTTCTCTTCTCCAACTCTCATAAACTCAAAGTGAGAAAATGAGAAGAGAATGGGGGCTTTATTCTTTTCTAAAGTCACCCTAGACTCACCCTAAACCAACCTAACCCACCCCCTCATGCTAGTTAAGACTCAAGTTAAAACAAATTAAAAAAAAATCAAGTTAAAAAAATGATGCCGCGGGTTGCTTCCGGAATCGCCTGGGAACCGTGCGGGTGGCGTGCGGTTCCGGGCCGGAAGCTTGGCGCCACCCCGTGCCCGAACCGCCCTCGGATCCGCGGTTCCGGGGTGGCCGCAACCTATATGGCAGGAACCGCGTATAAAAGACGGAACCGCGCCCCCTCCTCCTCAGAATCGCGATTCCCAAATGGATTCCGGGACGGTTCGCTCCGAACCGCGGTTCCGGGTTTGGATCCTCCGGGGGGGGGGCGATTCCTGCAACACTGATTCAGATACATTGCTAGAAATATGAATCTGCATGATTATTCGAATGCTGAGTGAGCAGGAAGTGTGGAGAGCACTTCCCAGTGCTGGTTCTCTTTGGAATCTACCTCGATATCCTCGATAAGTAGGAAGCAGAAGTCAGTGGCTCTGAGCACCGCCAAGGCAGAATACATTGCTGCTAGCATGGCCTCCTGTGAGGCAATCTGGTTACGTAAGCTCTTTAGTGAGCTGTTTGGATTTCATTGGATACCACCATGATCCTATGTGACAACCAGAGTGGGGTTCATTTGTTAGAGAATCCCGTATTTCATGATCGCTCCAAGCATATCGATATTAGGTACCACTATATTCGAGATATGGTGTAGCGAGGAGCAACAAGGCTCCAACATATCGGTACAGATGAACAGGTCGCCGACATTCTGACAAAGCCCCTAGGGAAAGTCAAATTCCTGACTTTCCAAGAACAACTTGGTGTTGTTGAAAGACCCTCTAATGAGGGTCCTGTATGATGCATTGAGCTTTGGGAGCTCCGAGGGGGTGCGGGGTACTTCTTGGAACGACATATGACCACAGAGTGATTCACCATCCCCTGGTGGTATACATGTACACCTCGTGGCGACTATGTAGCATGATGATTGGTTCTCCTGTGAGGTCTGGATGATGTGTTCTCCATGACGACTATGTAACAGGATGATTGGTTCTCCTGTGAGGTCTGGATGATGTGTTCTCCATGACGACTATGTAGTCGGATGATTGGTTCTCCTATGAGGTCTAGATGATGTGTTCTCCATGATGACTATGTAGCAGGATGATTAGTTCTCTTGTGAGGCCTGGATGATGTGTTCTCCATGGCGTTTATGTAGCAGGATGATTAGTTCTCCTGTGAGGACAGGATTGATTAAGTCTCCTGTCAAGGCATCCTACCCATGCAGTCTGGGACTCATGGGGAGTACCTCTCATCTAATCAATGAGAAGGGAAATGAGGATAGGGACCATAGTAGTACCGATGGACGCATTGCTGTATCTATCGTACTCCCTATGCTAGGATGACCTTCATTGATTTGGGATCAGTGATACTGGTCTGGGACCAGTGGTAGGAGTTGCACCCACAATGACGCTGACTTCGGGTCGGTTGAGACTGGTCTGGGACCAGTGGTAGGAGTTGTACCCACTATGACGCTAACTTTGGGTCGGTTGAGACTAGTCTGGGACTAGTGGTACACACTCTGAGACTGACTTTGAGTCAGTGGAGGATGATACTGGTCTGGGACCAGTGGTAGGAGTTATACCCACTATGATGCTGACTTCGGGTCGGTTGAGATTGGTCTGGGACCAGTGGTACACACTCTGAGACTGACTTTGAGTCAGTATGATACATCCTCGATCATTTCTTCCTCTTCATAATTCAGACAAAGCAGAGCAGAGCAAAACAGAGCAGAGCATAACAGAGCAGATTAGGGCAGAACAAAACAGAGCAGAGCAGGCAGGATAGAGCAGAGCAAGGGTCAAGCTGTACAGGGCAGTGCATTTGATGGATCAATAGTAGCAACCGACAGACAGATTGCAGATGGAGTTCTCCCTAGTTGAGAGAGAGTGTTAAAATTAGCAACTAGGGCCAAACTCCATGTGGGTCATCTTATTCATGGCTGATAATATTTTCATTAGATTCCTCTCGTCGAGAGGTGTAGGATCGATCTAAAGATCATTCGATTCTGATAAGTATTTATGAAGATATGAATTTATTTTGATTATGGAATAATTATCAAGCCGACCTACAACTCATGTAGGCTCAGAAGCCCAACAGTCACATCTATTCAATCATTAACAGTTGTGTATAAATACAGGAGGTCTTTTCCTCATTTGGACTCACTCAACTCATCACATCTCTCTCTCTCTCTCCTATGTAGAAAAGAGGCTCTTCTCCTATTGCGTAGAAGGAGACTCTTCTCGCTGATAATATTTTCATTAGATTCCTCTCGTCGAGAGGTGTAGGATCGATCTAAAGATCATTCGATTCTGATAAGTATTTATGAAGATATGAATTTATTTTGATTATGGAATAATTATCAAGCCGACCTACAACTCATGTAGGCTCAGAAGCCCAACAGTCACATCTATTCAATCATTAACAGTTGTGTATAAATACATGAGGTCTTTTCCTCATTTGGACTCACTCAACTCATCACATCTCTCTCTCTCTCTCCTATGTAGAAAAGAGGCTCTTCTCCTATTGCGTAGAAGGAGACTCTTCTCACACGTGTGGAAGGAAGGTGCAAAATTTAGGGCTACAAATGCAGAACCAAAGTTTGACCAGCGTTGACCATCAGTTTGGCTCTCAGAACTGTGCTGTAGGTGAATCTAGATCCCCTCTGAAGGCCGCATTTTTTGGTGAAGGAATCAAGCCGATCCGACGGTTGGTTTGCAAGATATTGTTTGCCCTAGTTTGGATGATTTAGGGTTTGCTGCTGCTGATGTAAATCAGATTTATGTACTATTTCTCTCTGCTGAATTATTGAAGATAAAGGAAGATTTGATCAAAGGGTTTTCCCATATTGGGGTTTGTCCCTGGCTAGCCACCACATCTTGTGTCTCTTGTCTTGGCTTGTTTTCTATCGATCGTTTAATGTTCTATCTGCACTTTACTTATTGTACAGGTGATTGCTAATATGTGGATAATAATAATAAAAAGAAGTAAACTGCTCTAAGCATAGAACATACCATAACTTAAGCCAGGGAAAAAGCCCACAAGGGGGAAACCCAACTAACTTCTCTTTTTATAGAATTAGATCAAAGTGAGGAATCCAAGACCCAAAAACCAAGAGCAAGACTTCCCACAAGATCCATGTTAGCCCTCCTTCAAACCCTCTTTAACCAAGTCAACAATGGTCAAAGCTCTTAAAATCTTGGTCAAACTCTGATTTTTGGACCTGCAAGACTTCTGAAAGTTTTTAACCCTTGCAACAGATTTGAACCTTCTCACATGTGATAGAAATTAGGGCAGAAACTTCACACGTGTGACCTATTTCTCTCTCCTTTTACCTTTGCTCTCTCTCCTTTACATTTTTGCTGATTTCTCTCCCTTCTCGGCACGCAAATCAAAGTTGATGATATCCCAAATGAGGTCAAGTTGCACTGTATTTATACACATCCAAGAAGTCGAATAGGTCCCTTCTAGAGCCAACTTGTCTAGGCAGGGCCAACTTGGTCTCATGGAGTCAAAATTGACTATTTTGACTCAAATAAAATTCTTTTTCTTTTTTCTTTCAGAAGTCCAAATGGGACTTGTCTCAAGTACAATAATTTTATTCACAACAATTTTTTTTTTTGACTCAATAAACCCTAGAAGCATGAAGAACATGCTTGACTAATGAAATTATAATCATAACAATAATAATTTCTTTTTCTTCTTTTGCCTTTTCATGAAATACATAATGATACAAGTACAATGATAATTATGAAGACCAAACCTAGTTACACTTTTCAACACTTGTAATGATCAATTAACGTCAATTACATTTCCAATATCATTAAGCAATTATACATAAGAGAATATCAATCATTAAACATGAAAGAGCAGTTGAAAATAACCATGAAACCATGAGACAAGAGACACAAAAATGAGGCTTGAGGCTAGGGAAAAACCCATAAATCCTACCTTATGAGAGAGAGAGTTCATAGTTCATCGATACATTAGAAACAACATCAAAACGATAGCCAAAAGAGAAACCAAAAATCTTCCAAGCCTCTCTTCCTTCCTTTTGAAATTTTGGCCCTCCTTGCTTCTTTTCCCTTCGTTGGAACAAAGAGAAGACAAGAGAAAATGATGTGCCAAATGTGGAGGAAGGCTCTTGTATTTATAGTCGTCAAGTGGGGTCGAATGGGTTCCTCCAAGGGGCCCAAACGACTTAAACAATAGGAGGCCAACTTGAAATTTTTGGTGGATTTTTTTTTTTTTTCATTTCTTCACATAATGAAAATACCAACCATGGCTACTATATTGCCAACATTCCCTTTTAGCTAGAGAAGTACTTTTCTCTCACTCTCTCTCAAGATCAATCTTCCTGACCAATCCATAGGTCTCTCGGCACACAACCTAAGGGAGAGATCATCAATGTCATCATAAGGAAAGATACATAACATACACCACAACAAGTGGGATCAATCAATGAGGCCAAATCAATCATATACACATGGTACATCTCCCTGACCACAAACAAGGTCTCTCGACCCACAACCTAAAGGAGGAATCCCTATTTCAATCCTTAACCACACACAAGGTCTCTCGGCCCACAGCCTAAGGGAGAGAACTGGAGATCAATCTCCTCGTCCAATCCATAGGTCTCTCGGCACACGACCTAAGGGAGAGATCAAAAACTCAGTGCCTTAGAACCAAGCTCCCTAACCAGACTCATCGGTCTCTCGACTCACACCCTAAGGGAGTGCCAACCTTTTGAACCAATCCATAGGTCTCTCATTACACAACCTAAGGAAGATTCATGATGCTATGTTATCAATGCTCCCTCTCTAAGGGGAATTCTTAGTCATTGCAGGCTTCTCATAGAAACAAACATCAACAATTTGTTCAATAGCAGAAAAGTAGCAATGGTGGATTTTAGCACTTGATCAAACATCTTATAGACAACAATAGGCTGAACAGTCAATTGTATTTTCAACTTTAGTGGTGGTTTCTCATAGAAGCAAATACCAACAACTTGCTCAACAACAGAAAAGTAGCCATTGTGGATTTCAACATTTTGATCAAACGTTCCAGTAGACAACAACATACAACTATTTATTTAGCTTTAGCTAGGGCTTCTTACAAAAGCAAACATGAGTGACCATGGTCAAATGTAGTAGAAGATTAAATGGATCAACAAACAACATTCGAAGACAAATTACTTTTACATTTTCATCTTCAATTGCCCTAAATACAATAGAAACATCCATGTTATTTAGATCAAGGTTAGTTGGGAGCAAGAGCAGGAACGCCATTTTTAGAAGCTCCCGGTTTGGGAGCGATTCCGGGAGCATTTTCTATAATATATATATATATTTTGATATTTTTGATATTTTTTATATTTTGATGCATATATGTCAACAAAAGCATGTAGAATGATGAATTCAATATAAAAACATAGATTGAACCATATAAAAACAATCATCTAGAAGTTATAATCTTCATCAACCACGTCCACAAGTTAGTAACATACAACATATTGAGTCTCATGATTCATCAATCTTGAAGTTTCAAGCTTTCAAAATGCAATATATAACATTTTTTCTCATTGATCACCAAAGTTGTACTTGTGAGCTAAGTGTAACCATTACAACAAATAATATCTAATATGAAATGAAATGTTATAAAATGAAATGAAATGAAACAACTTTCAACTTTCACGAAGCATCATATTCATAATTCATTACTAATGAGTTATAATTGTGAACTTCAAACTTAAATTGTCATATATTGTTTACAAAAAATATCATAATAAATATGAAAGAGTCAATAGTTATAAAAACTACTAGAAACTAGAAAATACAAGTAAATCTATTATCTATTGCTAATGCTTGGGCCTCTTGCCGCCACGAGAAATGTCTAATTTTTTAGTCTTGTTGGAAAATTAGGATCTTTGTCATTAATATCACCCTCTAAGCATTAACATCCAGAGGTATCTTTGTCATTACCTCTGGATCTGTATAGGGATCTTTTTCATTAATATCACCCTCTAAGCATTAACATAAGATAGAAAAAGCATAGCATGTAAAGTCAAGATTTTGTTTGAGTGATGTGTACATTTTTAGGAGGGTCATGATAGAGGATTTTGACAACCGATGTCACTAACATCAAAGTACATAGAGAGATTGGTGTCTTAATATGAGTTCCATACCCTAATACATGACAAAATCCAATGGAAACATTGCAATACCCCCAATCCTGAAATCTTGAAAAACTGATAAGTCTGCTGGATTTTGAATGAAATCTAAAATTCTACTTTCTCCATATGAAATCCAATGAGGTTGGAACCACTCTCAAACATCCTGAGTCATTTCATGGTAATGTTAAAAATTTAAGTAAAGGGATGGAAATGAAGATTAAGGAGAATGTCACATTTACTTTAAGAATTTAACATTACCATGACTCACATATCAATACTAGGGGTATAGGCTTGATCATTAGGTTGCCCCACTCAAAATTTATTTGTTTCTTTGAAAACATTTAATTTGGAATATTAGTGCAAAAAAAATTGCAAAAAAGACTAAACACTCCTGAAAAACTAGGGAGCTTTTTTTTTTATCGGGAGCGCGCTCCTGAGTCGCTCCCACCCGGAGCACAAATTGGGAGTGGGGGTGTGGGGGGCGCCAATGTTGCACGAAGCGGGAGCGAAGCGGAAGCGGAAGCGGGAGCGCGGAAGCGTCATTTTCCAAAAATCTAGGAAGCGAAGCGTCCGCGGAAGTGTCTGCTATATATATATATATATTTTTTATATTTTTTTGCATTTATACTCAAAACAAACATCCCAAATACCAAATTAATTGTAGAAGACATGAAAACATGCATATTTTTGCATAAATCAAGATAGATATGGCATCCATGATTCCATTGTAGTTACTAGTATGTACAACAATCATCTATATTCTAGCTATTACAAACATACATCAAATTTTTAAGCATATTATAAAACATAAAACATTTAAGCATATTATAAAACATAAAACATAGAGCATATTATGATTTATCTAGCAAGTGAGCAACTGTCAACATTTGTCATGTCCAAAATTCAAATAATAATGTTTACAAAATATGTCACTTGGTCACCGCCAAGCCAAAAAGGTTCAAAATTCAAATTCACAAGTCTACAAGTCTAATGAGTAATCTATGACAAAAAGTAGTAGATTGTGAATATATCTACTAATCTCTCCTCCTTCCACCACGAATAGAACGTGGTGGCGGGCCTCCACGTGGTGGCAATGAAGAAGATGGTGCCTGTGTAAGTCGTGGCACTGAAACTGATGAAGAAGAACCCCCTGCTGTTGGTGTTGAACCATGGAACCTAGGAACCAAGGGACCAGATGGGGGTGGGGGTGGTGGCATATCAACACGGTCATCATCATCCTAGAATCGCTCAAAAAATTCATGCAAAGAAAAAAACACTAGTTAACAAAAAAATTAAAAACATGAATTAGAGAAATGCTTTATAAGGGAAAATTGGAAAATTCATACCACAATGGACATACCTGGATAAGAGCATCCTCTAATTGCTCTAGTCGCAACACTCCATCCTCCAAATTGGGCTCCTCTGGATTCTTGTCCCAAATCAACAAGTCTTTATTAGACTTTGCATCTTCACAGTAATGGGACAACAATCGCAAGTTGTAATGAACATAAACCAAGCTCTCTGCCCGGTCTAAACTCAACCTGTTCCTTTTAACACTGTGGATGAAAGAATAAGAGCTCCAACACCTCTCTGCAGAAGAAGTGTTTACCACCTGTGATAGCACCCGCAATGCCAAACTCTGTAGAAGTGGAGTACCCCCTCCATGCATGTTCCACCACTCAAGAGCAGAAAAAGTCTCTCGATCTTTAATTGCATGCATGCTCCCAAATGGACTAGTGTTGAGCGTATAGTTGCTCACATGTCTCCGTACCAATGCAGCGTCCTCCTCATCAGGGATTAATTTACTCAATGTAGCCATATATTTTTCGTGAACCTCTTTATCTTGGTGTGGTTTTCTCCTGCTTCCCCCCCAGGTGCTGGTGTTGAAAGCCATGATGGATGATAGTATTTAGGTGTCAAAACATATGCTAATGCATGCAATGGAATATTTAGCATTTCCCATCGGTTTTGCACCTCTACACGAATATAATTGTACAAGGTGGTATCTCTAGGCTCAACAATGTCTTTAATCTGCCCCAACATGCTATCCATTTGCTCATACACCTCCCCAATTACTGGTCGATCTGAATCTGCAAACTTGATCATGTAATAAATTGGTTTGGTGAATTGCAAAACATATTTAACCTGTGACCAAAAATAACTGTCAAGAACAGTGTCCTTGACTGCATTAGCACCATCTGTGTCAGTGTTAATTTCATCCCATGTTTCAGCACACACCATATTAGTTAAAGCTTGTCTCACCCTCACTAGCCGCCTAAAGGTGAGGTAATAACTAGCAAATCTTGTCTTTGCAATTTTAAGCAATTGCAACTTGGAGTAAGTGCCATAGAAGTAGTTTACCCTTGTATGCCATGTGATGAATTTAATGAGCTGCTTCCCTTTCCTGTAAACCTCAGCAATCCACCCACAATCTTTGTGTTTCACAATATCATGCATCAAAAGGTTCAATGTGTGAACCAGGCACCCAGACCAAAAGATGTGTGGATGAGTACGCTCAATAATTTTTCCTGCTGCCTTACAATTTGCCGCATTATCTGTGATCACTTGAACCACATTATTCGGACCAACATCTTTGATTGATTTCAATAGGAGATCTGCAATGTTTTGTGCAGATGCAGTGATGGAGGAGGAGTCATGACATGCAATAAATACTGCACCACTAGAAGAAACACCAAGAACATTTATCAAATGTTGGTTTCTAATATTTGTCCACCCATCTGATACAATGGATACCCCAGAATCTACCCACTCATTTGTAAAACGTGTCAAAGCTCTTTGAACCTTAGCTTTTTCTCTTTCTAATAACACTGTTCTAGCTTTCTCATAGTTGGGGGCCTTGTATCCTTTTGGGGCTTCATTGATGGCCTTTACCATTTCATGCCAATAGGGAGAGCGAAGCACATTGAATGGTACACCGCAAGCACAAAGAAAACGGACTATCTTTCCATCCACATCATCCCTCCCAGCAACATTAAGGAAATCCCCTATTGTTCTTCTACCTCCAGAGCTTGCAGAAGTACCATGAGGAGATGAGCAACTACCAAATTTAGAGGTTGCACTTGATTCAGAATGAGTTTTTTGTTTCTTGTTTTTTTGTTGTGCAGCGATCTCTATTTGGATGTATTTTCTTCTTTCTTCAGTTGAAATGTTTGGGCAAATTTGTACCCCCACAAAACCCTTTTTTTCATCACTGTCCAGCACCCCACAAAGATGCCTCCTCAGACGGGTATATGAACCACAATATGGTTTTCCTCCATGACAACCATGAGGGCACACAAATTTGTAAGATCCACCACCCTTTCCCCCATCAAGTTTGGTCACATAGTTCCACAAGGGTGTTGATGTAGCTTTCCCATCTTGTGTTTCAGTGTCCCCTTCAAGTTCATCCCCTTCCTCTTCAAACCCTTCCTCCTCATCATACATTGGGTCACTACTATTAGGACCATCACCAATGTCCTCTTCTGTTTCTTCCCTTCTATTCCTCACCCTTGCCATCATTAAAACCAAGAGTGGAATGATACATAGAAGCCAAAAGAACACCATCTTGGAATATGGATATAGGTGGTGGACAACCTGTAAATAAATGAGCAAGTAGAAACAATGGGAAAGAGTAGGAGAGGGAGGAGAAAAATACAAAAAAATTGTCACAAAAAATAAGGGAGTTTGGGGTTTGAACTTACCTCTTTAGCTCTTGTAGATGAAGTCCTCCAAGCTCTTGCTCCAAGCTCCTCCTCCTTCTCCTTGCTCTTCCTTCTTCACTCCTCCAAGCTCTCCTCTCTTCTCCTCTCTTTTCCTCTCTTCTCTTCTCCTCTCCTCTCTTCTCTTCTCCAACTCTCATAAACTCAAAGTGAGAAAATGAGGAATGAATGGGGGCTTTATTCTTTTCATTCCTCACATTAACCTCACTCTAACCTCACCCTAACCCACCCCCTCAATGCTAACTTAAGTTAACTTTAAAAAAAAATTAAAAAAATGAGGTTTTTTTCCCTTGGGCGCGCGGTTTTGGAGGAAGCGCTCCGAAGCGCTGCGTGAAGCGCACGCTTCCTGGCCCGAAGCGCCATCCGAAGCGCGCTTCGGGGCCGGCGCTTCCTAATTTCCAGGAAGCGCATTAAAAAGGCCGAAGCGCGCTTCGCCATTTTCGGAAGCGCGCTTCCGGGGGCGCTTCCTGGGCGCTTCCGTACGGGGCGCGCTTCGGGCCTAGGATCCGGGGGGCGGGGGGGGCGCTTCCTGCAACATTGGGGGGCGCTCCCTCGCAACCCTAATTTAGATCAGCAGAACACCCATAATTGCTCTTTCTTTCTTTAATACATCCAGTTTCGAATAAAGTCACCAATTTCATGCATCAGGTGCTTCAATGAGCCAATCAATCAACCATGTCAACAACAGAGTCTTGCAACTTCTTCAAATGAAGCAAGCGTCCATGGACTCACAGTCCATCATGCCACATCCTCAACAATTTTACAATTCTTTAATCAACTCCCTCTTACACTGGACAAAGAGGACCTCAGTCCTTGTCAAAAACATATCTTCAATACATAGCAGAAGAATCATGGGCTCATCTTTAGTGGATTTGGATCAACATCATTATTCAAAACATCTAGCCAACTTCATCTTGGAAGTCATAATTGACATCTTTTTGTCATAGATCAAAACATGCTTCAATTCAGGCTGATCCTGTATGCTCCCTCTGAGTCCAAAGCCCATCCAATCATGAGCCTTCTTGTCACATTGTTCTTCCATTGATTTCCAACAATTGCCACACCTTGGTAGTCTTCATTATGTACCTGCAATCCTCGCTAGGAGGCCATGGAAGAACAAATACAAGCAAGCAAGATATATAAAGACGAGACTGATACTGAAACAACAATAGAAACAATCAAGAACGTACTTATCTCTTGAGAATGTGTTAGCTCTCTCTTGATCACAATCTTCTTGGGTCTAGTCAACCTCGTTCTACTTATCAAGGAGTTAATCTCATCATTATGATAAAGAAGTCCACATTATCAAGGAATCCAATTTCCAAATTATCATATCATCATCAAGAAATCCACATCATCAAGGAGTCCATATCATTAACAAGGAGTCCACATCGTCATCAAGGAGTCATTAGTAACGACAAAGGAAATACAAGATACCTATCTTTTGAGAACGTGTCAACTCACTCTTAATTCTTAGCCGTCTTGCATCCAACATGCAAATCAACCTTATCATCAAGATGTCAAATCTTTTAGGACCTAGGGTTTCCTTCTTTCAAGCAAAAGCAATCAGTTCATAAGCCCAAGGCTTTCTCCGTTGAAAAGTGTAACTAGTTTCGGTCTTCATAGTGACGTGTAATTATGATTTATGTAATTGATGTATTGAAGAAAATAAAGTTATTTTTATAATGCTTGATTCATGGGTTTCACGATCAAGGAATTTTATTTTATAGTTAAGACTCCCATTGTGAGTCTTTAGGTTGGTCATCAAGTCATAAAGTCTAGTGGAGTCAATGTAAAGCATTGAAGACCCATCTGGGTATGTTATACATTGTAAAAGAAAATTTATTTATGTCATCAACCCTCCAAGACCTTGTCACAATCACTCCTTGAAGTTGGCCTAAAGGATGATTCTAGAAAAGACATGTCGGCCTAATCATGTTATGAATTTAAATTCATAATAAATTATTAAAATATTATCTAAATAATTAAATGGTTAATTGTAATTAATTAATTAACAATTAATTAAGTTAAATGAAGAGACATTAGTCCCAAAGGACATGTCTCTTAGATTAGGCGTGGCTAGTCAACTCCTATTAAAGGAGCACCGCCTCAGCCTTGTAATCAACATTCGAATATTATCATCTAATTATATATAATACACACATAAATCTCTGTGTATTTTCAGAAATCAATCAGCAATTAGAAATTTAATTTCTAACAGTGGTATCAGAGCCAACAACGTCTGGTGACACCCTCACGTCATCCTGTTGGGCGCCAGGCTTGTCGGACCTCCCATCTACTAGTCCTTAGCCCCTTTGTTCCTCCACACCTCCGCCGCCTTCACTACTCTAGACTTTTCCCCTGTCGTGTTCCACACCACTGCATCTACCATACCACATCGTGCGTCCACCTCACCATTACAGTCTGTGGATTTCCTTGTGCTCTTTAAATGATTGCTAGATGAGCATCCTAGATTTGTATTCAGATATTTCTCTTGCATAATAATAAAAACCTCAGAGTTGCTGCACTAGTTTTCCCGCATTGGGTTTTTCCGGGGACTATTGTGTCCAAAAATAAGTGTGTCCTATGTATCTTGTTCTTTGCTCTGTTTTCTGTTTCATGAGATCAAATAATTAATTAGTGTAGACTACATAAGTAATTTGCTTCAGTATTCAGAAGAATAACTTGATGAATTAAATATCAAGTAGGTGAAGTAGATTCAAATTTTCTTCAGTAGGGGTTCCTTCAAAGTGTAGGAATTTTCACATTTGGGTTAGCTTAAATTTCTCCTAACTTTCCTTTTATATCAAGTCGATTATACATAATTTCTCTCAAGAAATTCGAGTTGCCATAATTTTCTCCTCACTTTCCTTTTTTATCCATTTTACTTGGCCGTAATTTTCCTAGAGTAGTCAAGTTGCCTTAATTTTCTCCTCATTTTCCTTTTTTAGAAATCTGACTTGCCTTAATTTCCGACTCTCCCTTTTTAGAAATTTGAGTTAGGGGGTCAAATTTGTTTCTCTTTTGTGGAGGAAAAATAGGGAGGAAATTTTAGGAGGGAACAAAAGGAAAATATGAGAGAATTTAGGATGGCAGGTGGGAGGGAAAATAAGGAAAGAGGAAGAGCATAAATAGGAGAGAATCAAGGAGAGAAAAAAATAAATTTGCTCAATTGCCATGTCACCATTGGCTCATCCAATTTGTTGGTCATTATGCATTCTCAATTATTGCCATGTGTCAACCCCTCACACTACCACCTCATGATGCTAGAAATTTGCATGCCCAAAAAATAGGACTCCCCCCTAAAAATTGGAAAAGGGGCCTTGCCATTTATACTTATAGCATGCCTAAAAATAAACACTTCCAGAAATAGAAACATGTCTGCATGTCCCCAATATTATACTTATTAGTCATAAAATCTAATGGGGACTTGAGAAAATTCCTTGAATGCAATTAATTGGAAATTATTCTCCTAACTGAAAGCAATTTATCTGTTTTTTGTTAATTAATATTAACGACAAATAACAAATAGTTCACAATTGTGTTCTTCACCATAAAAAATGCTGTGGAAATAGAAAAATACGAGACCAAGAAATAAATGCACACACAAAATTAACACTGTTATTTTTGGATAAATGTCCCTGGAATAACCCCGAAGGGAAAACCAATGCAACATATGTAGGTTTTATTATTATGCAACAATTTGAGAGAATTATTACAATTGATTTCCCAACTGAAAGACCTCCGGAAATCTATTGGCAAAATATCTGGAAGACACCCTTGTCTCCCTCTACAATTAACATGGTCTCTCCTAGCCTGCTCGCACCTCCTCTTGGCCACTTACACTACAACCCAGAAATGCGCATTGCCTGGCTGAATAAAATCGCACAATGCTAGAACTGCCTCTAGGTGAGATGTCCAACCTCTCTTTGTCTTTGGAACCAACTTGCTCTTCCTCTGGGACCTTGATCTGGCAATTGGAAACTGAAACAACTCTCTTCCGGGAATTCGCAATGGGGTTTCCAGGCTCCAGCTAATCGCACTGCTCTGTATCACTTCCTCTGCAGATAATTCGGTCTCCCTCTTCTTGTTTCCTAGAGATTGGAAATATTGAGGAAATCATCCTCCAGAATCTTTGCTGCTCTGTCTCTCTTTGATGCGTCCCTAGCTTCAACTGTGCCCTTGTGGAATACTTGCAATTGGGTAGTCGAACTGCTCAAATGATATTCAATGCCACTTCTCCAAGTTGTCGACTTGCTCTTATAATCTTCTGTTGGGCAACTAATGGCCAAGATCTAATCTCGATCAATGGCTTAGATCACTTTGACTCCATCAATAGAGTCTCTAAAGCGAAATCGAATTACCTTAATTAATTAACTTTTATTGACCAACTTCCCGAAGTTAGACTTAGGAAATAATTAAATTATTGGCTAATTAATTTAATTAATGTGTTTGCCAAACTTATCTCACGAAACCTTTTCCGGGTTTTGGAGATCTCGTGTTCCTTAGCCTCTTAGACATCATAGAGATTAGAACGTCTGTTCACTGCTACCATAAACTAACAGTGCTGTCAACATTGCCATGCCAAGACTGCTAAGAATAGAGATGTCTCAGATGTGGATGAAAGCATCATCATTGGACTCAAAATGCAAAGGGGAACTTGAATGTGTAATTAGACCTGACATGTGACCACTGCTGAAAATAGAAAGTCCTTGGAATCTCATGAAATTATACATATCAGATTTGTATTTTAGTAAGGAATCCTAATCCACTGTCAGAATTGACATGCAAGTATTGCTAAAAATAGGAAGTGTTGGCATGTTGCCTGTACGTAGCTCATTGGACGTAGAATATCGCAAGAATTTTAAACATACTGTTATCCCTGACATGTGAGTCTTCGGACAAAACCTGCTAAAAATAGTAAGTGACATGCATGTCACTTGGAGAAGCCTTATTGGAATCCTGAGTTCATAAGAACTCTGAATGTGTGATTGGTACTGCTATAGCATCCCTAGAACTTTGTCTCCTACAAAGTAGGGATCCTGCTAAAAATAGCAACTCTCCTCTATGCAAAAATGTGTCTTAATCATCACTGAATCAATTCTACAACTAGTTTCCTTGGGAACCAACCCCCAACCTGTATCTATGTTTATCTCTGAACCTCCAACCTAATGAAATGTGCTGGTCCTTAACCCTCCAAATTTGCAAGGGGCAAATTTAGGAGTTAATAATTCCTCAAACAATGAGGTCTGATATGCCAATTTGGCATCTGGCAAGGCTGTGACCTTAAATTAAATTATTATTATTATATTATTTAGATAAAAGGCCATGGTTAGTAGTTCCTTGTTTGTGACGGAATAGAAATTTGATCTCTGTGATGACTTTTAACATGCTAAAGATATATGCATGCATTGATGAGTGAGGTTCATTAGAAAACTATTGTTCGTATATTGTGATAATTTGTGGGACTGTTACATGGAAATTGAATTGCAATGTTATATTAAATTGTATGGATATTTTTCTGGTATTCATTTTAACTGTGATGTGTGTTGAATGAAAGCAGTTGCTTCTATCAGAGAGGCATGATAATATAAACAGGGATTTAAATTTAGCCTCTGCACCACCTAACAATGAATTAGAGGGTTGTCCTCTGTAGGTTTGAAGATCTTAAAAACCAATTAAGGAAAAGGATGTACAAGAAACGTACTGTTCGAAAGATTACTTTAGTGGTAGCAGATGGGATGTCTATTGGGTTGCATACATATGCTTTAATTCGGCCTGCAATACCAGGTATAATAAATTTTACTTTGCTTTTGTGTAGATGAAAATTATCGTTGAGGTTGAGCTACAGAGAATATTACATGTCAAAATGGAAACTATGTTTCTGCTGTTTTTAACCGTGAATCCTTCTTTTGCATCTTCAGGATCAGTCACTTGGCTTGATTCTGTGACCAACATTCCCTTGAAGGTGATTACAGGAGTAGTATCAATTTATGCTTGTAATTTATTGATATCACTTTGCTGTCGTAATGCTGGAAAAGCAAAGCCATGGATCTAGAGTTTATTTTATTTGGAATATATAGATTCTTGATTAATACATTTGGTTGTATATGCAGTCAGAAAGCTCTTATATTTGTGCAGACACTGGTGCCTTGCTCACAGAGCCATTGCCACGATTCCAAATGTATAAGAAGTAAGACCTCTTAGTCTTTAGTAGGTGTTTGTGTCTAAATAATGCCCGTTTAAGAAACTGTTTTAGTTTAAACTGAAGGTTAATTCAAACTCCATTATTCTCTTTGATAAATTTGATTGCAAGTCCTTCAGGCAAGGTGAATGTAAGGAATTGAAATTCTTTATTGTTAGTGATAAAGAACGAATTGAGTTTAAGAGGCCTTTTGGTGGGCACTTTCATATGATGTGTGTTCCTTGAACACACAATTTGTTGTTCCAGTTTCAAGTAGAACTCTGCTAGAACATATCATTTCAACTAAGATCAGACTCCAAATGCAATTGCATTTGCCAGTTTTGATAACCCAATCTCCAAAAGCTTTTTTCCCCACCCATTCTTACTTCTTGTTCTAATACTCAATCTCATGTTGTCCAAAACACCTTTTGATCATTTTATTAAAAGTGTTTTGTTTAAATACTTGTTTAACTTGGTGAACATGCTGTAACTGTTTTTCCCAGTTTGGGCTAAGGCTAAAATGTCGTAAAAACTTACTAGGACAGATTTATGCATGTAAAGTTGAAAGATTTTATCTATGGGTACCGAGAAGGTAATTGGGGCTTTTTTTAAGCTAAAAGACATTACAAGGAGTTCACAATCTTCTTCATGTGTTGAAAATGTTGTTTTTGCTTGGTATTCCTTTGGAGCCCTATTTGGTTGTATCCTGATCTAAGTCCAATTTCGTAAAGAATTTGGCACTGTGAAGTTCATCGATCAGTTTATTGATACAAGGAAAGGGGAATGAGATTTTATATCGTTATTACATTCAACCCATGATAATACATACACATTCTAAACAAATTGTCTTTCTTGCTGTTATGAATATAATTCATATAAAAATAATAAATATAAATATAATAATAATAATTAATAATTAATTAACTAATGGTTATTGGTTAGTTAGTTAGCAATGAAGAGGCATGCCTTAAAGACATGACCATTCATGAAAAGGCACCTGCGTAGGGTATATAAGCAGGCCCTCATTCTCATTTGTAATCATCTTACATCAATTCAATATACAATATTCAATATAGAGTTACATGTCTTACAATGGACATTTATGTCTCTTAAGTATTTTAAAGATTTCCGCTGCATATATGACATTTGGTCGTCACATTGGTATCAGAGTCAGGTTTGATCCAGGTCTGGTCATCAACTTTGCGTCAACATTGTTGTCGTCACAATCGAAGCATTTCGCTACACGAGTTGGAGTATCTCCATTTTCGGTCAGGGTCTTGGCCATTTTATAAAAAATAAAAAAGAGTTAAGAAAAAGATTTGGAAAAAAGATTATAAAAGAAAAGAGTTAAAAAAAATAATATCTAATTAAAAAAAAATAATAAGGCCTTTGGCCATTGACATTTCAATGAATCTAGTAAAAAAAATAGTTAATTAAATTGTTAATTAAATCGATTTTTGCTGAATCCAATTTTACTGATCCTTGCACAGATCTATCCAATTATATTAGAATTGTCAGATTGAATTTGAGAAAATGCGTAGACAATTTCAAGACCTGTATGTTACCTCTGGTTTTTTAAATTTCTGTTAAGGTCAATTTTAATGGTCGATTCCATTGTGAAATCATAGTTTGATTTGATTCCATTGTTGAATGAAAACTTTAGTGCTTGATATTAAAGGATTTTGTAGCTAAGTCAAACTGGAACGAATTCTGCCAGATCGATTTTTCATTGTCAGATTGAACAAAGAACGATCACAAATCACTGTGGAAAGGACAATAGAATGGTTGAAAAGTGAAGGGAATTTTTCACCATTGATTCGATTCTAATCAATGGTGGCTGAATTGTATTGAGCATTGCCAAACTCATTTTGGTGGCTGAATTGTATTGAGCATTGCCAAACTCATTTTAGAAAAGGGTGAATGTATTGGTTGACCTAGCGCTGTAAAAATTGATTGGTGCGATAAAGCAAAGAGAGTTGTATTCATGGATGGTTAATCTTATATTATTTAAATGAGTTTACATGCTTGTATGTATTTCTGGTCTAATCTTCTTGTTCCTGCATCAAGATCTTTCTTTGACATAAACACAACATTTCCTTTGTCATCAATGACACTGCAGAATTTCTTTTGACATCAATGATAACACACTTCCAACATCTAATAGATATACTCCCAATGATATGCAATGCATCGGAAATCCCTACTCAGCTAGCTAGGGGATTGTTCCTATCAAGTCAAGCATTCTGAAGATCATGCTCACCATCCAAGGACATCTTGTGTTATTCTGGGTCATGTACATCAAAAGGAAGATTTTATACATTGGCTATTGGCAATTTTATTGTTTTTTTTAGAAGAGCCCTAACATGCTTGCAATGGTGCAAAGTTTCGAGCATTACCACATATCTAAAATCTATACAACAGAAAAGTTATGGTGAAAAAAATCAGAGAGATGTAAACATGCGGAAGGTTTATGGTAATTTATTGCATGCAATTGGTTGTTGTAATCCTCATTAAAATTAACTGTGTCAAGATCTTTCTTGCAATCTATTAGTGGGAAATGCTTGATTGACGAATCATGCTTTATGGGAACATTCTAGTTTTAACCACAATTGCCTGGAAATGAGAACACCTTGAACTATGATTGCCTAGATTTGGAAACTTATCTACATTTTCTCTTTAAGTATGTTCTTTTTCATGTTTTATTAAATGTGATATCTATTTCTATCTATAACTTCATTTGGTAAAAGTGTGTTACATAAGTGTGCATTTAATACAAATGTCCAAGTCTGTGACGATATAAGCATGGACTAATGATTATGTTACTTTGGTTTTAAAGTGTCCAAGTCTGTGACGATATAAGCATGGACTAATGATTATGTTGCTTTGGTTGCAGTGAGAAGGTTAAATTAACTCTTGATGAGCTATCTGAAATAAAAAAGGTCACTAGTGTGCCTTTGCGGCTTTTAGGATTTAAGCCCTTACATTGTTTGAAAGAATACCATAATTTGAAGCCACCAACTTTTCTCTACCCAAGTGATGAGGTATTATTAGCTCATTCTTCTTGCAATTTTCAAATTAGAAAAAAATGTTTGTCATTTGGAACATTTCAGTTTTGTTGCTATGTACTTAATGCTAGCTCTCTGGAAGATATTTCAGAACAAAATTATTAAAAGCAAGCAGCAGAAGTTCGTACTTGAAATGCATGGTTTAGGCAAAGGAACATCAAATTATTTGCATATTTAATTTTCCTGGATTGACATTAAATCCACGGAACTGACTTTAGGAACATGCTTGCTTGAATCCTGTCTTGCATTTCAGTATTTATGAAAAGTCCACCTGTATGATGCAAATGCTTGTCCTCTGTTGTGTTTTCAAAATCATTGTTGTGTTCGTTGAATGGTTGAACAAGCCATGATAAGAGGACTCTGTGAGATGTTTTTAATAGAGATGTTTTAAAGCCCCTTTGTCAATGCACATTTCATCAAATTGGGGTGTAATACTTCAAAGCTATAAAGCCTTTGTTTCTTGGACAGGGGGGATCTTGTAAGGCAATTTTTTACCATGTTTATGTATTTCTAAACATTTATTATGAGTGTTAGATGGGACATGCTCCATAGGGTCAGGGATGTCCTCCTCACACTTCTCATGCCCTAGGATGGCAGGGCTCTTGGTGAAATGTTTAAACTTTTACTGTGTCCTGTTTTTTGTGAAACTCATAATGCATGAAAAAACATTTCTCTAGGATGGGGGTACATTTTGTGAAAAGTTGAACTTGTGGGTGCCCCCTCCTCGAATGGGGGATGCCTAGATACCACCTCCCTAAAATGGGAAGTCTGGATGCCCTTGTAGATTTTTTTAAAACCAAGAAACCTTAAAAAATTAGAAAACTAAGAAACTAAAAATGCCTAGTTTGCCTAAGCTAACCTAATGCCTTTGCATGTACTTTTCCATCTACATTTGACATTTACACTTGCCATTTAGATTTTCTCTTTGAGTTGTTGATTTCTTGCTTTTATCTAGGAGCCATTTTAGTGCTCTTGCTTTGGAAAGACATCATTGTACCCTATGTCACAAGTTTTTCTTCGAACTTCAACTTTGAGGTTCAATATTTGACGAACCTAAAATAGGTTTTTGAGGTTTAGCGAGCCTCATCGAACAACATAGCCATTGACCAATTCCATAGCTCAAAACTTATACCTCACATGAAAATTGAAGCTTGTAGTCTATCCTTGTAGTTTCCAAGTCCATGATAACTTTTTATGTTTATTTCTTACTATTTTATGCTATATTAATCTTAAAGTTCATATACATTTAGAAAATGTATATAGATGAACCTAATGGTCAAAATCATCAAAAAATTCAAACACAAACCGAACCTAATCATTGATGAACTTGAACTCGAATTCGAACCATGTGACTTAGATTGTACCTAACAGTTCTATTGACCTACTTCAATGGGCATTTGTTAGACATTAATAAATTTACCTTAACCTTATCTTATTTTGGTGAAGAGTGTCAAGCGACCAAGGGAAAGAAGTTGTTGTTTGTGGATGAACCACTGAGGATGCACTAGAAGGTGCATCAAAGATGTCGTGATTAATATAATATTTACAACCAAGCCACCAAAGAGATTCATCATTCCAATTTTGAATTTTGTTGGGACAACTTGGGATTAATTGTTAATATGATATGTTTAGGAGATTTGACAACTAAACGTTTTCTATATAGGCGTTTAATAGCCAAGTTGAAGCCTCTAACTTTATGCTAAATAGCTAAGGTGAAGCCTGCTACCTGTCTTTTAGAAGGGTACTCCAGAAGTTTTTGGTCATGCCATATAAGCCCATAGGATGTGCCTTATAGCCTTGTAAAGCCATGTGGGTGTGTGTTATCTTTTGAAAGTGACTCTTAGAACTTCGTTAGTGAGGACTGCCATGGATACTCCCCGATATTATTTTTTTCATGATAGGTCTGCCTCTATGGCATTTGTTATGAACAAAGTTCATATATGCAACAAAATATTCAAAAGATCTGAAATATATAAATATCCATGATAGGACAAATATATTATATAAGAATGTATATAAGGTATGAGATATGAGATGTTACAAATGAGGGCCCGCTTATATACCTAGGGAGGTGCCCCTTCATGAATGGTGATGTCCTTAAGGACATGCCTCTTCATTAACTAATTACTATTTAATTAACTATTCTTTATATATTTATATTTATATTATTTTTATATAAATTATATTCATAACCTTGACTTTTTCTTTAGAAAGCTTTGTTCTCAAATCTTATTGCTGACAAGGCATATCATTTGTTTTTACTCTTGTAATATGTTTGCATCTTTTACGAATTCTTGTAGTTGTCATCTTCATTGATACAAGATGATAGGATCCTCTGAGTGATAAACAAAATTGTCGCACTAAGAAAGGATCTAACCTTCCTAAATCAATATTTTGTGGAATCTTGCAGTTACTGGATACTTAAGATGATTTCTTATCACAACACTGAATTGCACTAACATTAGTAGTCTTCGGAACATAAGTTCGTCATTTTTGTTCTGAGTGATATAGATATGTAGATTGTACTGCAACTCGGCTTCCTTGCAACAAATTGTAGCCCTAATTTCTTCGCACATGTGAAGTGTAGGAGCCCCAAAAACAGTTCGATCTTCTTTCTTCTTCTCTTCGCTATCCAATAGGGCTTCTTGTTCTTCCTTTTTCACAATTCTTTCTTGCTTCTTGATGCTTGATAGATGTCCTTGTGAATGAGGCCGAATGCTCCTATATATAGGCCTTTATGAGAGCCCTAATAGGCCGACATGACCTTCTAGATAGGCTGACATGCTTCTTTGAAGACCAACTTGTACTTCGCACTTTGACGAGGTCTTGGAGGGTCTTTTGACTCTAGATAAACTTTCTTTTACAATATGTGACATGCCCAAATAGGTCTTTCATACATGACAATGACTCTCTTGACTTGTAAACTCAATGACAAGCCCTAGAAGCTCTCAATGGGAACTTGACCTAAAAATAAATTTCCAGTGTTCCACAGGGACTCGCCCCCCCCCCTAGGGGTCTAGTTTCCTCGCTCCCTCGCGCTCCGGGGACTTGGGGACGAGTAGGGGACGTTTCCCCACGCTCCCAAAATGGAGGAAACTCAAGGGGATGTGCCAGGGAAACGTTTCCCTTCCCTGAGGGGGCGTTTCCAAAAAGGGGGACGTGGGGGGACGAGGGGGGACGTGGCACACCTTTAATGCATTAAAAACCATTTTAAATTTCTAATTAACTAAATGCTGAACTTAATCTTTAATTAAGGGGACAGAATTACATTCATGTATGACGTTGTTTGTAGATTCAATTTATGGTTGCAGAACCGGGGACAGAATTACATTCACGTATGACGTTGTCTGTAGATTCAATTTATGTAAACTCATCCATAGTTTCGTTCAAATTTTATATAAATTCCCACACCCGACGTCAATAGCAACTAGTTACAATTCAAAAGTTCAAATTGTCAAAAAAATATTATATATATACTGTGAAAATTTTATAAATTCGTACTTTCTACTTGAGGAAAATTGCAACAGCACGTCTTCATTATTATGCGCTTCCCCACGCCTCCTTACTCATCCATAGTGTTCCGCTATCAAGTCCGAACTCATTAAGACACAAATATATGGGTAGGATTTGATTCCCCAATCCATGCTTGTCATTGCCAAATATATAGGCAGCATCATTTGATACCCTGACCTCTGCGAGCATGAAATTGGACTGAGCAGAGAGAGTGATATGTAACCGCAGTATATATATATGCTGCAAGTGATATGTAACCGCGATATATATATATATATATATATATATATATATATATATATATAAGCTGCAAATCTACAGACCTGCATACGCTAAGGAAGCCACGGTGCTCACTCACCTTCTCTAAAAAGTTTGACGGGTCGGAAACCATCTTTTGAATGGAACTTGGTGTCACTCAAAGCTATTGGACGTATGTCAACCACTTGCTGAATTATTATATGCATTATTAAAATAGTTATAAAATAATAATTGAGAGAATGGTTTTTTTTTCAAGTCATTTCTATGGTTAATGGCGGTTTGTCCTCTAAGGATGATACAAAAAATAAAATGGTTTAGATTTTGATTTTCGAAAGCCATTCTTATACTAGTTTGTTAGGTTGATATGATTGATATAGGTTTATATTAAGGTTAATGTTTTGTTAAGTTACACATTTATGTTTGTATTTACGTTAAGTGAATGTATATAATAATGGTTGGAATATTTTAAAATATGATTTAATAAGTAAATAAATTTATTTTGTTTTTAATTAATTTTTTTTTTTAATTTAAAATTTTATTGAAATCATAATATTATTTAATTGATAATATTTTATTTTTATGCATTTTAAAAAATTGAATTAGAATTTTATGATGTTGCTACTATTCTCATGTCTATTCAATGTTATATATGCAAAAATTTGTATTTTCAATCTTGATGATTTGCTTTCCCAAGACATTGTTTTGGAATTAAAAAAAAAAAAAAACAGTGTACCTTTTATAGTGGACTCAATTATTAATTAATAAATTATATTTTATATTTATAAATTTTTAAGACCCTGACGCTCCCCCACGTTTCCTAAAAAATGGTAGGGAGCTTTTGCATAGGCCGCTCCCGCCACCCCTCGCTCCCTCGCCCCCTCGTCCTAGAACCTTGGTGGAACATTGTAAATTTCCCTTGAGCATGAAACCCATGCCTCAAGAATAACGATAATAAATTTATTTTTCTCTTTTCATTAGATGCATAAAATCATGATTACATATGTCATTATGAACATAGATCCTAGTTAGATATTTCAACACTCCCTCTTAACTAGGGAGGTATTCATAATCCATACAAGGTACTTGGACATTCTCAATATGAAGAATTCTCATAAGAAGAGTCAGATTGGTAACCCATTTGTTTAGCATCATATCATCCAACAATGTCACAAAGCAAGGCCTTGGCTAACAATTCTATCTCTCCACAAGATCAGAGCACAATGCCGGCGAGACCAATGACTTATAGACACCATCATCATTACCTCTCAAGGTACATACCCCACTTGGGTGTTCACATAGTATGTGCTTTCAGGACTATCCTTATCTTGGATTCCTAGTCCTCAAAGAATATCGATCCTCTTTGACTACTCTTATCTTAGATGTCCTACCTCATCGTCAAAGAGTATAAGATGCTAGATGCTTACCCAATCCTCCATTCTTGGTTCCCAAAGTGAAGACAAGAATGATACGTCTAGCTCTCCCTCTCAATTATGGAGGATACACCCATTCCTATAAAGGAATGTACCCATTCATATAAAAGGAATGTAGCCAAGCTCCCTCTTAGCCAGGGACTTGTCCAAGCTCCCTCTTAGCCAGGGACTTGCTTCCAACAACTTTCTTCTCTAGGTGGAGATCATGGGCCTATTACTTGCATGTGTGGCTCCTTCTTTTGATGTCAAGAAGTTCATCTTCAACATTATGGAGCCTTCATATTTTGTAGGGCATTGACCATCCATCCCTTTCCTTCATGAGCCACATCGGTCATGTCATCCTTCTCTCTATCGAAAAGTGATCCTCTAGTCCACATCTGGCTTTTTCCTCATACAACTACCCCTTTCAAGTCATGTTTCCTCGAGGATCTTTCATCCAACCACATGAGTGCTAGTTGTAGATGACATCTACAATTCTCTTTTCAGTAGCCCTGTATAATTCCATCCTGATGTTTGTTCAAAATTAAAAAATGAACATCAAATCAAAGTTACCTTTTGTGATGGCCTTTCATCATGACATCTTGCTTGCTTGCAACATCGACATCCTGCGCATCCAAAAACACATCTCCAAGACTTCATATGTCAAGGGTCTCCTTTCTTTGCAAACCTTATCATGGTCTTTCTTTTCTATGGATATGTCATGATTGATTCTTCTAGTCATCGAATGTTGAAGGCGGATCAAGTCATGTTTTAATCTTAGCCGTTCATTAGAGACTTAATCTCGGCCGTTGAAGACTCAATAGGAAAAGTATAAAATGGAGGTTTGGTTTTCATTTGAAAACACACACGAAGAGAACAAATTGATCTAGAATTTGATTCCTAGGGTTGGGTTTGCTAAGGATTTCAAATTAATTGATCATTCTGCAGCAGAGGGGCAATTTGAATCCGGGATAAGGACTTTCCGGAGAATACTGACAGAGAGGCGGAGAGAGCCAACAGAGAGGCAACACAATAGCTGGGATAATTGATGCTAGGCCAGCCTGGGCCCACACAGCCTTGACGTAGAGCCAGAAGGGCCAATGTAGAGTAGGGAAGCTGCATGTCACGTAGAAGTCGGAACTGCTGGAACAATCGGGATAACTGACGCAGAGGGTAGAAGTCGGAATTGCTAGGAACAACCGGAACTGTTGGAATAGCTGGGAAAGATGACGCAAAGGGCAAAAGCCGAAATTGTCGGGAATAGCCGAAATTGCCGGAATAGCTGGGAACGTTGACGCAAAGGGTAGAAGCCGGAATTGTCGAAACAGTCGGGAAAGATGACACAGAGGGCAGAAGCCGGAATTGCTGGGAACAGTCAGAACTCTCGGGAGCTGCTGGAACAGTTGAGAAAGTTGATGCAAAAGGCAGAAGCTGGAATTGCCGAGAACAACTGGAACTGCCAGAACAGCCGGGAAAGCTAACGCAGAGGGCAAAAGATGTGACGCAGGGCTAACATATAAATCGCCGGGTTAGCCAATCTTGTGCCAGATCAACTAGAATTTTGCTAGGCGAAGTTTGGTAAAACTCACTCAGATTTTCCGCCAATATTTTTCTTTGTAAAGGATTTCTAGATGAGCATCTTATATTTGTAGTCAGATATTTGTCTTGCATAATAATAAACCCTTAGAGCTGCTGCATCGATTTTCCCACATTGAGTTTTTCCAGGGACTATTGTGTCCAAAAATAAGTGTGTCCTATGTATCCTGTTCTTTGCTCTGTTTTTTGTTTCATGAGATTAAATATTTAATTAGAGTACACTGCAGAAGTAATTTGCTTCAGTATTAAGAAGAATAACTTGATAATATGTTAAAATCAAGTAGGTGAAGTAGATTCATATTTTTGCTGCAGTAGGGGTTCCTTGGACTAGGAATTTTCACTTGGTATCAAAGCATTGATTTTGAAACAGGGAAGAGAAGATCCAGTGCTGAGCAGTGAGGTCGAAAGCTGCACTTGGCAGCAGTTCTACTCCCCTTGGAGGGATTGCGCAGTCTTTGCCAGGAAGTTGATTCGAGGAAATCTCTCTCTGAGTGAGTCAACAGAGGTACGATTTCCGAATTGTGAGCTTGCAGAGGCAGAGGGAGTGACGTAGAGCCTCAGTGCAATGCTAGAAGGGCGCAATTTTTGCCAGGGCAGAGACCCACTGGAAATGAATGAAGACACGTCAAAGGGGAATTTTCTCTTCAGAGAACTTTTCGCTAGAAAGTTCGAATTTCTCACTTGCTGGGCAGTTGTGCTAAGCAGTGACTAGAGGAATTAGTTTGACAGTTGGGTAAGATGGTATCCCATGTGCTCAGAGATTAGGATAGGTTGGACGGAGCCTCCAACTATGTCATATGGAAGACCAAAATCTTGGTTGTTTTGGAGGAATATGATCTCGAGGCCTACGTCAAAAGTGTTGTAGCTGTTCCTGCTGACAATGATCAGAAGAAGAAATACAAGGCCAAGCAAGGGAAGCAAAGAGGTTGATTCTTGATGGAGTTCGAGATCATGTGGTCTCACACTTGCAGGGCAAGGATACATCCCAGGAGATGTGGGAAGCCTTGTCGTCTCTTTATGAAGGCTATTCCGAACAACGAAAGATGTATTTAGAGAAGAAGTTGCAGCGGACTTTGATGCAGAAAGGAGAAGGGGTGAACCTCTATCGTCAATGTCATTAGGACACTAGAGACTAGCTTACTTCAGTGGGGTCCACTCCTCAGCAAACCGCGATGGTGAGGATAGTCCTGAATGGAGTCTCAGATGAATGTCAAGTTTTCATCCAAAGCATATTGGGTAGGGAGAAACTACCTTCATGGGAGGAGATGTGGGCGAATCTTCAACAGGAGTTAAGGAGGGACCTAGTGAAGGTCAACCTCAGTGGCAGTAGTCGAAGTGGCACAAAGACGAAGGAGGAGGAGGAGAACGCAACTCTAACATCGAAGGGACAACAGAAGCTGAAGAGGAAGAAGGACATTTCAAAGGTGAAATATTTCAGTTGTGGCGAGATGGGCCACTATGCAAACCAATGTGCTTTGAAGAAAACAGATAGGGATGAGAAACATGACCCTAAGGCTGCTTTCGCAAAGATTGATGAGGAAGAGTATGCCACGAGTGCCCACACATCTCCAGGAGGGAGATGGGGCGATATTGAGCTGTAGTCGGGACTCGGGAGGACTACATGTGGGCAGGATCCTTGAGGAGTCCACCTCTCGGATCAATTCCTTGCTACGGGAGCCCAATATTTAACAATAGTGAGATGGGCTTAATGTCAGATGATGTTGTGGAGTGTTTGGAGGATAGATGCAGTAGTTGGAGACCAGAGATTGATCAGCGCAGTGCAAGGTTGGCAGCATTGCAGTTGGCACAGTGCAGGGGTTAGCAGCAACGCAAAAGGTTCAGAGGGTCAAAATCAACAGTAATTAGATTCCAACATTCATTGTATTATGTTGAACACAATTAAGTTCAACTAATTTTGGATGTTTTTCAGTTGCTTCTCTCAGCAACCGAGTTGCAGTACGGATGTAGTGTTTGCAGTGATAGTGCTAGTAGCATAGCAGATGCGACATTTGAGAGGGAGCTGTAGTACAGATGCAGCAGTGGCAGTGGTTCCTTGGACTAGGAATTTTCACATTGTGGACCAAAAGTCAAAGTGTTTGGATGGCTAGATTGTGAGATAATTGATGCTCTAGGTAACCTATGTAGGCTAGGCCTAGAAAAATAGGGAGGTGAGCAAAATAAGTGTTGAAAATGGTCACCAATGGAGGATTAGTGCCTTGTCCTTTGGGAGCGATGGAATCAAGGAGAATTTGTAGTTTGGAATAGATTCACTCGATAAAGGAAGCCTTGAAAACAACTTCCCATAGCATTAGGGCATGAGAGAAGAAGCTTCAAGGTCTTTACACTTCGATTTGCAATATTTGATGACTTATCAAGATAAATTTTGACACAAATTATCTCTAGGAACATTCACTCATTCATACATGGCCCATGACATGATGCAACGCTATAAAAGATCAAATTCCCACAATTTCACATAAGAAAAGTAGTAAATTTCAGCCCATTATAGCGAAAATCCTAGCAACATGCATGTGACAAAAGTAAATAACAAGAATAGCATTAAAAGAGCACTTACATGTAAGAAAGAGTATATCCAATCATCAAGATATGCCAATAGAGAAGCTCCAAGACAAAATGAAAGAGATCCAAACATCAAAATTCATCCATTCATCCAAACTCGTCCTCCAAGAAGGATAAAAATTCTCACAAGAGGAGATAAGCCAATCCAAGTGATGATTATCAAAATGAATCATCTCACTTCTATTTATACACTGTATAATTAGTTCGATTTAGCTAAGTTGGCCTAATTGAGCCCCTAAAATAAAATGATGTGCATAATAATAATAATTTTGTTGACAAACCCACCAAATAGCTCAATAATACATGAACAAGCCTCTCAAGAGAGCCAAATGATCAATAAAGTGTGTCATTGGGCCTTTGAGGAGGCTTAATGAAGTCCAAGGGGTGCCATCATGTAGAAATGGACTCCCAACATAGTGGACAAGGGGTTAGCCCTTTGTTTTCCAAGCAAGAACCTGTTGTGCTCCCAAGTGGGTGTGAGGGCACAAGGACATCCTCATGGGTCTCCAAGTGGATCGAAAATGCTTGTAGACCATCTATAAAGGCTAGGATGGTGATGTAAGCCCTCCCTCTGTAGCGGGAGACAATCCTCTAGACCCTAAGAACATTTGCCAAGTGTATGGTGCAAGTTGGAGTCGACTGGACAAGGTGAACCAGGTGCATCATTCTCATCCAAAAAGGTAGAACACGAGCAATCAATGATTGGTGCTAGGGATCCATGAAGTAATACTTGCTATGGTTGAGGCCCATGGCTCTTAATGCGCACCCTACAAGTGCCAATGTGGCCCTTTGGAGGGCTAGGACCCTGTATAGAGAAGACCAAGCCCCAAATGAAGACCCACCTGCAATCCTACATAAGATCTAATGCATCCCCTTGCCCTCCAATACAAGTAGTCATTAGAATACTCAAGTAATAAAGCTTACAATTCATGGGATCAATGGGGCACTTCATGGTGGCATGCCCTTCCATAGTGGGCTTTGGCATGTAAAAGTGTCTCCAAGCTCAATACGGGGTTAACCAAGGACCCTATTAGGTGGTTTCAACCTATAAAGGGGGTGACATGTCAATGGTGCATTCCTTAAGTGGCAGGTGGCAAATGATATAATAATGGACTGGAGTGGGGATCAGGGGAAACATCTAGACCACATGTCAAGGTTCATGGGCAGCTATAATAAGGGAAGCCCACACCTGGGCATGTGAGTGTAGGAGGGAGGAAATTGGTGTACATGAGTTACCTCGACCTTTGTTTTTCCACCCTTTTTGATATTTTCAAGAAATTATTTACAGGAAATTACACTCTCAACGAGCAATCCTGACACTTGACTAACCTTGAACAACTTGTTGTCCAACTTGGTTTGCGCATGCTCTGCGTCACTCAGGAGCTGCTTGCCACACGTGTTTCCTGAATCGACTACTTATCTAGCAGTCTAACTTGGCTTGCACATGCTTTGCATCACTCAGGAGCTGCCTGCCACACATGCTGCCTGAATCGATTGCCTATCTAGCCGTCCTACCTGTTGCCAACTGGGAAAATGTTTCTCTGACACTCTCGAAACTCTTCACGGCCTTAGGAATTGAAAACAACTTCCCCTCTAGCAAAATCAAACTGCTCACTTGAGGGTTTGCGCTGCCTTTGTGCAGCCTCTTGGAGAAAATCTCGGCATCTCTGCAAATTACTCAAGAGATTTGGAAAATCTTCTTCTGACCTCATTGTCCTTACCCCTCTCTGTCTTTGCTTCCCTTCTGCAGCTCAAACTCTTCCGACCACTGACTGCTGCTCTCTGGAAAATCGAACTCTCTAAGGAAATCGATCTCTTGTGTGTGTTCTCCATCTACCCATCAACTTATTCTTATAATCTTCTGTTGGGACTCCAACGACCAAGATTAAATCTTAATTGATGGTTAGGATTATTTCCTAATCGATCTCTGTGAGTTTCTAGATGATTCACACATTTTCTCAATTAATACTGATTAATTAACCCCTTTTCCTAATTTTAGGCTTAGGAAATATTTAAAATAGGTTAATAATTTAATTGAGACACTCTTAGGTGGAATTTCTAGAAACGATTTATGGATAATGGAGAACTCTTGTGTTTTAGCCTCTCCACAAAGTTTCAAGACTAGAACACCTTTGATGCTACAAAAACTAACATCTTCTCACCATTAAGTACACTAATCATTAGTGCATCTAAATGAACCAAAAGGCACAAATGAGAGTCGAGACACATCTTGGGCTTCCCTTCCAAGTTTGGGGCTTTGAGCTTGTGATAGTGTTACCTCCCTAGCTAAGAGCGGCTAATAAACAACCCTATTAGGTGTTCCTAGCCTCTAAAGGGAAAGACATATCCATGGTATATCCTTCAAGTGAAAGCGATGATGTAAATAATGACGAGGTGGATAGGGATTCATGTGTTAATTTTTCATTTATTTGTTTTATGCTGCAACTATTACTTCAACAATATCCAATAGGATCCAATTTAACAATTTCACTTCTTCAATTATCCAATGACAGTAGAGCAATAGTAGATAGAACAATTTGAAAAATGCACAATGAAAGACAGCCAAGAGACAAGAGACACAAATTTGGTCAATGACTAGGGTAAAACCCATTATGGGGAAAACCCTTGTAAATCTTCTTCTTATTAAATTGTTTTCAAATGTTCAATAGAGAGAGTACATCTTCCATATCCAATATCCCACCAATGTAAAGTCAAATCTATGCCAAAATGATGAAGAAAAGTCAAATCTAGTTGACTTTCAAATTTGCAAAAAGTCAACAACAGTTGACTGCCCTAACTAGTCATGTCAATAACAGTCAAATCATGGACAAATTTGCTCCAATTTAATTTAGTCAAAGCTCGTCCAATGCAACCTCTTTTGCTAGTCAAGGATCAGTCAAAACAATCTCAAAAACTTTTTGTCAAACCTAGTCAAATGATAGAGAAAGTCTATTGTTACAGTTTGCAATTTTCTGTGGTCAAACCAAAAATTCAACACTAGTCAAAGTGCCCAGATTACCTTAGTTTTTGTGCTAGTCAACTCGGCCTCAAGAAATTGAACTTTTGTAGGTCAAAGCAGATCAAGATATGAAGTCAAACTCAGTCAAACTTTAGTCAACTTGTCCAGCTGAAAAATCAATGTAGAAAAGATAAAATAGCCTCCAAGATCCTCGCACGTGTGAAGAGGGAAGAGTTGCCTTTAGCCTGTACGAATGAAGCAAATGAAGAGAGAAGAAGAATGATGTGTGTTGTGATGATGTCTAAATGAGGCAAGAGGGCACTTGAATTTATATGCAACTTGAGGGGTGTCATCTTATCCATGAGATGTGGCATTTGACCCAAGGCCGACCTTGACAATTTTGTATTTGAGGGCTTGTCCTAAAAAGCCACTTCAAATTGAGTGATCTTTAGGTCGATTTTGGTCCTCTCGAAAAGAGGAATTTAATGCAATAATTACCTTCGTCAAATGAGCTATCCAAAGTGTAATTTGACCCTAGTTGCATAATTTAACACTTTCTCTCAACTAGGGAGAATTCCACCTATCAATATCTGTTCATCAATCATCATGTCATCCTGTCATCTTCGACCATCTCTGATTGACATTTCTCATCTCATGTAGAACATTCTTGAATCTAAAGAAGAAGAAATGTTACAGGGGAACTCCAACTACCACCCTACCTCTATCGTCATCGGTGAGACTCTGATGACTACTACTAATCAAAATCATCATCATCATCATCAACGTCGTCATCATCATCGTTGGGGAGCCATAGCTACCACCCAGAACTAAAGACAATGGGCGAGACCAACCTACCCCAAGCGTAGGGATCGCACTCTATCCCAATGTCCCTGGCAATAGGTGAGATCAACTTACCGGAGGTAAGGATCACACTCTACCCTATTGTCCCTAATCATCCATATTAACCCTAAAGAGTCAAATGGTAGAACACATGCATCCACCAACTTGGGCGAGATCCACCTACTGCAATGGGTAGGGATCACACTCTATCCCAAGTCCTTCAACCCATTTGCCAGATGGGAGAGGCTATCCCATAGAGTGGGCAAGATGCTAACTGGGGCATACTCTGACTAGGGGAGATCCTAGGTCTCAACATCCTATTGGTCAGAGGTCTGTCACCCCCAGGAGCACTATAGCTCCATTCCTCACCCTAGGAGCTCAACCAGGGGGGAAGAGCACTCCTTAGTTTTTTTGATAAGCTCGAACCCTTATTCGAAAGGGTCATCTCAACCAGTCCAAGCTGCTCTCTAAAGACCAAGAACTTCCCTTTCGGCAAAGGCTTGGTGAGGATGTCGATTATCTGCTCATTTGTCGAAATGTGGAGGAGTCTCACGGCTCCTCTCTACACCATGTCACGATGTATTGATATCTGATCTTGATATGCTTGGACTTGTCGTGAAACACTGGATTCTCTAACAAACGAATCCCACTCTTGTTGTCACAATAGATGATTGTCGTGTCCAAAACCTGCTCAAATAGCTCTCCAAAGAGCTTCCTCAACCAAATTGCTTCACAACTCACAAGGCTAGCTGCAATATACTCGACCTCTGTAGTGCTAAGGGCTATGAATTTTTGCTTCTTGCTCATACATGATTTAAAGGTAGATTCCAGACTAAAACAACATCCATAATTACTCTTCCTATCGACAACATTACTAGCCCAATCTGCATCTGTATATCCATGTAGTCTAACGTCTCCAACGACATATTTCAATCTAAGGTTAATAGTCCCATATAGATATAATACATGCTTGGCAGCAACCCAATTTACATGGTGAGGCTAGGTCATAAACTGACTCAAAGTGTTAACTGCGAAGCATATGTGAGGTTGAGTGTTCACGAGAAACATTAGAGCACCAACTAATTGTATAGAAGGGTTTGCTAGGTCCGGTCCAACAACTTCTCCACAGCTTGAAATTCATCTCCATAGGTGTAGGCAAGGATTTGCACTCAACCATGCCAAATCTCTCTAGAAGTTTGACAACATATTTTCCTTGTGAAAGGGAAATCTCGCTTGACTTTTGCCATACTTCTAATCCCAGGAAATAGTGCATCAAACCAAGATCTTTCATCTCGAATTCAGAAGCCAACTTCCTCTTACATTCTAGAATGAGAGGGTCTGCACCTATCATGAATAAGTCATCAACATATAATACCAGAATGAGAGGCATACCTTGGACGTTTTGAAGTACAAGTTTGGATCAACATTGCTCCTTAAGAATCCCAACTTTAATCCATAGAGAGCTTTCTTCAATCGGCATACATGGGTCTTCTTGTCATGAACTTCAAATCGTGGAGGTTGTTCAACGTACACTTCTTTTTGCAGCAAACCATGTAAGAAAGAGGTCTTCACATCCATTTGATGTAGAGTCCATCCCTAGCTTGCAAGAAGGGCTACTATCGAACAAATGGTTGTACATCGGGCTGTAGGAGCAAATATATCATCATAATCTTCTTCCTCTTTTTGAGAGAATCCACTGGCTACGAACCTTTCCTTGTATTTTTTGATGCTTCCATCAACCCCATGCTTGATATTATAGAGCCATTTGGAGGTTACCACAAATCTTCCCTTTGGTCTTGGCACAATGTCCCATATGTCATTTTTCATTATAGACTCATATTTTTCGGCCATTGCATCCTTCCAGACTTGTTCCTTCTCAGCTTCGTCAAAGGTACTAGGTTCGACTTGAATCATCTTGCTCATAGCTACAACATAGGCTTGGTAACTGCATGGCTTCTTGCTTGCCTTGAAGTTTCCACAAGAAACAACATGTTTCTCGACATCTTGTAGAGTGTCGATGAACCAAAGTGGTTTTTTCCTTGTAGGGTGATCGCATGGATGAGGATATAAAGGGTCCATAGGCTCCATGGGATCATCAACGATGTCCTTCTCAGATTCTGGCATGGAAGGAACTTCTAGAATATCCATATCATCACTCTTATCCTTAGGAGGAGGAGGCAGAGGGAGGTCCCTTGCTTTTCTATGGGCAACATCTTCATCGAATGTTACATCCCTACTAACTTCAACTTTCCTTTTACCAGAAATATATATTCTAAATGCTTGAGAATCTTCACTATATCCAAAAAACATACCTTTTCTTCAGTGTTCCACGGGGACGCGTCCCCCAGGGTCGGGTGCGCGCACCCCTCGCACCCCACGCACTCGGGACGGGGAGTCTCTTGGGGGTGCGTTTCCCCACGCACCCTTTTTTGGGAGTCTTGGGGAGACGCAAGGGGGTGCGTTTCCCCAGTGTGGGAGTCTAGACTCCCCAAAAAGGGTGCTTCTGGGCGTCCCCCTTCAGTATGGGAGTCTAGACTCCCCAAAAAGGGTGCGCCTGGGCGTCCCCCTTTAAATTTGTCTAATAAGACTTAAAAATTCAAAATTCAAAATCAAAAATTCAAAACTCAAAACCATTAAATTTTATTTTTTTTAAACTAAATAACTAAAACTTAAAAATCTAAAAAAAAATTAAAATTAAAACTAAATAACTAAAACTTAAAAGCCTAAACCTTAAAGTTAAAAGCTCATTTCATTTCAACCCAAAGTCATTTCCATTTCACTCTTAACTATTTTTGAGTTTGAACTTTGAAACTTTGAGTTATATAGATTTAGTGTTCAAACTTTGAAAATATACTAGTATGTTTTGCTTTCAATTTAGATTCTAGAATGATGGATGATGAATTTAGTTTTTAAATCAATGTAGATTGTAGAATGATGAACCATTGAATGATGAATGATATCGATCAATGTATTTGAATATTTTATTATTGATTTTTATTTTTGTTTTTTGAATCTCATGGTATGTACGAATAATAATTAATTCAATAATGAGACTTGTCACTTGAGTATGTCATATGAATGATGTATGTATCAAAATGAATGATGAGGATGGATCAATGATTCAAATTTCAATTGTCTATTTAATATTTTTATGCTTTCATTATTGAACAGTGAACAATGGAATATGAACTTGAATTTTATATATATATATATATATATACATACACACCTCGACGACTCCCCGCACCCCCGAAATTTCCCTAAAATTTGAGGGTACTCCCACACGTCCCCCCTGTGCGTCTCCCCGCACCCGCGTCTCCCCGCACCGGAGTCTTGGTGGAACATTGCTTTTCTTCCTATATCTTCTAGCTTATTTCTTTTGTCCTTCGACATATTGAAGTATACGGGATAACCAAAAATACGGAGATGATCAGTATCGGGCTTGACACCTGTGAATACTTCCTCAGGAGTCTTGTTATCCAAAGCTTGATGAGGCAACCTGTTTTGAACATATATCGTTGTGTTTTTTGCTTCAGCCCAAAGGAACTTTGGCAGCTTTTGATCATGGAGCATGGCTCGGGCAACTTCCATAATGGACTTGTTCTTTATTTCAGCCACTCCATTTTGTTTGGGAGTGTAAGGCACAATGGTCTCCTTCTTGATTCCTTCCTTGTTGCAAAAGTCTATGAATTCATTTGAGATGTATTCCCCACTGTTGTTAGACATGAAGATCTTTATTTTCTTCCCTGTATGATTTTCCACCAAAGCCTTGAATTCCTTGAATATTTTGAATGCCTCATCCTTGTGCTTCAAATAGTAGATCTATGTCTTCCTTGAGAAATCGTCGATGAAGGTGATGTAATAAAGATGACCCCCAAGAGAATGCACGTGCATGGGACCACATATATCATAATGAAATAGATAAAGAATTTCTTCTATCTTGTTTTTGCTAGAGGGAAACGGTCCCCTTGTCTTCTTTGCACTTGCATGCCTAGGGCATACTCCATCATGTTGAGCTTGAACATCAGGAGTCCCAGAAACCAACATTTTCAATTTTGGAAGTGCATCATAGTGTATATGGGCCAACCTTTGGTGCCACAACTCGCTTTGAAGATTTGTATTATGGACCATAGCTAGAAGAGGTCTTCTAGTGACTTTATAGAGTCCTTCAAACCTAGTTCCCAATGTGAAGGCATTTTTCAAGTAGGATTCAGCAGGCGAAGTAAGTACTTTTCCTTTAATAAATGCGACCCTCATTCCTTTATCCTCCAAGGCAGTTATTGAAACCAAATTCTTCTTCAATCCCGACACATATAATACATCTTGAAGCAAAACAGATTCCCCAGAGTTGAAATGAAATTTGACAAAACCAAAGACCTTTACGGGATGAGTGGTATTGTCACCAAGAATAATGTTGAAATTTGTCTCCCTCTCTACCAAATTAGAAAGAACCTCCTTATATTGAGAAAAGTGATGAGAAGCCCCACTATCAACCAACCAACTATCCCAAGTGTCTGGAGGAGATGAACTAGCTAAAGTAGAAATAAGAATATATTTAGATTGATTAATAACATTGCCTTCATACCTAGAGTTCCTTGGCCTTTTTGGAGGACGATAGCTATCATCACGATGATCGAGGGAGTCTCTTCTTCTTTCATCTCTCCTTTCATATGACTTGTTGTTGTTGAAGCCATGGTTGTTGTAGGACCTTGAAGAGTTTCTTCTTGGAGCATCTCTCTTTTCAGGACAATCTCGAGCATAGTGACCCTTTCGATGATAGTTGTAGCACTAAATATCTCTATCTCGCCTTCTTGATTCCTTGGAATCTCAATTGAATTGAGGAGGTTTCCTTGATTTAGATGACTTTCCCTTTCCTTTCTTTGCATTCTTCTTCTTTCCTTGAGCAACATATGCAAAGGGATCTCCTTCATTTGATCCCTGAATTCTTCCTCTAGATATCATCTTGGATTCTTCTTGAGTGAGCTTTCCAACAAGTTTATCAAATGACGGGAAGCTATTGTTGTTACTTATAGTAGTAGCAAAGGTTTGCCAAATGGGATGGAGACCTCCAAGAGTTACAATTGTCATTTCCCTGTCAGGCGGAGTTTCCTCAATTCTCTGCAATTGATCTCTAAGACGAAATATCCTCATAATGTATGATTGCACGAATTCTCCTTTGTTCATCTTTGTGTCTTTGAGTTGATCTTTCAAAGAGATGATTTCGTTCAAATTGTTGACTTCATACATGCTAGCTATCTTATCATACATGTCCTTTGATCTTCTCAAATTTCCAACATACGCAAGTAGATTATCTTGTAAACCATCAGCTATAATTTGCTTTGCTTTTAACTTGCCTTTCTTATGCTTGTTTTTGACATTAGTGGAAGCATTTTCCATAGGCTCAGGTACTCTTCCTTGAATGAAGTCAAAAACATCGTTGTTGTCAACTATGATCTCTAACTTGACTTTCCATGCAGCCAAATTAGATGAGTCACCCAATTTCTCATGTTCCTTGATGAAAGAGGAAGACATTTTTACCAAAAGATTATTCCCTTCCTTGATTGGCTGATAGAAAATGGATGCTCTTGCTCTGTCTCTTGGGCTTGTCTTCACCTTAACTCTGATACCATGTTAATTTTTCATCTATTTGTTCTATGCTGCAACTACAACCTCAACAATATCAAATAGCATCCAATTGAACAATTTCACTTCTTCAATTATCCAATGATGTTAGAGCGATAGTAGATAGAACAATTTGAAAAATGCACAATGAAAGACAGCCAAGAGACAAGAGACACAAATTTTGTCAATGACCAGGCCAAAACCCACTATGGGGAAAACCCTTGCAAATCTTCTTCTTATTAGATTGTCTTCAAATGTTCAGCAGAGAGAGTACATCATCCATATCCAATATCCCAACAATGTAAAGTCAAATCTATGCCAAAATGATGAAGAAAAGTCAAATCTAGTTGACTGTCAAATTTGCAAAAAGTCAACAGCAGTTGACTGCCCTAACCAGTCAAGTCAACAACAGTCAAATCATGGACAAATCTGCTCCAATCTAATTTGGTCAAAGGCCAGTCAATGTGGCCTCTTTTGCTGGTCAAGGATCAGTCAAAACAGTCCCAAAAACTTCGGTCAAACCCAGTCAAAAGAGGGAGAAAGTCTGTTGTTACAGTCTGCAATTTTCTGTGGTCAAACCACAAATTCAACACAAGTCAAACTGCCCAGATTACCTTGGTTTTTGTGCCAGTCAAGTCAGCCTCAAGAAATTGAACTTTTGCAGGTCAAAGCAGATCAAGATATGAAGTCAAACTTGGTCAAACTGCAGTCAACATGTCCAGCTGAAAAATCAATGCAGAAAAGACAAAATAGCGTCCAAGATCCTCACACATGTGAAGAGAGAAGAGCTGCCTTTAACCTGTACGAACCAAGCTAATGAAGAGAGAAGAGCTGCCTTTAACTTGTACGAACCAAAATAATGAAGAGAGAAGAAGAATGATGTGTGTTGTGATGATGTCCAAATGAGGCAAGAAGGCACTTGAATTTATATGCAACTTGAGTGGTGTCATCTTATCCATGAGATGTGTCATTTGAACCAAGGCTGACCTTGACAATTTTGTATTTGTGGGCTTGTCCTCAATAATCCACTTTTCCTTATCCGAATTGAGTGATGTTTAGGTCGATTTTGGTCCTCTCGAAAAGAGGAATTTAATGCAATAATTAGCTTCATCAATTGAGCTGTCCAAAGTGGAATTTGACCCTAGTTGCATAGTTGAATAACAGGTGTCTGAAGGCCGAATGAAATGGGCTCAAGGGTGGTAATGACGAAGGATGTCCACATATTTGAGTGTATAGATGTAGGCCGGAGCAATTGTGGTACACGAGTTCCCAGCCTTTATTTTTCCATTGTTGTTCATTCACCTTTTGCATTTTATTGATTTTTCTTTTATTATACTACTCGGGGCTTCAGGGGATTAGAATATGCAGTGTATGAGATAAACAATGATTACCACATTAAGATGATGCAGTTCATTGCCCACCAGAGGTCGGAACATTCATTATTTCCATCAAATGAGCCGTCCAAAGTGGAATTTGACCCTAGTTGCATAATTTAACAATAGGTGTCTCAAGGCCAAATGCAATGGGCTCAAGGGTGTTAATGACGAAGGAAGTCCACATATTTGAGTGTATAGATGTAGGAGGGAGCAATCGTGGTACACGAGTTCCCCAACCTATGTTTTTCCACTGTTCTTCATTTACCTTTTGCATTTTATTGATTTTTCTTTTATTATACTGCTCAGAGCTTCAAGGGATGAGAGTATGCAGTGAATGATATAAGCAATGATTACCCCCTTAAGGTGAGGCAGTTCACTGCCCACCAGGGGTTGGAACATGCATGGGTCCATAATGATGCAAGGGGCATTGATAGGAGCCCTGGGAACGAGGGTGCTGGCCATAATGATAAAGGGGTAGAGCTAATGTTTTACTTTTTCTCACATGCCAATTTTAATGTCTTGAACATCTTTTGCATTTTGTGGTATCATTTCCTTTTATATTGGGCCATTATATGCCTTTATCCATTTTTCTTTAGCTACATCAGCCTTTAGGACATCGTTTTAGGCCTGAGCCAAATGGGTGGACAAGGGGAAGGGGAGTACCTGAGCCTTGTGGACCCAGAGGGGGGAAATGATAAAAACAGGCATGTAATGTGCAGAGGGGAGTGAAAAATGTGAAATGGGAAAATGTGACCGCACTACTAAAATTGGGGTTTCCCGAGCAGTGCCCATCCTAAAGCTATAAGCCAATAGGGAAGATCCCACAGGACTACGGTTGAGGATGAACCCCACGTTTATGGTGATGGAACAAGACTACAGTCAAAACCCTTCCTCCTTCCATGTCACCCAATAATGCATACCCAAGTGTGCCTAAGGAAAAACAAGCATAAGCACCTGATTGCGCAATGAAAAAAATACCTTTTGGATTGAATGGTCCACCTTCAAAGATATGCTCCCCACTGATGGGCGAGGGGACATATGACTGGCTCTTGGAGTGGAGATCAATTGGCACAATATATCGGCTACATTGGTCGCTGTCAAGGGCTTTTGGCTTCCGGCTGAAGACAAATCTAGTAGAGAATTTCTCCTATGGAGTTACCCACTGGTGGTAGGTAACAAAGCCTAAGAAAGATGATGAAGACACATTGGATATTGCAGCTACTCAAGTAAGAGTGAGAAGATTCAGAGAGAAATTTTTTGAATTGCAAATTTTTCGTGAGTCAGAAGGCTGAGGGAAGGAGAAAATACAGCAAGAGAAAATTTTCAGCAGTAAGAAAACTAGCAAAGAACTCACACTTGCGAATCCAGGATGGCGGCACTGCTATGGAAGCTGCACAAGTGAAGCGGATAGTAGATTGGGCTGCACAGGAGGCTGAAGGAGGGCGCACAGGTAGTTGGGAGGCTAGGAGTTTTGCTGGAAAATTCTTCAGGTTTTGCCATAATTTCTTAATATTTTTTGTGGGTCATTTTCCTTGGTTAGGGAGCCTAGGGAGTTCTTGAGTTAATTGAATGTGATGAGAATTGGAGGGAAAAGTTGTGTAACGTGTTGCTATTCTTTCTGATTTTCTGAGTTATTTTCTATTTTGTTTCCGTTGCAAACTTGCTATTAAAACTTCCAGGTATTGTTGTTTGTATTTTCAGAAATTATTTTTTATTTACTAATAAATGAAAATTTCTGGGCATAAAATAATTATATGAGATAGTAAATCTGATTGACATTTAGAAAATTAAGATTTTTAGCAATGATTTTCTTAATTTGTAATTGTTGAGATAACTCCCTTATGCAATGAGCCACTTGATTGTTTTTGTCAGCTTGGAAACATTAAGTATTGTTCACTTGCAACATCTTGGATTAGGCATTTTTAGCAATGATTTTCTTTATTTGTAATTTTTGAGATTACTCCCTTTGGTAAATGAGCCATATGATTGCTTTTGTTTATACTTCAAATAACCTTGCATTTCTAGGTAGCTTAAAGGTTTGTATATTGTATTCCGTGTGCATTTGTCGAATTGTTTTACGCTCTGTTTTTTAGCATATTGTCTGTTCACTGTTTGAATATGATACCAAAATGCACATCCATGTATAATCTCTTCTTATTTTGGTTATCTTTTTTCTTTGACACAGGAGATTAGTGGAAGTACATGTGTATTTATTGCTATCTATAGGTCCATGTTGCGTTTGCAGAAGTAAGTTTGGTCATGCCACATAGATATTCATCCTCTTTTTCCATTCTAACAATCAAGCTTTATGTAAATTGCATGAAGCATCAATAACAATAGACTTCAAATATTTGTAACTTTCATTTGAAAAATGATCAATAATATCAATTAAATGTTAATTTTGCATTAAGCAATAGTGAGAAATTTTGGGATTTATTTCTTTATGATAATCTGTATATGAACCTTCTTTGATGCTGAAGGAGAAACTAGAAACAGAAATCTGTTGATAGCATGCACTTTAGAAATCAAGGATTGAAGGTGCTACTTAAAATGATCTAGCAATATGCCTTTACTAATATGTCCTCCTCAAAGATTGAAACTTAGCTTCACGTTGGCTTATTAGTTTTCAATACCTTGTAGTGAACAATGGAAATATAATACTTTTGTGGCTTGCTTAAATGTTCTTCTTCCTGTGTTCTTAACTAAAAGGCAATCATGAAACCCTTGTAAATCTTTATTTCAATAACTAGTCATCTTTGGAATGCCAATGCCATATTTGTGCCATAGAAGATCATTCTCAACTCAAAATTTGAAAGGAATTACTTAGATGCAGAGGCTTTGCATATTGTGGCAATGTTTTGAAATTTCCGCTAGAGTTTCTTGGGAAAGGCGTGAACCCTCCATTAACAATTAATACATGATCATATTTTGTTTTAACTTTTTTCTTGCTTGCATTCCTATCATTGTCACTTGCTCAACAAATCTTATCTTAATAAAAACTAAGATTGGTACTTAAAGGATTGAGTCTCTGTAAGATACCCCTTAGAAATACCTTCGAATTTCCCTTCAATTTCCGAGTTTGTTTGTGTGTGGGGCAGTGTTATTTCGTCAAACATTTTGTGTATGTTTGGCTGTAGGTGCTCTTTATGTGATTTATTTAATAAAACACACACAGTACCAAATAAATGCTCATGGAAACACTTCAGAGAAACAATATGTCATTCATATGACAATCAGAACTTGTACAGGCCTCTGCTAGGAGTAAAAAAAGTGATAAAACTTGAGATTTGTGAACTGAAATCAAGGCTGTTACAATATAAAAGTAAAGAGAACCTGGTATGTAGAACTCAAAAGATGTCCAGCAGTCCACTCAGTCCTGAAAGAGCACAAACTCGGCATCTACAAGGGGAATATGCTTCTCAGAAATGTGTGGTCACTTCAGCAGCTCGTGAAACTCAGAACTTCAGAAGTGAAGACTCAGCTCTCCTCCAACATCCACGCAGCCCCAAATAAACTCAGCATCTTGACCTCTGAATATAGAAAGCCACCTCACCAGCAAGAGAAGGGGGTTCTCAGCCCCTTAACCAGTGTAACTCGACCCTCAAAAATGGGCGACAGAACTCAGCAACCAACAGTAGGCTTGGCCACAAACCAGTGACAGAACTCGACCTTTGGAGAAGCAGAACTCACCCCATACTGTAACAGCATACTCATCCCCTTGGTCAGGACTCAGGAGGATATGGCCAGCAAACACAATAAAACTTGGCCCTCCTTTATGTATACTACTGGCAGCCAGGCAGCCTGTTGACAGCAGATGTATTCAGCCAGGGGACTGATATAATACATCCTTCGTTTGGTAACAAGCTTGACCTCCTTTAGCTGTTGAAACTTAGCTCCTTAACCCATGCAAAAATACAGCCAACAAACAGCAAGAACTCGACCTCAACTGAAGCAACCAAACTCGGTGATTTGAAGTTTGACCCTCCAAATGGGCCCAGGAATTTGTTCTGTTAATGGGTATTCTCAGCCTGTATAAGAAAGATAGAGTAAGACAAGTCATTCCTTAAAATCAATTGATAATACCACTGACTTACACAAGGCGAATATTTTTGTCTCTACTGAAACAAAAGGTGAAATTTGTGTGATCCCACTCCCAAACTAGCTAAGGTGTATAGTTTCAACACTGAAACTAGCAATCAACAAAGTTGGTTTCCAAAAACCCTAGACTCTTCCTTAAGAGCTCTCCAAATTTCTTTTTTTCAAGTGAACAAATGCAAGAACAAGAAGTGGCTCCTCATTTTCCCTTTTTATAATGCATTCACCTCTTTTGCCGCGTTTTTGCCTTTTTATTTTAATAAAGTCACTTTATAATTTAAAAGTAACTTTTCATTAGTTTAGGACCCATGTCTCGTTTTCACCACTTTAGGTTTTGTAATGTTTCCTCCTAGGCCAATTGTGTTCCCTAGATTAATTTTTCCCATCCTAGCCTATAGGAACCTTATTAGGCTAGCAGATCGCCTTCCTTATGTCTCCTAAGTGGATGGGGACATTATAGTCTCACCCTTAGGCTTAAAAGGACATTGACCTTGCCAATGTTGTCAATTTCATACTCAAATAACAAATCAACAAATGGAAATTCAAAATCAATTTGACATAATGTGATTAACTTGGTATACTAATACACATAATATGTTTGGCATTTAAAAAGCAAAGAAAAGGGATTTTTCCATTACATGGCAAATTTATCATTTAGACATCAAAATAGATTGAAAGCATAAGCTCATGCAAATACTAAACACTCTAAAAGTTGTAAATGTGATTTTTTTTTTGAAATAGATAGACTTCAAGTAGTTTAAAGCGAAGTTACCAGAAATGGCTAGGCTCACTGCCGGAAATGCCGTTCCCCGTTTCTGATCCAGAAATTGATTCGATCCTTATACGATTTGCTTGAAAACGGCAAAAAAAACGTATTTGAGCTGTCCCGTAAAATCGAAAATGGCGGATCCTGTTTTGGATACGTTTTCGGTAATCCAGAAATGGAGCACAAAAATCGTGATCCGTTTCCAGATTTCCGAAAACGGATCCACTCCAAAAAATGCCTAATGCCAGGAACGAGGCATACTTTTTGTGATTAGCTTGACGGTCGACGAGAGAATCACATTGTTTTGTGAGTTTTTCATTTGACCTAAGGCCTTCACATATATTATAATGAATAATCCCATTCGCACAATGCATATGCTAATGCCCATTGCCATATTGTAATTTGTTAGCCGTCGTTGAGAGCATCGCCATAGTTGCTGACAGAGCTTGCTGCTCGATCTGGAATTTTGGACTCATCTGTGACCGCCCAGAGGGAGATAAGCTTGGAGCTGGAGGGAGATAAGCTTTGAGCCACCGAGAGACAAGCTTGGAGCCGCCAGGAGAGATAACAAAAGCAACAACACATAAAACAATGAACACAAGATGTAGGCACATGCCAGGGCAAAACCCCCCTCGAGGGGAAAACCCAGTCAAAGTAATTCTTCCTTTCAATAGTATTCTTTGAGACTCTTCACCCTAGACCTTGACCAGACCTTCCCTCCACACCAAGTCAGCCTCCAGAAGATTGACCTCTTCCCAACAACTTCGACTATGCAACAACTTGCAGCAGCTAACAGCTTCTGGCAGCAGTCCAACTTGGAAGACTTCAATCTCCCAATCCAGAGCACAAAACAGAGAGAGACCACCACCAAAATTTCGATTTTCCTTGACTCCTTAGACTCACCCAAACTCGCATTCACTTCGGCTTCCCGACAACAAACTTTCCCAGCTACCCACTTTGCACTTCTGCCCAACAACAAGATTTTCACACTTTTGCCCAGTAGAGAGAATTCGAACTTGATGAGAAGTGATGCTGCAAATGAATTTGATGTCCTTCCTTTTATAGGCTTCTTGTGGGGTCGAATAGGGTCGTAGGTCGACATGGTGTGGAGGTTACATAATTCATATTTGACTCAATACTTAACCTTTTTACATGATTCAAAAGCCCAAGAAGGGTCTCTTTGAATGTACAATAATTCTATAGACTCGGAATAAATTCTAGAAATATTCAATGGGGATTTTGACCTAAAACATGGTGACCCAAGCATGAAACCCGTTCTTTAATAAGTCACAATAATAATAATAATAAAAATTCTTTTCTTTATTCTTTTGACAAGTACATTACATAATGACTCAAGTACATTATTGAAGACCGAACATAGTTACTTTTTCCAACACTCCCTCTTAACTAGGGAGGTATTCATAATGTACATATACAATGGAAGATCTCAAACTATATGAACCATGAAGAATGTTAGGCACCGCAATGCCATGGACTAGATTCTTGACTAGGGCAATCTATCCAGGTGGGACTAAGATGGACTCAAGCTTTCAGCCCCTCTAGGTACCATCAAGCTTACTTGCTAACCATCAACCTAAAAATCCAGGCGTGTATCTAAAACAAAGCTCTTTGATCAACACCACCTTTCCAGCGTCTAGACATCAACACAATGTGTCGGCCATATGTCCTCCGAGGCAATGCTTCACTCACAAAGCCTCAACACCCCTTGATCCAACAAATCAAGAATAACGAATCTCTCGCAATCAAACTGATTAGTAACCAACATGCTATCAAATCCTTCGAGAGATTCACCTGTACAAACACAACCCCAATCAGTAATATACTTTAACATGTACATAATCAGATACAAACCTATGGGGTCTTATAGACAACGGATGTTGCTTCTCAACTTTCCATAATAGGACTATCAATCGAATCTTTGACATAAGATTCCTTGATCATATGATTTACTTCGTACTTCACATGCAACAACATTTCCTCCGAAATTCATTTTTCAATTAATACCAAGCTATGTCCTCCCTCTCAACTAGGAACCACATCTTTATCCGGACTCCCTCTTAATCTTAGGGAGATCTCGTCTATTCATGCTTCTTTCGGGAGATCATCTTCTTTTCAACATTAGAGAATCTTTCGTGGCTCCCAACCATTTCATCGGAGTTATTCCCATCATGCTTATCACATCAATGAGCATCTTCACCAAGTTGAAGATTGTGTACCTGCACATCTTCAATAGCAGGTGCAACCAAATCTACGAAAGAATGATGTTAGCTATATCAAAATCACGAAAGCATTTCAAATTTATTCATATCAGATAGCCAATCTTACAAACAAGAGACATATACTCTTCAACACCTTGCTAGAAATTTTATATATCCTAGACTACTTCATGAAAATATTCATTCCATCTAGGGTTTCAATGTGTCTACCAAAGGTATGACATACCTTACTACAACATATAGAAAGCCCTACAAACAATTCAAAATACATATAGATCTACAAAACATCTAACAACCTTTCAAAATACATATGTTAGACTTCTCACTAGGGATTCATACAAATCCTAGATTTCAAACGAATCAATAAAAGTCAATCACAACTTACTCATTAATCTTACTAGCTTCCACTAGCGTTAGTTCCACGCCCCTAGATTTTCAATCAACCATCAAATAGTCAATAACATGACCAACTATCGCTAGGTTTAGTTGTAAACCCTAGAATTCCGAGCATTCATCAATCTCAACAAAAAATTCAAATTTCCAAAAATCTTTCACACATCTCAAGTTAACATTCATCAGAGATTTCTACTTCAACTAAGTTTCAACTCCAAAACCTTAGAATTCACAAATTCAACAAACTCTATACAAATCTCAAATCATCATATTCTAGAGATTTTGAGTAAGGCTTAATTCCAAAACCTTAGAATTCCATTTTCACAATTTCAACAATCATTACATACATAGATCTCAGATTGTTACATTTCACGCTAGATAATGTCACTACTAGGATTTAACTGCAAAACCCTAGATTTTTATTTTCAACAATCATCTAATAGATTTCAGATTGTTATATCACACATACTAGACAATTTTAACTTCACTGGGGTTAGCTACAACACCCTAGATTTCCAGATGTCATCATCCTAGAATCTTAGACAAGGACTTCCATTAAATCCTATAACTCGTGACCATCAAGGACTAGGTCAACACACATATCTAGGAATTCATAAACATACATAAGCATATCATATGTCCAACAACATAAATACATTTGACCTAGACCAAGCTAGGGTTTCCAACCTGTTGTCGCACAAAGTGTTTAGGCACCGCGACAACGCTGAGAGTAAAGGTTGTCACTCTAATCCTTACTCACTCCGTTTAGACTCTCTCTTAGACAAGTCAAGGGGGGTAATTCCTAGGATGAATGAATGAGGATAGCCTATGGAACATGGGCTCTAGGAGACTTGATGGATGTAAACAAGTCCTGGTTAAATGAGATGAATAGATCAAACAATTAATACAAATAAGACACAACCACAAGATAAAAATGATCATAGACCAGTGCCTTTATATTCAATTAACCATAGACTAAATAAAAACAAGTTATCCAAAGCAATTTATAAATGTGGCAGAAGTGACGATCATGAATGATTAATCATTAAATGTAAACGCCCAAAAGTTTATCATGCAAGATATTCTAGCAATTAAATACCATGAAGAGATATGAAATTTAACTGCTAAGCAATGATTCTAGATTTAAAATAATTTTCTTCAATAAACCCAGATCTAGAAAATTTATCTTTCTCCTATAGTCAATGATTTTAAAACATTAATCGCACTTGACAATAGAGAAATTACTACCACAAAATTTAAAATTTTACACTTAACACAAAAGACAAAAAGGAACTTTAAATTAGAATTTTAATTATCCCTTAGGTAAGTTTAATGTGCTAATCTTATGAAGCAAATTTAATGTGGCAAATTATTTTTTTTTTAATGTGACCCAAAAAATCAAAAGTACTTAGTTAAATTTAAATTTTTATGGGCCATAGGCCACATGAAAATTTAAATTTTTTAAATGTGAAAGCTTAAGTTCTTTGAGTTAATTCATTCACAATTTCAAAGTCACAAAAGTGTAAATATTTTAAATTTTTTATTTTAAACAAAATAAAAAATAATAAAAAAATAATAAAAAAGTCAAAAAAGAAATCAAACTAAAGTCGTAAAATTAATATAAAAGAAATGAAAAGCAACCAAAAATGAAATCCAAATAGAAGTTTAAAAAATAAAAAATAATTTTTATTTTTAAGATTACTTCTAAATTTAAATAAAAATCAAAACAAAAAACAAGAAATGTAAATAAAACAAATCTAAAAAGAAAAGCAACAAAAAAAATCAAATTGTCAACCCTAATGTATATCTGAAACATAATATAAATAAATAAAACGGGGAATCGAATGTTTGAGTTTGGTTCTTGTGTGCAGGTTTTTGATGGCGACGGATAGAGCTCGAGCTCGAGCGAGGAGGAAGGCAATGCGATTGGCTCAAGGACATAGGCAAGGGATAAGGACATGGTTCGAAGAACGAAAGAGAGGGTGCAGATCGAAAGGCATCATTTTGTAGGCAAGGAGAGGCACGAGAATGAGGGAGCTGCGCTGAGAGCTAAAGCTACGTGTTAGGGCAGACAAGGAGGGGAAGAGCTCGGATTTTGCAGAAAGGAAAAAATGAAATGCGAGCTGGAGCGTTTGGCAGCCAGCGTCAGGATAAGGCAAAGGGAGCACATAAAAGATAAGGGAGAAAGGGCTGTGAATCAATGAGGAAAAAAAGGGTTTCGGGGCAAGGAGAATGCAGGCGGAAATGGCAGCGTTCGGAGGGATGAAGAGAGGGAGCCAGCTAGGGTTTGCAGGTTCAATGGAGGAGAAGGATGAGGATTTGCAAATTTGAAATTTACAGCAGATAGTTGGAAAGCCTCAAGTAGCAGAGGAAGATGAAGGTTGGAGTAATGGAGGGATAAGGTTTCCTTAAAAAATGAATTCGAAGTTTGTAGAGAATCGAAAAACCTAGTGAGCAGGTAAATGGTAGCCCAGAAACTCAAAAAAAAAATTCAGAAAATTTTGATTTAAAATGATGTATTCCTTTGCTTCAGATTTATTCTTGAAACCCTTATAAAAATTTTCAGATCTAAGAATTTTAAGCCATTGGACTGCAAAAAATTTGAATAATATCCCTGCAAAATGATATTGAGGCCAGATCTTACCCTCCAAGGCCTAGATCCGGCTTCAAATAAAATTTCCCTTCAAATCTGTAGCTGCAAAAAAACAACAAAACACTCCGAAACGATATATACAATGATAAAAATTAAAAACCCCAAAAAACCTAATAAATAATTCCAAAATTTATGAACTGTAGGCTCTATTCAGCTAGATCTATCATTATGGTGCACATAAATCAAAGGATTTTTTAAATTTTAAAGGAGGTGGTAACTCGAAACCCTTCGTGCATCACCAACCCAAAATCTTATGATAAGCCCGAAGCTAATTTAGTTAGGCTCTTCAGAAAATACGGATCGGGAGTTGGTTGGTCCATTTGAAAACTTCCCTTTACGCCCGAGGATCTAAAATCAAGATTTCCCTGCAAAACTCAATCCAACCATAAAAAATAGAGCGAGAAAATAATAATAAAATTCGGACAAATAAAGATACCTGCTATTACGTTCAAAAATTAAATTATTATTCAAACCCCAGTGACTGAGCAAGATACCTATACTCAAATCGCTCTTCAGAAGCTATCATCAGTGGCTTTTAAAAAAGAATTATGCATGAAAACAATACATCACATCTTACAGTATTCCCATGAAGAGTATCAACAGCAGAATTTAACCCCAAAGTCTTTCTTTATTATCCAGAAAAACGTTTACACTAGAGTTTCTTGCTAAGCACACGACTCAAAGATCAGATGGATCAACTGACAAATGACTTCCTATTTAAAGATAAATCCTCCAATGGCTAGTTCGAGTGATCCCCGTCAAAGCAATCTCGACTGTTGATGAAGATTAAAATTTCTTTTAATCTTATTTGTTGAAATATTTAAATATTTGGGGAAATTCGGAATTTTTAATTAAATGCATTTTAATTAACTCAATAACAAAATTTTTGAGTTAATTTCCCCAAAAATTTGACTTTGAGTTAATCCTTACTGATCAAAGGTTTAAAATTTAACAAAATAATTAATTTACCTTAGTCCCAGGACTTTTTAAAATTTAATTTTTTAGGACTGACGAATTTTCCCTTGGAGAATTTAAATTTACTTAGGACCTAGAATTAATTAAATTTCTGGCTTAGGATTTTAGTTAATTTTTGGTCAGAAAATTTAATTAATTAACCTATGAGGGGATAAATTATTTTTCCAACCCTCAAGACACTTTGCATCATGATTTTCATATTTTTTACATCATAAAAGGGAAAACCCATTTGTAAAAGCCTCGCACAGACTACCCATTTCTGCGACACAAATATAATCTAACAGACCAAGCAATTTATAATAAAATAACCTAACCAAATAGTTAGGATTATTCCCAAATCAATTTTACATAGACTTGAACTGGAACACTAGGACTCGCCTACGATCCTAGTGTCAAAATCCATTCTAGCTTTGGGGTAAGACTTTCGGGGAAAACTCTGCTGACCATCTGAGAATGAATCGGTGAGACGGAAAACCTCCTAGAATGGAAATCGTCTCAGGTTTACCTAGGTTGTTACATACATGGCACGATTCTGTTGAGATTATTTACATCATATACATGCAAAATGGGTTTAAACTTTACATAACATCTTGGAAATCAAGTTGATAATGATAGTTGGACGGCACAGACACATCGATCAGGCGCTACCCCTTTTGCGAAAAAAGGGGGTGTACTACTATGGGTCGTTGACACGCAGTGGTCAACAGTGAACACAACCAAGAGGACATAGGTATACATGCCTAAATTTCGTCATCATGTAAATATATTTCATATCATGTGTTAGTCAAACCCAACTTCACAAAAATCAATAAGAGTTAGACATACAATCATACTAGGGTTTGATTAGACAAGTACACATACCAAAGAAGACATTTTTAAGACACTGTAAGTGCCTTGCTCACATATTCCACCAAACCCCAATGAGTTAGGGTTCCATTGTAGAATCACACATTCTACCAAACCCTAATGAGCTAGGGTTCCAATGTGGAAAAATAACAAACCCAACATTACCAAAACTTCAATGGTTTTGGACTTTAGACCTCATCATTCAACCCTAACAAGTTAGGATTTCCTGATCATATCAAAATCCCAAACATGTTATCATCTAAGTCACAAGACATGTCCCTAAGGGTCTCGTGTCCCATATTTCATGTGTCGGACATCAAATGTGCCCTAAAACATGACAAAAACGTTTTTTTCTGTGTCCTCCAATCAAGACACGTGTTTTGGACATGGTGAAAATGTGCCCTAACATTTTTGGCTCTTAGGACACGTGTCCACGAAAAGTGACATTTAAAACTTGCGACATGGTTCATTTTAGGGTTTTTTTGTCATTGTTTGCTACCAAAGTCGAGTTTGCTCGCCGCGAAAAATCGAATTTGTTGTGCAGTGTGAGGAATTCCACTGGATTTGAGCGCAATGCTCACAACTTCACATTGAGAGTGTAGTTCACAAGTTCTTCTAAATCTCTAGTTTTATTTTATCAATCATGATATTTCTAAATTTCTAGTTAGTAGTTTCTTATGTGCTTGAACAATTGTTAATAACATGAACAATGAACATTGAACTGTGAACATCATTGATGTAGTAAATTAATAAACTAACTAGTAAATTACTAAATAGATATCATCATGATTCATATCTGTAGATGATCTAATTTCTAAAAAATATCGATCAAGCTCTATATTTCAGTGTTTTTTTAATATATATATATAAAATGTGTCCCTCGTGTTCTGTTTTTGGGGTCGCTGTGTCTTGTGTTGAATACTCGTATTTACGTGTCCTTCGTGTCTCATGTCATGTGACTTAGGTCATCATCAATAAAACTTCAACTAGCATTTCATAATCACCCTAAGTAGCTTAGGATTTCAGACATTCACGTTAGCATACCCTTCGGTTAGGGTTTTCTAGAACTTGTCTAGGGTTCTACTTAGTCAATCAACAATATGAGTGGGGTGGGTAGATTTATCAAGAGATGAATCACCCAAACAAGAATCACTAAGATTCAATATAGCTAGTCATAACAGAGTTTGTAATAGATCATCAAGTGAATAATTTTTTCAATCATTGTATTCAAAGCATACCTTTATTTCTTGACCAACCTTGTCTTGAAAGGTCCTCCTTCTTGCAAATGTTTTCCCTAGTCAAGACAACAGAGGGAGAAAGGTGATTAGTATTTAATATAATCAAAACTAAATGAGTACATGAACCTAAAAATGAAAAGACATGAGATACTTATCTTTGAGAGTTGTTGAGAGCTCCCTCCAAAGCTTGAGGGAAACCTACAAACTTGAAGCAATACAAAAATGGTTTTCCAAAGATATGTTAAAAACCTATAAATTCTAAAACATATAAAAACAAGTTATGTAAAGCGAATGACTTAATAGTGTAAGTCCCTAATGTCGGATTCTTCAGGCTTAACTTTCTTTGAGTTTCCTTCTTCAACAAAATTGGCTTAATCTATTCCTCTCTTCTTATTCCTTGGATTCTAGGGACAATCACTCTTGTAGTGACCTCTCTTATGACATTGATAGCACTCTATCCTAGACATGTCAACTTTCTTGCTTGGTCCCTCTGATCTCTTTCCTTTATGATGAGCAACATAAGCCTTTGATACTCCTTCAGGATTGACAACCATTGAGATCCTTAATTCTTCTTGACTACATGCGGTCCATAATTCTTCAAAGGTGGAAGCTACCTTCCAACTGTTGAGACCTGAAGCAAATGCACCCCAAGAGGGTGGCAATCCTAATATAAAAACGATCACCAATTCTTTGTCTGAAACAATCTCATCGATGGCCAAATGATCATCCCTGAGTTTAGCTGTCTTCACAAAGAAGGTTGCCACAATATCTTCTTTAGTCATTTTTGTATTCCTCAACTCATTCTTCAAACTTGCTACTTGACCAATGTTCTTAATAGTGAACAACTTCGACAAGGCTTCATACATCTCCTGAGCATGATCAATGTTAGCTATGAATGGGACAAGATTGTCTTTTATCCCTTCTACCATCAAAGTTATAGCCACCAATTCTAAATCCCTGAATTTTTCTTTGTCAGCATCACTGGCTTCTTCTGTAGGCTTCTTTACATTTCCTTTTACAAAATCTAGCACCTTGTTCTTCTCGAGGATTAGGTCAATCCTTTTCTTCCAAGATTTGAAGTTAGATGCTCCTTCAAGCTTGTTCTCACCTTTGATAGAGTTAGACATTTTCCTTGAATATGATAGACTCCTTCCCTGAGATAGTGCTTATGAATGGATCTGCCTTTTTCTTCTTTCTTCACCAAAGCTATGATACCATGTTGGAAAATCAAAAAGGCAGTAAAGATTTTCTTGATCTTGATAATTACTTGTGATGTTTCTTATTATTACAATTCTTTATATCTCCTTTCTTTAGTTCATCAAGCAATTACCAAAAGCAACAACACACAAAACGATGAACACAAGATGTAGCCACATGCCAGGGCAAAACCCCCCTCGAGGGGAAAACCTATTGAAGAAAGTGTAACTAGGTTCGGTCTTCATAAATGTAATTTTGATCTTTGTACTTTTAAAAGAAAAGAAATATTATTTTTGTAAAATTATAAAATGAGTTTCTTGCTCATTACATAGGTCCAACACATGTTGAAGTGCTATAGGAAAGTCAAAGAGTCAAAGAGCTCTTCTTGAGCATATATGTAATGTATATGAGTCAACCTAGAGTCTAGATCAACCCTCCAAGACAAGCACAATCCTCTTGAAGAAGGCAACAAGCTAAACGATGTAAAACACAATCATGTCGGCCTGCAAATGAATATAAATGTCAAGTCGGCTCAAAAAGGAGACACATCAGTTCATTGACACGTCGACTAATTATGGAGGACTAACCACTATATATACCCAGTTAGGGTCAGCGCAAAAGTGCAGGAAAAACTCAGATTCTCTCTATAATTTTCGGATGGTACAACAAGGACAAAATCTCAGATTACTTTGTGACTTCGGATGGTACAGTGAGGTGTAGTCTTGGTGATAATTACAGTGAAGTCCTCGCATATATCTCTGTAGTCTCAACCTAGTTATAGGGTCACAGTGATACAGTCTCGGCATAGTTATGACAAATCTCAATGCAAGGAAAACATGGTTACAGTCTCGGTTAAGATCACAGTAATAGTCTCGACATTCATGTTAGAGGAAGGATCTCGGTGAATCATATATCATAGACACAATCATGTCCTTGGCATCACTGTAATCATGATATCAATCATGATCCTAATGAAGATGAAGACTTCGGTACAACTGTCATACATATATACCTCTAAATGGAGATCTCATTGGTGTGATAAAGTTCTTGGTGAAGGTGAAGCATTGGTGCAGCAAGATCTCAATGAAGGAACAATCATGATGCAGCAGTGATGAAGATCTCGATGATGGAGCAATCATGGTGCAACAGGAATGAATATCTCAGTGGTGCAGCAATGATGATGATCTCAACAGTGAGAAAGAAGAGGATTGGTGTCTTGGTCTTGAAGTGGCATAATAGGTCAAGGATTGTGGTCTTGGTATTCGTCAATTGGAATCTCTATAAGAAGAATTTTGTGCGGGTTTTCCTCTCCAAGAGGGAGAGGTTTGGCCTTGGCGGAAAGCCAACATCGTGTGTTCTTGTCTCTTTGTTTCGGTAGCTATTTGATGAACTAAGAAGACACACTCTAATAATAATAACAAGTGAAGATTGTGCTAAGAAGTAAAGTTGAATACCTCACAAATAGTTATCATGCAAGAAGAATCTCATTAACTCTAATTTCCCTAGATTCTTCAACATGGTATCAGAGCTAAGGTGTTGAAGTCAAAGGAAGGGAAGAAAAAAGAGACATACAAGGATCAGTCTTCAAGAAGGACAACAAAAAGAGACATACAAGGATCAGTCTTCAAAAAGGGCATCAAAGCAAGGTTGAAGGATTAGTCTACAACAACAATCAAGAATCAGTCTACAACAACAAGAATATTTGTCTCCACAGTCATCATCAAAAGGCCACCAAGACCCTCTTCAAGTTGTGTACAAATCAAGGTAAATCAAATGACCTCAAAACAAAGATCACATCATCTTGGAACAGGCTGAAATCCTAGAAGCAGTTTTGATCTACACTACAAAAGGAGGCAAAGCATATTGAAGGCAAGAAGGAATTGTCATCTCCAAGGTTATAAAATCAAGCAAGGATCATCTCCTTGCCCTAGAAGAAGATCATCCGAGGAAGCAACAAATCATCCTCATCAAAAGGAGCAACCTTTTCTATTGAGGAAAGACTCTCTCATTCAAAAGAAGGTCATTCAAGAAGAAGTACTAATACATCTTCTTCAACCATCATCAAAACAATCAAGGTGAAGATTTCATCTTCACAATCAAGTATCTTTTCATTCTATAATCAAGTTTGGTAAAATGACTTCATGATTGCAAGGACATCTATAGGTTGGATGGGTCATCAAGATTCCTTGCATGAAGAAGGAGGATAGACATAGTCATCTAAGTAGCTGAAGTCATTGAACATATCAAAAGGTCTCCTCTGAATTCATGGAAAGGGATACTTACGAAAGATCCCCTCATATAGCAACATTGGAGACATCAAAGAGATGTGTATGATAAACTCATTCTCTGAAGGTGCAATGAAGGTTGCATGAAATCTGATCTACATGAAAGTAAATGTATCTTCATAAGGTCTCATCTACAAGATCTAGGAAGGGAGATAACCGTCACTGATCTATAATGCACTAATAGATAATCAAGGTAACAAATATCCATGGGATAAGAAAGTTACCTCATTCGACAACTTATGGTCTCTATGCTAAATAGAGAAAGACAAGTTGATGGAAAAAGTATTGAAGGTTAAAGGACTAAATCATGTGCAGAAAGGAAAGGGAAGTTTGGTCCTCAAACAAGATAGAATAGTATAGCTAAAATTATGGAAAGATTATGGAAGCTCATATCACCGAATAGATGAAGGAAGCCGAAGAAAAGGGCCAAGGAAAGAGGAATAACAGATCTCTACTATGATTGACATAGTATCCCTCACAAAAGGGTCCTATCATAAGCTTCTGTTATAAGATATGACAATGATAATAAGATGCATCTTGGCATCATGGAAGCATTAGAAACAAGAGCTCGTGACATCACCATGGGAATCATGAAGGACAAAATCCATGGCAGTCAAACATGAAGGATATAGCTCTTGGGAACCTCATGAAGGAAAAGAAGTCATCCAGGACAAGGCTCATCATACATCAAGTCAAATAGGGAAACATTTGCTAGATGAGGATATGCAAGATCCTCAAGATTCTCTGATGGAATCCTCATCGGAGGGTTCACTAATCTAGAGAGGAAGCAAGTGTTTCATCAGGAACTCCAACTTATGGAATTCATGGGATGATGGTATAATGACATGAAGCAGATCAAGGGATTGAAGACCTTTTCAATCAAGGAAGTTGTTGGAGGAAGCCTAGATGACCCAAAGGTAAAATGATGTTGATTAGTGGTTGTCATTGATGTCAACCCAAGCAGCACCAAGGGCTACTTTGATATTCAAGGACATTTTGACTTGACAACTCATATTATTTTGCATCAAAGATCTCCTTGATGGATTCTACTCGTCGAGATGTTTCCGTTGATATATGGTACGCCTCCCAGTTCTTCACGGTTTGGGAGTTATTTGTGTTTGAAGTTAGTAACCCCAGTTAGTGGGCTAAAACCCTGTGGGGTTGTGGAATGGCACTCATAATTGGTTGTGGTTACTGAATAGTCAATAATTAATAATATTTTTTTGCTCCTAAAATCCCTCCAACGTTCACTTGTTGAGGACGCTCTCAACTCAAGACATTCATATAAATAATGACCCTCATATCCTCCTCTTGTAGGGATTTTGTGGCTTAAAATAGGTCATCGTGGCACTTCCGCTATAACTTTTTTCTGTGAAGCTTCAGACGCTGAAATTAAAACCCATTTGAGCTAAAATCTTGATGAACCACGTGACCGAAGTTCAGATGTTAGTTCACTATATTTTCGGAGATATGATCCGAGAGTTAGGGTTTTTGCAGGCTCTTGAATTCCATGTCAAACAGGTGATGTTGGAAAAATCGTCATAACTTTCTCTCTGAGCAATGGATTCAAATTTTGTAAATAGTCATGGAAAGAGGACGGATTGTAGCTTGTTTAGTAGTGTTTTCAGGAGCTAAGGTCGCTACAGTGACACGTGGCACTTCGTACAAGTTTGCTCTACTGAACTAGTCTATAATCAGGTCATTGTGGGAGATTGGGCATAAATCTTTCTTGAAGAATCCAATCTTGATTAGACCTGCGGGGTTGGAAAGAGGACTCAGAGGGCTACCACAAGACGAAATTTCAGATTGCGGAGAGCCGAATTTACATAGATACAATAGATTCAATATCGAGCTCCTAGAAGGCAAGTAAAAACATGCATTCAAGGATCACTGCAAGAAGGACCACACATTAACAGTCAAGGGTAAGTCTCCTACAACATGGTATGTATGATTAGTGTTTACATTTGAATTTTGAGTATCATCTCTGACATATGTTTTTGCAGGACAACGTAAGTATATACAGTGTCTCAGTTATATCTCTATGTCTCTATATGTCACAATTAGTTTTTCAGATGTTCTGTTCTTGATACTACACATTTTATGCTACATATTCTTGATGCTACACCAACTTTGCTAAATCTATATGATGTTGTTGTTGGGAATCACGATTGCTGTTAGACCAGAACCCACAGGTGTTAGTCAACGATTGCATCGTCCAAGATAAGGATCGACGAGAGGCGGTTAGTCCATGTCACGAAACGCACAGGGAGCGTTTGTTTATCCAATGTCCAACAATCTGCCACCCAATGCGAGCTGGGTGTGTATCGAACTCGTGACCTACGCTCTGATACTACTTGTTGGGAATCACAATCACTGTTAGACCAAAACCCACAGGTGTTAGTCAATGATTGCATCGCCTGAGATAAGGATCCACGAGAGGCTGTTAGTCCATCTCGCAAAACACACGGGGAGTGTTGGTTTATCCAAATGTCCAACAATTGTAAGTTCATGTTACTTGTCTTGTCATAGTTGATGGAATGGTCTCTGTCGTTGTACTTAGAACTTGGTCCATCACAAGTCTAGGGTTTGTCATCAGTGTTTATTGTATATATATTTAGGTCAGTTTTGGATATAGTCTTGCATAGAGCCCTGGCCTATATCAAGAGGGGGAGTCTTTTTCTACTGCTGCAACAAGTCAACAACAAAAGTGACAAGCACACTTCAGGTATGCATTGTAATTTTAATTTGTATTTATTCATTATTATGCACTCACATGTGTTTTGCAAGTAGAGGTAAGTTGAAGGGTATTTTGATTTGTTTTGGAATTGGTTTCGCTGGGCAAATTTTGCATGCAGGGAGAAGCAGATTCAAGTAAAACTTCAAGCAAGAATTCAAGAGCTGAAGTATCAAATCAAAGGAGGCATTGCAGCAAGACATCCTTTGAAGACATGACAACCATCTGCGTATTGTGAAGAAGTATCAAGGCCAAGAGTCATCATTGTAAAGTTGTAAAAGAGTCATTTGTAAAAGTGTCATCATTGGAAGAGTCATTATTGTAAAAGAATCAATCTGCCTAGAGTCAAAAATCCATTGTTGGGAGGTATATGAGTCTTTGTTGGGATGATGCCATGGTTGGGTTGCAGGTCATAGTGTGATTGGGTGTTCGGTCAAAATCATTGTAAATCATATTGTATCGTGGATCATTGTCCTTGGTACAGGAATCCACACTCTTGTCTCATTTCAGTCATTATAGGGTGGCAGGGAGGTGCTAGGCAGGTGCATGAAGTCGCCCACAGGTTGGAGTCTGTGAACACTTCAGGGTGGTAGGTTGGTTTAGGGTGTTGGGGCATACATTCAGTTGATTATTGAAGAAACCAGGGCGTTGGGGCGTCCTTCCAGTGGGAGTTGGAGAAGAATGCTTTTCTAGAATTCTAGGAAGGTGTTGCTTTCATTTCAGTTGGGGTTGAAGATTAAAGAATTTATTAGAAAAATGTTCGGTGGTTTTTGACTCGGAGGGGGTTTTCCACCTAAAATTTTTGTACCTCCTGTATTATTTTATTCACTATTATCACTGCATAAACATTAATAATAATTTTAGATTAACTAATGCTCAAAACAGATTTAAAAGTGCTAATTGCTAAGAAATACTGATTCACCCCCCCTCTTAGTATTTTCCAACAAATGAGGTATGTATGCTTGTGTTTAATATTATAATATCATGTCATATGGTTGCAAGTAACATGGATCATTACTTCTACCTTGAGAAGCATGATCAAGGGAAAAGGATCTCCTCCTCTGAAAGGATACAAGAAGACATAAGTCACACTAGATGAAATCAATATAATATGCCCTCATATGAAGTATCGGGTGGTTGGCTACAATTAAGAAACTCTGATTGAAAACTCCTAGGAATGGAATGTGTGAGGAAGGAAGAGATCATGAGATATGCAACCGTGATGAAGGCAATCAACATCCAAAGGATGAAGAAGATTTGACTAGGAAATCTCCCCAAAAGATATGAAGACTCTGATGGAAGTCTCAAAAAATGGAGACCCTTGACAATGGATATTTTGATTTGGGGTAGCATCAGATGTGCTCTAGCCATGAAAATTGGTGGAGAGGCTAAAGCACATGAGATCTCCAAGACCCAGAAATGGTTTGGGCAGATTCTACCAGGTTAAGGAGATATTAAAATAATTAATATTTTTAATGGAGCTCCTAAGTCTAAATTTAAGAAAAATAAAATATTAATGGTTATTAATATAAAACTGGGTTAGAAAGTTCTAAATGACATGGATCAAGCCAAATCTAATCTTGGCCATTGATTAGAGATGTAATCTTGGCCGTTGAAGGACCAACAGGAAAAGTATAAGAGGAGGCTTGAGGGTCAGTTGGAGAACACACGAGAGTGATCAGTCATTTGATTTTCTAGAGCAGGGTTTGCTAAGAGAAATCAAATTAGTGATCAGTGGCAGCGAGGGATAGTGAGTACGAGGCAGAGAAGCAGAGATAGTATCGAGAGACCAGCGCAAAAGCAGAGAGAGGCAAACGTTGAGCCAGAGGGAGCCACGTAGAGGTAGAAGGGAATGTGCAGAGGCCAGAAGGGCCCGCGTCATCCATGCAGAGGTTGCAAGAGTGATGCAGAGGGCCGTAGAGGTTGCGCAGTGCCTCAGAGGGCTGACGCAGGGGGTTATGGCCTAACGCTGAGCTTCAGATTGTGCTGGAGAGGGTTCCGTGGGGCAGACTTTGCGAATATCTGCTTCTGAATAGAGAGGTATTACTACCATATTATTTTCTCTGTCAGGTGAGCCAGTTTGGCACCCAACTGTACTCAGAAAGTTTGCATAATAAAATAACCCTCAATATTGCTGCACCAGTTTTCCTAAGTTGGGTTTTTCCGGGACCGCCCTAAATGTAGTCTCCGAGGAGTGGGAGACATTTGTCCAAAGCATTCTGGGCAGGGCAAATCTTCCAGATTGGGAAGAATTGTGGGCAACTCTTTGCCAAGACGAGATCAGACGGCTGTCCAGGATAGGAAGTAGCAACAAAGGAGTCTGGATCAAGAAGGAAGAGGAAGAGGATGCAGCATTGGCATATGCGGGGAAGTAGGAGAAGAGGAAGAAAAAGGACCTCTCCAAGATAAAGTGCTTCAACTGTGAGGAATGTGGGCATTATGCGAACTAGTATCTGGGGAAGAAGACTAAGGGAGAGGCGTCTGACTCCAAGGCAGCGCCAGGGAAGGCAGAAAAGGAGGTAGAGGGATGACGATTGTGCCATGAGTGCTCATCTACTTCTAGAGAAAAGGTGGGGAGACATCAAGCTGTAGTCAGGAAGATTACAGGCGATGAGGGGTAGGATCCTTCAGGTACCCAAACTCTTGGATTATACCTGGTTACGGGAGCCCTTAAGTGATAGTAGCATGATGGTGGATATTAGTAGAAACAGATGCGGATGAAGGGGCAGAGAGTGCTATAATGCAGTAGTCCTGGGCAACGTAGAGAGGGCTGCAGCAGTGCGAGAGGCGCAAAGGAGGTTGCGGCAGTGCATGATGGCACAATGAGGTTTGCAGCATTGCGAGAGGCAGGGAGTTGTTGCAGCAACACAGAGGCAACAAAGGGAGCACATGATAGCAATAGAGAGAGCTTCAACATCGGAAGTGTTTCTAGCCTGACAGGGATGTGAGTAGTTGGGTGGATCGATTACTTACTTCTTAGTAACTGAGTTGTAGTGCAGTAGCTATTAGCAGTAGCACGATGCAGCATGATGAGAGGGGGTTGCAGTGCAGATGCAGTGTTGGGAGAAAGGACTAGCAACAACATAGATGCAGAGGGAGCTACCATACAGATGTAGCAGTGGTAGTGGTAGGGCCATGGGAAGTAGTACAGGATGCAACGGTGCAGAGGATGTTGGGCAGGGAGGCCTAGCATTACCATAGGTAATGGTGCCATATAATCAGAGTGATGCTCAGTGTGGAGTATTACTAGAGCACAATCCTCGCTAAGAGGGAGTGTTGATTGCAAGTATCATCGGATGTGCTCTAGCCATGAAAATTGGTTGAGAGGCTAAAGCACATGAGACCTCCAAGACCCAAAAATGGTTTGGGCAAATTCTACCCGATTAAGGAGATATTAAAATAATTAATATTTTTAATGGAGTTCCTAAGTCTAAACTTAGGAAAAATAGAATATTAATGGGTATTAATATAAAACTGGGGTAGAAGGTTCTAAATGACATGGATCAAGCCAAACCTAATCTTAGCCATTGATTAGAGATGTAATCTCGGTTGTTGAAGGATCAACAGGAAAAGTATAAGAGGAGGCTTGAGGGTCAGTTGGAGAACACACCAGAGTGATCAGTCATTCAATTTTCTAGAGTGGGGTTTGCTAAGAGAAATCAAATCAGTGATCAGTTGCAGCAAGGGGCAGTTAGTACGAGGTAGAGAGGTAGAGATAGTGCCGAGAGACCAATGTAGAAGCAGAGATAGGCAGACGCTGAGCCAGAGGGAGCCACGCAGAGGCAGAAGGGATTGTGCAGAGGCCAAAAGGGCCTGCGTCATCCATGCAAACGCTGCAGGAGTGACGCAGAGGGCCATAGATGTTGCGCAGTGCCTCAGAGGGCTGACGCAGTGGGTTCTGGGCTGACGCTGAGGCTAGGAGGGTTGACGCTGAGATTCAGATTGTGTTGGAGAGGGTTTCATGGGGCAAACTTTTCGAATATCTGCTTCCGAATAGAAAGGTATTATTGCCGGATTATTTTCTCTGTCGGGTGAGCCTGTTTGGCACCTAGTTGTACTAAAAAAGACTGCATAATAAAATAACCCTCATAATTGTTGCACTGTTTTCCCATGTTGGGTTTTTCTGGGGACGGGTTGTCAAAAAATAACAATGTCACTTGTGTGTTTGCTATTTCTTTCAGTGGTTGGTCTGTAGATGGTTGAGATTGTATTGTGTTTATTTTGGTATTTATATGGTTAAATAACTTGTTCATAATTAACAAGTAGGAGAAATAAACCAGAGAATACAGGAAAAATTTCTAGCGGGTAATACTTAGAAATTTCAATAGGATATCTTTAGGAGATGTGTCAACATGTATGAAGGATGCTGATACCTATAAGAAGATGTTATGATGAAGAGCATCCTCAAAAGGTACTATTTGATTTAATGTTATGTTTTGATTTCTTGAATAATATTTGGATGAGTTCATGCAAGGCTACAGGAACAAGAATTGTAAGTGCAAGTACAACTAGCATTCATGTGGTGGATGAAAATTCACGAAAGAAGCATGATGAGAAAGAAGTAGCCATATGAAGAAGGTTCCAGATATATACCAAGAAGGCCACTTTCTAGGAAGAAAAGGATGACAGGACGAACCGAGAAGGAAAGTGATCGATGGCCTATGCCCTACAAGGAAGAAACTTGACTAAATTTCATGACATCAAGGAAAGAAAGTGATCAAGCAGCTGAAGGACCCACGAAGAAGAAGCTGCTGATGAAAAAGGAGAGTCCCTAGTTAAGAGGGAGCTCTGACAGGTCCCTGATCAAGAGGGAGCTTGGATTGGGTCACCCCTGATTAAAAAGGAGTGACAATTGTGTTTTTCTATTTCATGTGTCATGCACTAGACTAGGACTAATAGCTGTAAGTCTTTGTGAAAGGCCATGAAGAGAAATGTGGACACATGATGGATGTATCCTCCCTAATTAAGAGGGAGATATAGACATAACATTCTTGTCTTCACTTGGGAAGAAAGAATGGAGGATTGGGTAATCATCTGGCATTCGATGCTCTTTGAGGATGTGTAGGGCATCCAAAATAAGAGTAGGCAAGAGAACCAATATTCTTTGAGGGTTGGGAACCCAAGATAAGAATAGTCCTAGAAGGTCATACTCGGTGAACACTTGGGTGGGTATGTACCTTGAGAGACAATGATGAAGGTGTTTATAGTCATTGGTCTTGCCAGCGTTGTAGCTCATGATCTCGTGGAGAGATGGAGCGTTTACTCAAGGCCTTGCACTATGACAATGCTGATTGATATGATGTTATACAGATGGGATTATCAATCCAATTCTTCTTATGAGAAATTCTTAAGTTTGAGAATGACCAAGTACCATTATGAATACCTCCCTAGTTAAGAGGGAGTGTTGAGGAAAGTGTGACTAGGTTCAGCCTTCATAAATGTAATTTTGATCTTTGTACTTGTAATAGAAAAGAAATATTATTTTTGTAAAATTATAAAATGAGTTTATTGCTCATTACATAGGTCCAACAAATGTTGAAGTGCTATAGGAAAGTCAAAGAGTCAAAGAAATCTTCTTGAGCATATATGTAATGTATATGAGTCAACCTAGAGTTTAGATCAACCCTCCAAGACAAGCACAATCTTCTTGAAGAAGGCAACAATCTAAACAATGTAAAACACAGTCATGTTGGGTTGCAAATGAATATAAATGTCAAGTCGGCTCAAAAAGGAGACACATCGGTTCATTGACACGTCGACTAATTATGGAGGACTAACCACTATATATACCTAGTTAGGGTCAGCACAAAAGTGCAGGAAAAACTCAAATTCTCTCTGTAATTTTCGGATGGTACAACAAGGACAAAATCACGGATTACTCTGTGACTTCGGATGGTACAATGAGGTGTAGTCTCGGTGATAAATGAAGTCCTCACATATATCTTTGCAGTCTCAGCCTAGTTACAGGGTCACAGTGATACAGTCTCGGCATAGTTATGAAAAATCTCAGTGCAAGGAAAGCATGGTTACAGTCTCGGATTGATTTCAATAATTTTCTTCATAGATTGTGAATCTTAACATAAGAAAACATCTCACCTGCCATACATGTGTATCAACAGGAATGGTGTGGTGTTGATCTAGGGATAGAACAAAAAGGTGCAACACAAGATGCAACCTTTGGACCTATTCTTGGCAAGGTGCAAAGAGCCTCAATAGCCTCTTCAAGCGGTAAATTCCATAGAGACATGAGCCATTCCTTGCCTCCACCTCCCTATATTAAACTACTTCATAGAAAATTGAAATACTAAATAGTGGTGGTTCATATGATTCCAGTGTTTTTGCCATCAACTTTTTGTGCACAATAGACTAAAGTCTAACATTTGGAATGGAGACTATTTAATATTATTTTCCTTCTTCTATTTTGAAGAAATTTTTTAATTTTATTTTGCAGCTTCATAATTCTTTTTGCATCATCATCATGGCAACTTCAAGTTTAGCCATTCATGAGTCTGAGACATAGGAACATGAAATTGAATCTACCCCAAAAGTTGATCCAAAGTCACCACTTTGGAAATATGTAATTGTTGTTGGGAAGATCCAAGGAGGGGGATCATTAGCATGGGTTTGCAGTGACTGTAAAATGGAGTTTAAGGGATCATACATTCGGGTTAAAGCACATTTACTTGGGTTAAAAGGCAATGGCATTCGAATATGCACTGGCACACCTAATGTAGATGGGACAGATGGAAAAGGTTTAACCAAGGAAAAACTTGCACAATATCATAAAGAAGAAGACGAGGCAGATCCTAAAGCAAATGAGGCAAATCCCGCCTCTTAATTCAAACAACCATTAAGGTTGGGAACATCTTCATCAAAGCTTCCACTACTCTTTTATGGAATTGATAACCCTTGTTCAAAGCAGTCTAATTTGGGACCGCTAGAAAATAGTTTTAATAATGGTGGTCGAGAGAAGGCAGATGCAACTATAGGTCAATGCATTTATGCAAATAGCCTTTTACTTGGGTTAAAAGGCAATGGCATTCGAATATGCACTGGTGCACCTAAGGTAGATGGGACATATGGAAAAGGTTTAAGCAAGGAAAAATTTGCAAAATATCATAAAGAAGAAGATGAAGTAGATCCTAAAGAAAATGAGGCAAATCCTGCCTATTAATTCAAACAACCAAAATGGTTGGGAACATCTCCATCAAAGATTCCACTTCTCTCTTATGGAATTGACAACACTAGTTCAAAGCAGTCTAATTTAGGACCGCTTGAAAATAGTTTTAATAATGATGGTCGAGAGAAGGCAGATGCAACTATAGGTCAATGAATTTAGGCAAATGGCCTTCCATTTAACTTTGTGCGATCTCCTTACTAGACAAAGATGATCAAAGCAGTGAATGAAGCCCCAAAAGGATACAAGAGCCCTGGATATGAGAAGGTCTGCACTACAATGTTGAGTGTTGAGAAGTTAGATTTGGAGACTAAATTAAGCCCCATTTGTAATTCATGGCCCATTTTGTTGGAAAATGTAATTAGGTTCGTTCTTCATTAAATGCATTTGAGTCATCTTGTAATGTACTTATCAAAAGAATAAAGAAAATATTTTATTATTATTATTATTGTGACTTATTAAAGCATGAGTTTCATGCTTGGGTCACCACGTTCTAGGTCAAAGTCCCCATTGAGGACTCCCAGGATTTATTCTGAGTGAATAGAGTCATTATACTTTTAAAGAGACCCTTCTTGGGCTTTTGAATCATGTAAAAATATTTAGTATTGAGTAAAATATAATTTATGTATCCTCCACATCAAATTGGCCTAGAAGAGATCAATTCGGCAGAAGGACATCAATTCGACTTCCCTTGAAGCCTATAAATAGAAGCAAGTTGAATTCATTTGGAGTGTCTCATCTCAAGCTAGTTCGATATCTCTACGGAAGTCGGAGAAGTGCAAAGTGGGTTTAAGGAAGCCAAAGGAAGTGCGAGCTGGGTGGAGTCTAAGGAGAAGAAGAAAAATGAAATTTTGGTGCCTCTCTTTCTCTGTTTTGCGCCATAGTTTGGGAGATCAAAGTCTTCCTAGTTTTGCTGAAGCCGGAAGTTGCCTGATGCCATAAGCTGCTACATAGTCAAAGTTGTTGGAAAAGACGTCGAAGATCTACGAGGCTGACTTGGTGTGAAGGGAAGGTTTGGTCTTTGTCTAAGGTGAAGAGTATCAAAGAATACTATTTAAAGAAAGAGAATTTTGACTGGGTTTTCCTCTCAAGAGGGGTTTTTCCCTGGCATAGTGCCTATTTTTGGTGTCTTGTAATGTCCCAAATGAAAGAAATTTGGAACAAGCAAAAAATTGTAGAAAAATAACTTCGGAAATTTAAGCCGTCAATGCCATAAACAATTTTCATAGATTTTCACCACGAAATTAACATCAAAACCAAGAAGCATAAACTACAACTAAAAATGTACAAGAAATATATGTAGAATCCTCAGCGTTATTTTGTTAAAAATAAAGAGTACATAGAAAGCTGGAAAATGGATGAGAGTATGGCCACTAAAGAAATCTGCTCCAATACTGCAACAGGTGTCCAAAACAAACTGAAAATCAACAAATTGCACCTTGTGAACCATGAATGGATCCACCAAGGGAAGAGATGGGTGCTCACCCACTCTCACTGAATCACTCGAGGGTTTTATTTTTGGGGCTACTACTGAAGTAGAGAACCACGTTGTCAAACCTCTCCACAAAGACAATACACAAATCCAAGATGTCCTCCAAATGATCTTCTCCTCTTTTATAGATCTGATGGATAAATCTCCAAGCCTTTAGAAGCATCTTATTTTATTATTATTCTAGAAGGTCCTCCATTGGCTTTATCAAGTGACCTTTTAATTTTATTTTATTTCGCTCAAGTCACTTTTGGCCCTTTTTCGCCAATTAATTATTTTTCCTTAATTAAATGACTAATTAAAGTCATTTTTAACTAAGGAAAATGGCAAGTCGCCCACCATACTTTCTTCGACCATTGGAAGTCTCTTCTCAGTATCCCATCATGTAGATCTTCTCATTCCGGTTCCAACAAACTATAATGTTGAGGTGTTCCATCCATTAATCTCCCCGGAATGCCACCTCGAGCATAATTAATTAAGTTATGCCCAATAATAATGCTGATTTCTGAAAGTTGTCGGAATGCAACGGAAAGAAAGGTAAATTGTGCAGATGATGGAATATGCCAAACGAATGCCATCAAATCCCATAAAAACTCCTCAAACTCCATCGAGACCCTTGATGACATAAACCTGCTCCACTGACCTAGCCATCTCCTGCCCTGGAAATCCACCCTGGCTGTACTATGAAGAAGAATAAAAATGGGGACATGACAGTCCTCCCACCCCAAGATTGCTTGCCCTCAAGCAATCCAAATCTGTGGACCAATCTGGTGGCCCTATGCAACTGAGACCCAACGCCAGGATCGCATACGAACCACTGGGTGATGCTCTGCTCCTGTGTCAACCCACCATGAACGGACTACTCAATGTCTGGATCCTAGACCAATCTTCGATAAAACTTGTCATCAACATATCCTCTTGGATCATAATGCCACCAAGAAGGAGCATCAATGCTCCATGACACTTGCTGTGCTATAACTCGGGTTGTGAATGTTGCTCCATCCACCATGTACCGACTCATCACCTCTCTTCAGTCCAACCCTTGGCATAGATCAAGGTCAATTTCATCATGTTGATGCCATGCTGAAATACTTATGAATGGCAAGCCTACATCCTGCTACCAACTGAAGCATGTGATATCCCCCACCTTTAAGGGCTCCATCAATACAATGCCTTTGACTAAAAATGATACTCCATCAATAGGGTACCAACTCATGATCTCTTGCCAATCCAATGCATGGAGTCCTGTGCAAGGAATACATCTGCTATGCTGATACTTGTCCAAGAAATCCTGCCTCTCTCCCTCTAAGGGGAAAAATGGGGCAAACTGTGCTGCAATCCCTATCTATATACTCCTAGAGAGGGATGCTCCCTGAAAGCCCTGTAGCTCTGCCAGTTGTCTGTGCATCTACCCACACCTCATCAGTGGGTCAGCCCAAAGATGGATGCACCACCATCTCCAACAACTCTTGTTGCCTACTAGCCTCCTGCAAGACTACCTTGTCAATCTCCAACATCTCCTGAGGACAAGTGTCTGCAAATACGACCTCTCTGGATGTTGCCTGCACATCTGTCTACTCCACTCCAATGGCTGGCCCCAAGGGTGTCTGCTCATCCTCCATCACGGGCTCAACATGAGCCACTGGTTGACTCTCCAAAAATGGCCCATCCCACACACTATGTGTAACAATTGTCTCATGCTCCTCTACGCGCTTTCTATGCTGAATCATCAGTCACTCATCTGCTCTCGGATCACCTTCCCTGGTGGGAACAATCGACTGCTCATCATACTCCTCTGCCACACATGGATGAATATCTGGGCTACTATCATCAACTCCACGTGACTGCTCGTGCTCCTTAGAGGTATCATCGTATGAACACATGGAATCGTCCAAAGAAGAATCCTCACCCTAAAAGTCAGAAGGAATCTCCTCCTGCTCTACCTCTGTCATCTCCTCAGCGTCACTTAAGCATGAGTGGTCAGGTTCCCAAGGCCCTTTGCAGATGAAGCCAAGTCCCTTCCTCCTTAGCTCATTCTTGCTGCATGATCCAACAAACTTGAGTAGCTCTTCCCTGGTCAACTGTCTTCTGAACAACCTAATGTTTTGCTCAACCAACCTTTTGGCTAGCTCATAAGCAGCAGGTGAGGCCAACTGCTCTCTCCTTCAGACGGGCAACAATTGAGTCTGCAACTCTCGACAAATGGCATCACGACCTCTCATACATGATGATAAGATGGACTGCATGTGTGCTATGATTGTGTCAGAATGTTGTTTCCTAATGTTGAAGAAGAACTGGAACATTTGCAGGGTCAAACCATCACACTCAAGATCAAACATGATTTCATAAGTCCTAGTCATGGCCATAACTCCTAAAATCTCAAGCTTCTTCCCAAAGGTAGAGCCTGCACTATTGTCCAAGTCTTGGAAAGTTTCTATCATTAGTCTAAAAACTCTTCTCATAACATCACCATTGTAAGGAGCTGTAGGGGCAGTTAGTCTCTTGATGTTACTGAGACACGATGCAACTGGAAGTCTAATCCCTTCACAAGGTTCTTCCAAGAACTTGGGCTATATGAGACCACACATAGTTGGTTTAAGAGCCCAAATTAGTTTCTTCCCTTCTAACTGGCTCACTTTGGAAATGAATGCATCTAGTTCATCTAATCTGAAAAGGACTTTCCATGTGACCTTCATGTGTTTCAACTTTGTCCCGAGTGCAAAAATTTTGTGTCCTATTTCTTGCCCCTTCTGCACGTCTTTTGGCTGTTCTTTCTTAAGAGTGGCATAGACCCCTCTTGAGAGAGGTTTGTTGATCAATTTGGGTTTTTGGTTCAAATTGCAGTCCACTAAGGCACTGCTGTGTTGATTTAAGAGGTGTTTTAAAAGCTCCATTATTGGCATAACCTCATCAAAATGACACCAATTAAAGCCACGACCATATAAATTTTTTGCTCATTAAACCATGACTAAGACATCATGCTCTTCTTCAACATAGCCTTATATTGTTCTTGCATTCAAACCTAACATCATACGTAAATAATACTAGTGACACCATACTTAGCTAACTTAGACTCAAACACCTTAGCAACATTACTAGCATAGGAAGTTACAGGGCTAGCTGCACAAATCTCTCGAGAAAACTTGGGAAATAAATTTTATCTTTTGTGGAATTTTTACAAGCAGAGGGTATATGGTATGTTGTACTTAATTCAATTTGACTTCAGATGAGAAGTACACAACCCAGATGACTGCCCTTAGGTAGAAATACATCAATTTTAGAACATTCAACAAGACACCCAACACAGATATGACCCATATATCACTAAATTGTGCATCTTTTATAACAGAAAATTATAACAGTAGTGAAATTACTTGCATACAGTCATGAAAACACAAGCTTAAGGGCACAAGATCACAGTTTGGAACCTGGTAAATACTTCCACCACATCTCTGGGTATATCCGATGATTTGATGAAGAACGCCAGCTCAGCAACAATGGGTATATATTTAGAGATTAATTCCCTGTCTTGGATCTCTGCTAATTGCTTCTCTTGTCATTGCTCTTAGTCCTCAAGAATTTTGATTTTTGGGTAGCATTGGATATGCGTTAGCTCCGAAATTATGTGGAGGGGCTAGAACACATGAGATCTCCAAGACCCATAAATCTTTTGGTGAAATTCCACCCGGATTGTATTTTATTAAAATAACTAATATTTTTAATGGGGTTCCTAAATCTAAACTAAGGAATTAAAATATTAATGGGTATTAATCAAAATATGGGTTAGAAGCTTTTAGGTGACGAGGACCAAGTCTAATTTAATCTTAGCCGTTGATTAGAGATTAGATTACGGCCGTTGATTTCTCAACAAGAAAAGTATAAAGGAAGGCTTGGGGTCAGTTGGAGAACACACACAGAGAGATTGAGGAAATCAATTTTCTGAGGTGAGAAGTTTTCGGGAGGAAAATCGATTGGGGAGATCTTGCAACTGAGGGGCAGGGATAGTTGGGTTGGAGGATCTTTTTCGAAACCCCAAATACTTAGCAGAGAGGCAACGATACACCAGAGGATGCAACACAGACCAAGGGAGGACTAATGCTGGGCCAAGAGGGCCCACACAGTGCTTTACGCAGTGCCAAAAGGGCCAACACCGAGGAATAGTTGTCCTGCAGAAATCCGAGACTTGCCGGTGAGCAGCCAGATCAATTGGGAAGGTTGATGTTAGAGCTCCAGGAGGCAGTGAGACCCAACACAGAGTTGACGCAGAGCCTCAGAAAGCTCCACGTAGGCCCACGCAGTTGTAGCCAGGGATAGTCAGTTCAGTTGCCGGATTAGAGGGATTTGCCGGATGCAGTGAAGTAATCTCAGTAAGGTTTTTGCCAGTGTATTTTTCTCTGTAATTGAATTGCCAAGAGGGCATCCAGAGTTGTATTTAGAACTGCTACTTAATAATAATAAACCCTCCGAGCTGCTGCACCAATTTTCCCACATTCGGTTTTTCCGGGGACGTTTAGTCCAAAAATAAGTGTCCTTTGTATGGTTGTCTCATTTATTTTTCAGTACTTGATTTGTATATTGGTGTAGGCTGCAGTGTATTTGCATTAATATTTTCTGAAAATAACTTGATAAAATAAAGAATACAAGTAGGTAAAGCAAATCAGTTTACTGCAATAGGATTTCTGGTTTGTTAGATGTAAAATTTTTCACAAAGAATGCACAGGTCATCTTGCTCTCTGCTCATAGAGCTTCAGGTATTCTAATCGTGGCCACTCTATGAAGGTACGCACTTCAGGCATCATCTCATGAGCGCACCACTGCCCAACAGGCTGACTGGAGATTACAGACTTTGTCTCGTTCAACGTGCACTCCAATCTACTACAGATCATGTTGGAAATACTGAGGGGGGGGGTGAATCAATATTCCTTAGCAATTAGCACTTTTAAATCTTTTCAGAGCATTAGTTAATCTTCAATTATTATTAATGTTTATGCAGTAATAACAGTGAATAAAAGAACACAGTAGGCAGAAGAATTTTAGGTGGAAAACCCCCTCTGGGTCAAAATCCAGCGAACGCTTTTCTAATAAATTCTTTAATCTTCAGCCCCAACTGAAATAAAAGCAACAACTTCCTAGAATTCTAGAAAAACATTCTTCTCCAGCTCCCACTGGAAGGATGCTCCAACGCCCTGGTTTCTTCAGTAATCAACTGAATGGATGCCCCAACACCCTAGACCAACCTACCACCCTAAAGTGTTCACATGCTCCAACCTGTAGGCGACTTCATGCACCTGCCTAGCACCTCCCTGCCACCCTATAATGATTGAAATGAGACAAGAGTGTGGATTCCCGTACCAGGGACAATGGTCCACGATACAATATGATTTACAATGATTTTGACCGAACACCCAATCACACTATGACCTAAAACCCAACCATGACATCATCCCAATAGAGATTCCTATACCTCCCAATAATTCCTTTTCGACTCTAGGCAGATTGACTCTTTCACAATAATGGCTCTTCCAATGATGACACTTTTACAAATGACTCTTTTACAACTTTACAATGATGAGTCTTGGCCTCGATACTTCTTCACAATATACACATGGCTCTCATGTCTTCAAAGGATGTCCCGCTACAATGCTTCCTTTGATTTGATACTTTAGCTCTTGAATGCTTGCTTGATGTTGTCCTTGAGTCTTCTTCTACTTGCATGCAAATTGCCCAATGAAACGCAATCCCAAAGCAAAACAAATTAACACAACAACCCTTTAACTTACCTCTGCCTACAAACACTCATGTAAGCACATACTAATAAATAAATAAAAATCAAATGAATACAATGTGTACTTGAAATGTGCTTGTTGTTTGTGATTGTAGTTGACTTGTTGCAGCAGCTGCCAAACTTTGAACGCAAGCTTAGACTCTACTTAAACATACCCAACCTTTATACAAAACCATATTTTATACACGACTATACAAGAGATGAATATTGACTTAGACATACATAGGACAAAACTTACGCTAGCTAGACACAACTCTAGTTACAGTTATGACAAGGCAGTTATGCAAGACTGAAAACTAGCCTAATACATGGTACAGTGCAATCAACAATTATTAAAGTACATTATTAACACACATGAAGGGAATTTGAATTATGCATACCTTTATCTTTGTTTGATTACAGGTCTACATTTCGTCCCTTTCACAAAAAGCTAAAGATTATTCAACGTTGTTCAGGCTTGTGATGTTTTTGAATAAGGAACAAAGACCAAGGCTTGTTGTTGAACATTAGGGCTGAGAGTCTTAACCGAGATTGCAGATCATCAAGATATTTCCTTGCTTTTCTTTGGAAGATTTGAGTGGGGTTTCGAAACCTTGATCTTGAATGGAGACGGTAATCCTTGGACCGAGATCTCGGACTTGTAATTCCTTGACCAATATTTCTGATGCTTGGAACTTCTGTGATATAGCCCTGGACTAAGACTTCACTACCTTGCCAAAATCTTCGCTAATCTTTTGGTGATTAGACTTTTGATAGACTTGCAACATAACAGAACCTTGCTACCTTGCTAACCTTTGATATACCTGCAACAAAATAGGACCTCGCTTCCCTGCCAAATACTTTGGTAATATTTGATAGACCTTGACAAAAAATCCGCTAACATTTGATAGACTTGTAACAAACTGAGCCCTAACAAAATTTTTGATTTGTTTTTTTTTTTAGGGCAGTCCCGAGATTTCAGAGATTATGCGTTTAGTTCCTCATTACATCTATGCCAAGGTTTCACACACATATATAGTATGAGGTTCTCACTTAGATGTTGGATAGGGCTCCTTAATTATAGGAGACACCACATACTTTTCTAACAATATTTATCATTTGATCTTCGGGTGTTAAGGAGGGGATTCTTAATGTACATTGGAGGAGTAATGCATAATATATTTAGAATGTTAAATATTTTAAAATATGTATCTTTTGTTTTAAGGTAATTGGATCACTTTAATATTCCTCCTAATATTTGCATTAATATTTATTGACTTAAATTATTTATTTATTTATTTATATTTATTTTTTATTAGTGATATATATTTAATAATTCTTCTTAATTTTGATGTTAATTGCAAGCAAACCAATGATTGGCTTAGGGCATATGATCTTGATTCCTACCTGAGTGTGAAGTCAATGATTGGTTTACTATCTTTGGATTTTTCAATTTATTCAACTTATACGAGGTGAGATTACAGTGAGAATCCCTGTCATATATTGACAATCATTGGAGAATAAGGTGATGTCTCAACCCTGGGGTTTTAACCCACTAATGGGGGTTTCTGACTTCAAATGCAAATAACTCTCAAACTGTGAAGAACTGAGAGGCGTACCATATATCAACGGAAACATCTCGACGAGTAGAATCCATCGAGAAGAACTTTGATGCACAATAATATGAGTTGTCAAGTCAAAATGCCCTTGCAAGATCAGGGTAGCCCCTGGTGCTGCTTGGGTGGAGATCAATGACAACCTCTGATCAATAGATCACACCAGCTACCGAGCAACACACTAACTCTGCGCAACAACGACCAGACCACACGCAACACAGTCACCATTGATGTGTTTTATGGATTGACTCAACGATTGCCCAAATCGATTCACAAATTTTCAATACTTTTGCATCGATCCTAGCTCGCCACGTTCAGGCAGCTAGGGGCCAATAACACGACTTCACGCATGATCGGTCCTTGTCATTTTTTTTAGGGTGCAATCGACAACTCGGTCAACTGTTCATAGCTTTAGTGATGATCGAACCTCACTCTATGTGAATTCACCTACTATTGCTCAATCGCATCAATATGAGATAGTTTCTACCCACGCGTTCAACAAAATTCCATGCATGTCGAACGCAGTCCTGAGACGAAGGATTAGTAATGCCACAATCTGCCTAATCAAAATACACAATGAATTCACACTGGTCTTGTGCATGGATCAAAACAACTGCAACTTGGAATTTCAACTTACCGTGATAATATCACAATGGAGATTTGACGCCGCGATTTAAAAAGGAATTTCGGCAGAGATTCTTTTCTACAGAGTCCACGAATTCGCAGATAATTGATTCTGAATAGATATCTTGGTTGCTACACTCAACTGACAAGCCTGTCACTATCGTTCCCTCCCTCGGTGGTTCAAGCCGATGCCAACTTAAGGGAGTAATCGTCATTCAATCCACCAATACGTTCAACAATTTTTCCCTCCAGTGGCTTAGTTGCTCAAACTAGATGCTGCTCCGCTGCAAACGGTGATGAAATCACCACTAATCGAGCCACACTAAAGCATTCAACTTTGTTTAAAAATTGATTTTGTCCTTCACCTGCGAGATGGGCATTTGACTCTTCAAATTTCATGCGTGGCTTTGACTTTTTGATATGACCACTCTTCAAAATTATTTCACAGCCCTCACAAAACAACTTCGGCCTTGGACTTTTTAAAATGCAATATGACCCCCTTCAATAATTTGACTACATCCATGAATTGGCCCATGGAATATCATTTTTGTCACCATGTAATAAAATTTGTCCAAGAATTATTATTCATGCAACAATTTCTAGCATCCTTTTTAACAAATTATCATTTTGTTGTAAGAACTAAGATTTTGACTTCTTCGGCAAACCTTCCAATTGTCGAAGAATCTAGGGCAAATAATGACTCAATGATTCTTCTTCAATATTATTGATAACGTTTGTGTTGTCCTTCTCTCCTATATGCTTATCTTTGATATGTTAGTGTGTTCTTCAAACAATTATCAAAATAGAAGATCAATAGTAGAACATGTACACAGTACATTGGCTCCATGCCAGGGAAAAACCTGTCCTCTTGAGAGTAAAACCCTTAAATCTCTTCTTATAGATGTTTAGTGTATGAATACCAAGATCCTTGACAAATTAAAGATTACCTTCAATATATTTGTCACCATCCCTTGCACTGTCTGACCTTTGTTTCACAGTCTTTAGCTTCTACTGCACCCCTTCAGATTTCGGCCTCCTTATGCATTCGTCTTCTTAACACAATTCTCTGCTTCTTGGCTACGACAATTCTTCACTTGATAGTGTGTTGAGATCTTCGGTATGTTGGTAAATGATGCAACAGTCTTACACCTACAGAGTATAGATCATCCGAGTTTGTGAGACAGACTTCACCGAGAGATAGTCCTTGTTGTGATGATTTCTCGTTGTATTCACTGTGTTTTGCACTTCCACCGAGAGACAGACTTGTTATCGGAGCTTTTTCCGAGTTACTGGGGTTCTGTGTCTTCCTTCTTTGCTACTTCTTCAGAGATGTCTGAAGTTCTGGGCTTGTAATGCCACACCATGCGTTATGTATATGAGTCAACATTGACATAGATAGGTCAACGTGTGAACCATGAGCTGGGCCGGCTTAAGGTGCTCACTATTTTTCATTTAGGTTGACTTGCAAGGGATAGTGACACTTATTCATTTGAAGCATAGATCCTTTTAACATGACTTCCATAATATTTTTGTTAAGGCACAAAATCCTAAAGACATCAAGAAGATGTTCTTGACCTATGGTACACACATCTTGCTCATGAAACCCTTGATGCAAGGAATAACAAATGTTTCTTTTCATAATATTATATTTACAAGTCATAATGAAAACCGAACCTAGTTACGTTTTCTTCAACACTCCCTCTTAACTAGGGAGGTATTCATTAAATGGTACAAGGCTATTCATCACTAAAGAGATCTCATAAAAAGAGTCGGACTAGTAATCCATCTGTATAGCATCATGATAACCAACATTGTCACATAGCAAGGCTTTGACTAACAACTCTATCTCTTATTAGATTTGAGCACAATGTTGGCGAGACCAATGATGATAGACACCTTCATCATTGTCTATCAAGGTACATACCAACCCAAGTGTTCACTGAGTATGACCTTCTAGGACTATTCTTATCTTGGGTCCCCAACCCTCAAAGAATATCGGTCCTCTTGCCTACTCTTATCTTGGATGCCCTACACATCCTCAAAGAGCATCAGATGCCAGATGATTACTCAATCCTCCATCCTTTCTTCCAAAATGAAGACAAGGATGATGTGTCTATCTCTCCCTCTCAACTAGGGAAGATATGTCAACCAAGCCAAGCTTATTTCTGAAATACATAAGCTTTTTATTAGGTAGAGACTTCGTCAAAATGTCTGCAGTTTGATCATCTGTGGGGATATACTCCAGCTTCAGCACACCATCCTGTACCAACTTTCAAATGTAATGGTATTTGTTGTTTATGTGCTTTGTTTTCCCATGGAATACTGGGTCCTCAGATAGTCTTATACAACTGGTATTGTCACAATGTATGATGGTAGGGTCCAATGGTCCTGCAAACAAATCAGATAGCATCTTTCTCAACTAGACTGCTTCCCGACTTACTTCACAAGCTGCAACGTACTTGGCTTCAGCACTACTTAAGGCCACTGTCTCTTGCTTTTTTCTCATCCAAGAGACCATAGAGGATCCTAGGTTAAAACATCCTCCTGTAGTGCTTCTTCCATCCTTCTCGCTTCCTCCCCAGTCGGAATCAGTGAATCCTTCTAGATTTACACTTCTTCCCTTTTCATATTTCAGGCAATAATGGATGGTTCCTTGTAGATATCTTAATATGTGTTTTGCAGCTATCCAATGATCATGTCTTGGTTCTATTTGAAATTGACTGAGAATGTTTACTGCAAAACATATATCTGGCCGAGTATTTACTAGATACATCAGAGATCCTACTAGTTGTCTATACTTGGTAGGATTTACTGGACTGGATTCAGAGTTTCTTAACATCTTCAAGTTTGTGATCATTGGAGTAGTCATGGGTTTGCATTCCATCATATCAAATTTCTTTAGTAATTTGATCACATACTTCCCTTGTCCCAAGTAGATTTCATTTGGCTCTTGCCAAACTTCTAGACCCAAATAGTAGTGCATGAGTCCTAAATCCTTCATGTCAAATTCTGCTGTTAGCAATTTCTTACATTCTTGAATTCTTTCTTTGATCCCAGTGATTAGAAGATCGTCTACATATAGAAGTATGATGACAGGTTCATCATTTTCTATTTTGATGTAAAGGTTTGGATCAACTGTACTTTTCTTGAAACCCAACCTTTGCAAGTAAGCATCCATTCTGGCATACCATGCCCTAGGAGCTTGCTTGAGGCCATAGAGTGCTTTCTTTAATCTGCAAACATGAGTTTCCCTTTCCTTTACTTCATATCCTAATGGTTGTTCGATGTAGACTTCTTCATCTATGGTGCCATTCAAAAATGTTGTTTTGACATCCATTTGATGTACCTTCCATTTCATGGATGCTACTAGAGATATCAGAGATCGGATTGTGGTGTAGCTTGCTGTGGGAGCAAAGGTTTCTTCATAGTCAATGCCTTCTTCTTAGGAGAAGCCTCTAGCCGCAAATCTTGCCTTGAGTTTGTCAATGCTTCCATCGACAATGTGCTTGATTTTATATAACCATTTAGAGGTTACCACTGACTTGTCATCTGGTCTTGGGACAATTTCCCAAACTCCATTCTTCATGATAGATTGGTATTCCTCATTCATTGCATCTTTCCATTCTTGATGTTTGGCTGCTTCTTCAAAGGTAGAAGGTTCTTCTTAAATGAGCTTTGATATGTATGCTGCATATCTCGAGTATCTTTTTGGTTTCTTGCTTTACTTGAAAGTTCAGTTTGCTGTGTGACCTTTTGCTTATTGAAGAGTGGATGTTAACCAATAATGTCTTTTCCTTCCTTTAGGGATGGTGATAGGTTCACTGGTTTGCCGTGTGACCTTCTGTTTATTGAAGAGTGGATGTTAACCAATAAGGTCTTTTCCTTCCTTCAGGGATGGTGATAGGTTCACTGGGACCTTCTTCTTCATGGTGAGAGATTTCTTCTTCATTAGAAGCTTCCTCTTCAAACATAGGAAGATCCTCTTCATTAGAATCAGATGGGAGATCCTTGGATTTCTTGAAGGCAATGCTTTCATCAAAGATTGCATCTCTGCTTACTTCTATTTGGTGTCCTTCCTTTATGTAGATTCTGTAGGCTTTGGAAGAGTTGCTATATCCAACAAAGATTCCCTTCTTGCTTGTGGGATCTAGCTTCTTCCTTTTGTCCTTGGGAATGTGGATATATACTAGACATCCAAATATCTGGAGATGATCAATATTAGGCTTCTTTCCAGTAAAGACTTCTTCAGGAGTTATATTGCCAAGAGACCTGTGGGGACTTCTATTTTGAATATATACTACAGTTTTTGTTGCTTCTCCCCACAAGAATTTTGGTAGGTCTTGATCATGTAGCATAGCCTTGACACTTTCCTCTATAGCTCTATTCTTTCGTTCAACTACTCCATTTTGTTTAGGATTATAGGGAACAATGAGCTCCCTCTTAATCCCAACCTCTTTACAAAAAGCAATAAGTTCTTTGGAAGTGTATTCACCTCCATTATCTGATCTTAGGATCTTTATCTTTCTTTCTGTAAGATTTTCTACCTCTGTCTTGAATTCTTGAAATTTTGTGAATACTTCATCCTTTGTTTTAAGTAGATACACCCAAGTTTTTCTTGAATGATCATCAATGAATGTAACATAGTATAGATGACCTCCAAGAGATTTGGACATAGGCCCACATACATCAGAGTGAATGAGATCCAGAATCTCTTGAGCTCTAGATGTACTGTTTGCAAATGGTTTCTTTGTACTCTTTCCTAGGGCACAACCTTTGCAGACTCCTTCATGCTCTTCTTTAAGATTTGGAATCCCATTTACAATGGAATTTAGGGTTGGTAGAATTTTGTAATGGAGATGGCCCAATCTTCTATGCCATAATTCACATGGGCTTATTTCAATGTGGACAAGTGCTTGATTTTGAGGGATGAGAGTCTGTATAGTCTGCCTTCTCTAACTCCAATGACTCTAGCTTTTTCAATGCTTGAATCTTTGGCCCAAACTACTACTTTACCATCAATAAAAGCAACTCTATCTCCCTTTTCTTCTAGAGATGAAACAAAAATTAGATTTTTGTACAAACCTGGAACATATAATATGTTGTTGAGATGAATGTTACCTCCACCTTCCAACGCAATTGATGTTGATCCAATTCCTTTAACGGGATAGCTTTTGTTGTCACCAAGCTCCATTGAGTATGAAGATTTTCCTTTAGATAAGGTCTTGAGTTGCTTGTGATACCTGGTCATATGTCTTGAAGCTCCACTGTCTATTACCCATATGTTTTCATCTTGGAATGTTCCGGAGAGAGCTGAGAACAATCCTTCATTTCTTGAATCTTTTGAGTCTTGAGAAGAGAAGAATTTACTCCATACTGTTTTGAAGTATTGCTTGATTGGTCCAACTAAAGATGAGCACTTCTTTACCAGCTTTTCTATGGTACAATTGATCTCCTTCATGCCCTCTTTGAACCATAGCTCCGATACCATGTTGAAGAATCTAGGGCAAATAATGACTTAGTGATTCTTCTTCAATCTTATTGATAATGTTTGTGTTGTCTTTCTCTTCTATATGCTTATCTTCGTTATGTTAGTGTGTTCTTCAAACAATTATCAAAATAGAAGAAAAACCTCTCCTCTTGAGAGTAAAACCATTAAATCTCTTCTTATAGATGTTTAGTGTATGAATACCAAGACCCTTGACAAATTAAAGAGTACCTTCAATATATTTGTCACTATCATTTGCACTGTCTGACCTTTGTTTCACAGTCTTTAGCTTCTACTATACTCCTTCAGATTTTGACCTCCTTATGCATTTGTCTTCTTAACACAGTTCTCTGCCTCTAGGCTACCACAACTCTTCACTTGACAGTGTGTTGAGATCTTCGGTATGCTGGTAATGATGCAACAATCTTACACCTAGAGAGTATAGATCATCTGAGTTTGTGAGACAAACTTCACTGAGAGATAGTCCTTGCTGTGATGATTTCTTCGTTGTATTGACTGTGTTCTGCACTTCCACCGAGAGATAGACTTCAACGAGAGACATACTTTCTGCCAGAGTTTTTTCCAAGTTATTGTGGTTTTGTGTCGTCCTTCTTCGCTACTTCTTCAGAGATGTCTGAAGTTCTAGGCTTGAAATGCCACATCATGCATTATGTGTATGAGTCAGCGTTGACATGATGATAGGCTGACGTGTGAGCCATGACTTGGGCCGACTTAAGGAGCTCATTGTTTTTCATTTAGGCCGACTTGCAAGGGATAGTGACACTTATTCATTTGAAGCGTAGATCCTTTTAACATGACTTCCATAATATTTATGTTAAGACACAAAATCCTAAAGACATCAAGAAGATGTTCTTGACCTATGGTACACACATCTTGCTCATGAAACCCATGATGCAAGGAATAACAAATGTTTCTTTTCATAATATTATATTTACAAGTCATAATGAAAACCGAACCTAGTTACGTTTTCTTCAACATCAACAACAATAGATGCAACCAAAATTCAAAAACCTGTAGGCTAAGCCAAGACCAAAGGTCCGATACCACTGTAATGTTCCAAATGAAATAAATTTGGAACAAGCAAAAATTTGTAGAAAAATAACTTCGGAAATTTAAGCCGTCAATACCATAAAAAATTTGCATAGATTTTCACCACGAAATTAACAACAAAACCATGAAGCGTAAATTATAACTAAAAATGTACAAGAAATATATGTAGAATCCTCAACATTATTTTATTAAAAATAAAGATTACATAGAAAGCTGTAAAATGGGTAAGAGTATGGCCACTAAAGAAATCAGCTCCAATACTGCACTAGGCCTCCAAAACAAATTGAAAATCAACAAACTGCAACCTGTGAAACCTGAATGGATCCACCATGGGAAGAGATGGGTGCTCACACACTCACTAAATCACCCGAGGGTTTTCGTCCTGGGGCTACTTGTGAAGTAGAGAACCGCATTCTCAAACCTCTCCACAAAGACAATACACAAATCCAAGATGTCCTCCAAATGATCTTGTCCTCCTCTTTTATAGATCTGATGGATAGATCTCCAAGCCTCTAGAAGCATATTATTTTATTATTTTATTATTATTCTAGAAGCTCTTCCATTGACTTTATCAAGTGATCTTCTAATTTAATTTTATTTCGCTTAAGTCAATTTTGGCCCTTTTTCTCCAATTAATTATTTTCCTTAATTAAATGACTAGTTAAAGTCATTTTTAACTAAGGAAAATGGAAAATCGCCCACCATACTTTCTTCGGCCACTGGAAGTCTCTTCTTTGCATCCCATCCTGTATATCTTCTCGTTTAAGTTCCAACGAGCTATAACACTGAGGTGTTCCATCAATTAATCTCCACAGAATGCCACCTCAAGCATAATTAATTAAGTTATGCCCAATAATAACGCTGATTTATGAAAGTTGTCAAAATGCGACAAAACGAAAGACAAACTGTGCGGATGATGGAATATGCCAAGTGAATGCCATCAAATCCCATTAAAACTCGTCAAATGTCATCGGAATCCCTGATGACATAAACCTGCTCCACTGGCCTGACCATCTCCTACCTTAGAAAGCCACCCTAGTTGTACTATGAACAAGAATAAAAATGGGGACATGACTTGTCCATTGTTTTATGTGCTTTCGATTTGGTAATTGCTTGATGAACTAAAGAAAGAAGATATAAAGAAAACTTAATAAGAAGTCAAGAACATCACAAGTAATTATCAAGTAGAAGAAAATCTTTCTTCCTTTATGATTTTATAACATGGTTTCAAAGCTTTATTGAGAAAGAAGAAAAATGCAGTCTCAAACAGTTAATCAATGAACCATTCAAAAGGGTTATTTCAGGGAAGAAGTCCACTATATTCAAGGAAGATGTCTAACACAATCAAGGGAGAGAACAAACTTGAAGGAGCCTCAAACTACAAGTACTGGAAGAAGAGGATTGACCTCATCCTTGAAAAGAAAAAGGTTGTAGACTTGGTCAAAGGAAAAGTAAAGAAGCCTACAGACGACTCCAGTGATGCTGACAAAGTAAAGTTCAGGGAACTAGAATTGGTAGCCATGACTCTAATGGTAGAAGGAATAACAGACAACCTTGTCCCATTCATAGCCAACATCAATCATGCTCAGGAAATGTATGAAGCCTTGTCAAAATTATTCACTATTAAGAACATTGGTCAAGTAGCAAGTTTGAAGAATGAGTTAAGGACCACAAAGATGACTAAAGAAGACACAATGGCCTCCTCCTTTCTGAAGATAACAAGAATTAGGGATGATCTTTTGGCCATTGATGAAATTGTTCCAGACAAAGAACTTGTGATCACTGCTCTACTAGGATTTCCACTTACTTAGGGTGCATTTGCTGCATGATTTAACAGTTGGAAGGAAGCTCCCACTTTTGAAGAACTATGGACTGCCTGCAGTAAGGAAGAATTAAGGATCTCATTAGTTGCCAATTTTGAAGATGTTTCAAATGCCTACATTTCTGAACATAAAGGAAAGAAATCGAAAGGATCAAGGAAGAAAGTTGACATGTCCAAGGTAGAATGCTATTAATGTCATAAGAAGGGTCACTATAGGAGTGACTGTCCCGACAATCCAAGAAAGAAGAAGAGAGAAAGAGATCAAGCCAATGTTGCTGAAGAAGAAGATCCAAAGAAAGTCAAACCCGAAGAATCTGACATAAGGGACTTACACTACTAAGTCCTTTGCTTTTAGTCTTAGTTATTCTATTTTGTATTCTTTATATTTAGAATTTATAGGTTTTAACGTCTTTTTGGAAAAGACATTTTCTTTTTGTTTTATAAGTTTATATGTATCCCTCAAGTTTTGGTGATCTGAAATGAGGCACTTAGGCTTCTTGTCTAACTTACAAGAACCTCTCCCACTTCCAAAGCTTTAAATTTTCCCACGTCTTAATGATTAACCAATGCAGAATTAAGAAATGCTTGAAAACAATGGTGTATGCTTGTATTGATTTTTAACTGTTCATGTGCTGAAACTGATATATACATTCATATAACAGTAAATAAAACAGCAGTAAAACAAACACATAAGACAACAATTTAATTAGGAGTTCACCCACAACTCTTGGGCTACATCTCCGTGAGCTCTATTCAACTCAACTAGGCTCTCTAGGATTATGGTGTAAGTCTTTTTACAAGCTCTTTGGCTCAACTCCTGCTGTTCTACACATAAACAATGGGTTCAGACACCATTTTATCCCTTGGCTCTTGAAGCTCTGGCTCTTGGCTCTTGGCTCTTGGTTCTGGCTTTTGGCTCTTTGGCTCTTGGTTTTGGCTCTTGGCTCTGACTCTGGCTCTTTGGCTCTGGCTTTTGGCTCTTGGCTCTTGGTTCCGGCTCTTGGCTCTTTGGCTCTTGGTTTTGGCCCTTGGCTCTGACTCTGGCTTTTTGGCTCTTTGCTCTGGCTTTTTTCTGCCTTCTATCAGGTTACAACTCTCTCTGGGCCTTCCACTTGAACTCCAAGTGACTCTCGTGGCTGCCTTTTGCTTCTGTGTTGCCTCTTTGGCTTCTACGCTGCCTCTTTTGCCTTAGCTTCCTACTTTGGCTTCACTTTTAGCAACAAACAACAACTCGGCCACCATCAATAACTTAGCAGCCCACAGTCTTTGGTATTCATGGCTTTTAAGCCAAATCACGTTGCCTGTTCATTGTCCTCCTCGGGCTCCCTGTCTTCCAGCCATTCCTTTGTCCCCAATCATGAGTGATCATTCCCTTTTCGCCTTTGTGGCTCTCTGTTCTCTGTCCGTTCCTCTCTTTGCAATCAATCCTTTGCGGCTCTGCGTCTTGCATAACGCATCCCTGTTACAAAACGCATCATTGTAATATAACGCTCGCTTACAGCGTGGCACAAGGAATGGAAGCCGTTTTTACAGTGGAAAATACACAGAGGCCTTTGTTTCGGACAAATTCCCGAAAACGGAACAAAATTCCAATACACAGAGATATTCGGAATTACACAGGAAAATATGAGCGAAAAGACTTAAGTTGGATCTCAAAGGGATATAGATCCACATATATAATATTTCGGGTCCGTGCGTATCGCATATCGCATGTCGCTAAGGCCTGGTTCTCCCCTTTGTATTGTTGCGATCCGATCGCCGATTGCCGATCGCATATCAGTGCTATCGGCCCATCGCTTATCGCATGTCACAAGGGTCTGGGTGCTCCGCTCCTCCGATCGCCGATCTCCGATCTCCGCTTGATCGGCCCATCGCACATCGGCAAGTCACCTGGTCACGGGTCTTGGTCCTTTTCCTTTGGATTTAAGCGATGCGATAAAGCGCAATCGCATATCGCAAGTCCTCATGCCTGTGGTTAAGTCCTTCCCTTTGGTTATATGCGATGGGATATTTCAATGATTGCATGCCGCGATTCCTTAAGCCCTGAGGTCCCTCCTTTATATAGCCATCCGCCAATGCGATATCAATGCTTCATTGCTGCGGTTCGCTCCCGTCCATTGATATTTTAGATCCAACGACCCTTGAGCGTTAATGCCTCATTTCCTCTTAGACCAATCAGAGTGGGCCACGTGGCCCAATTTCGGCCTGCCATGTGTCAGTTGTGGATTGGCCCGTGAGCCTATACTAAAATCAAAATTTTCAATATAGTTCAAAATTTAATGAAATTGCCTCCTTTTCTAAGGACATTGGAAAATTTTCATTTTACAATAACTCCTTCATCTGGAGCCGTTTTCGCCCATTTAAGTTGCGTTGGATTTAGAATGAAGAGATTTCTGCAATGAGACTATTTCCAGGAGCAGCCTGTGACTTTCATTTTCCTCTGATTTACAAAGGATTTGTGCCATTTGGCACTTTTTACCTCTTATATGAAGTTTTTTAGACTTAGAGGTTTATCTAGGATCCATTTTTGGATTATTTGGAGGGAGCCCCCAACAACTCCCAAAGATAAGTATTTCATTTCCTTTCAGTTTTTGGTTTCATGTACTCATTTAACTTTGATTATATTAAATACTGATTATCATTCTCCCTCTATTTTCTTGATTAGGAAAACATTGCTATAATCTCGAGTATGAAAGATGACCTCTTGAGACAAGGTTTGTCAAGGAACAAAGGTATGCTTTAAAACATTGATTTCTTTATAATAAATGTTTATTCATTTGACAATTTATTACTAACATTGTTGTGACTAGTTATAGTGAATCATACTGATTCTTATTTTGGGTGATTCATCACTTGATAAATCTGCTCCTCTTATTCTTAATTGATTTTATAGAACCCTAGACAGGTTCTCTGGAAAACTCTAACCTAAGGGTATTGTAATGTGGATGTTTGAAACCCTAAACTGCTTAGGGATATTGAGAAATTATATTTGAAGATTTTGTTGATGATGTCATGTTTGAATTTTGGTATGATCAGGAAACCTAACTTGTTAGGGTTAAATGATAAAGTCTAAAATCCCACACCTTTGAAGTATTGGTAATTTTGGGTTTTCTATGTTCCTATGTTGAAACCCTAACTCATTAGGGTTTGGTGGGATGTGTAAGCAAGACCTTATAATGTCTTAGAAATGATTTTCTTGGTATGTGTTTGTTTGTTTGATCAAACCCTAGTCTAGTGAAGTTGTGTTTGACTAACACATGATATAAAATGTCTATGCATGATGATGAAGTCCTAGATGTATGAGTTGATATATGGTCATGGATCCTAGGGTTTGGAACTAATCCCTAGTCAAAGTTTGTCTTTCTAGGATGATAGTATTTGTAAAATTCTAGGGTTTTGGAGTTGAACGTTAGTAAAAATCTCTGATGTATGATGACAATGTGATGATTTGAGATTTGTGTAAGATTGATGAAATTTGAGTTTCAGTTGGGATTCGTGTTTGATTGAAAAATCTAGGGTTTGCAACTAACCCTAGTGGAAGATGGTCATGTTGATGACTAAGTTGTGATTGGTTTTGATTGATTCTCTTGTATGAAATCTAGGATTTGTATGAAACCCTAGTGGAAAGTCTAACATATGAATTTTGAAAGTTGTTAGATGCCTTGTAAATCTATATTTGTTTGAATTGTTTCTAGGGTTTGCTATATGTTGTAGTAGGGTATGTCACACCTTTGAAAGAAATATTGAAACCCTAGATGGAATGAAAGTTGCTATGAAGTAGTCTAGGGTTTATGACAAAGACCCTAGCACCCTAGCAAGATAGTGAAGAGTATGTCTCTTGTTTATCATTAAGTTTGGGTATCTGATATATGTTGAAGAATCTAGGGCAGACATAGTTACATTGATCCTTCATTACATGATAACAATTTGTGAAGTGTTTAGACAATTTATCTTAGCTTGATGTTTACTTCATTATTAACATGTATATGTTAGCTTCATCAAACTGCTATAAAAAACAAAGAGAGGCAAGAACACAAATGTTGTCTTTCTGCCAGGTCCAAAGCCTCTCCCATTTGGAGAGGAAAACCGATGCAAAATTCTTCTTATAGAGATTCCATTGACGAATACCAAGACCATGACCCTCGACACAATTTGCCTCTCCAAGACCAAGCCATCAATCCTCTTCCTCGAGCACAATTGAGATTATCATCTTGCTGTTCCTCCAGCTAGCTCACTGCTGCACCATGATTGCTTCATTAAGATCTTCTTTATTGCTGTAGCCTTCATCGAGTTTATGATGTCATGTTGAGAAACTAGGACCTTGACACTGCTCCTTTCTCATCTTGAATAGGCTGCTCCTTTTCATTACACTGAAACTGAGATCACTAATCTATTAGATCAATATCTATAGCTGCTGTGATTACTGCTCTTTGTAGCACGTCAAGACTACATCATATTCAATCTGAGTGCTGTGTTAACCAATGAGATTGTATGTCTCTTCTCATAGGTTTGCCAAGGATTTCTGCCATCATAGAAATTCATCAAGATATTATAGATCATCCTAACTATTGCAATACATTGTGTCGAGACTGCTACAGGTATATCATAGATGTGTGAAGGCTGAGGGTATTCTATTCATGGTGACTGTGTCCTCATGCCGAGAATCATCACTTCAATTGAGTGCCCAGATCACACGTTGCCTGATCTATTCCACTAGATCACATGCTTCTTGCTCTACGCTACTAGATCCACTCTGCCAGATCACACACTGCTTGATCTACGTTGCCTGATCTACGCTGCAAGATCCCACGCTGCCAAATCCGAGAACATCACAGGTATGCCAAGATTGCACTACATAGACATGCCAAGAGTGTCCACAACCCAAACGATTGTTGCGTCCTTACATGAGGCCATGACTGCACCTAAAACCCAAAACACGGTGCAGTCAATACCCTACTGCGGATTTTTGACCTTGACTGCGACTCCATTACCCTTGACTGCGACTACCTTAACTGCGACTCCCTTATGCGAAGATCTCAGAGGTATATCCAAATTCTTTCTTGCCCATTTGCGGATACCCCAATAGGGTATTTATAGTGGTGAGCGTATATATGAGCCGACATATGTTAATGAACCAACATGTCTATTTCTTCAAGCTGACATGACATGTATTTATTTAATTTATTTGGAGCCGACATAATTATATCCTTGTCGTTTTGCTTGCAGACATTGATAGGCTTGTTTGAGGCATTGATCTTGGTCTTGGAGAGTTGATACACAACTTGAAGACTCGTACATATTTACATGAACTCATAAAGAGTTTCTATACACATGACATGACTCTTTGACATTTAAATAAATCTTAAAGACATCAAGAAGAAGTCTTTTATCTAGAGACACTTCCTGTTCATGAAACCCATGTAGCAAGATTGCAAACATAAATTATTTCCTTTTATTACGTTAAATACAAAGATCATGTCATCATGAAGATCGAATGTAGTTACACTTTCTTCAACAATATATGCTTTCGTAATTTTGATATGGCTAACTCCATTCTTCTATAGATTTGGTTGTACTTTCTATCTAAGTTGTGCAAGTACACAATCTTCAATATGGTGAAGATGTTTGTTGATGTGATAAGCATGTAGTTTTAAAAACCGGAACCGGTGACCAGACCGGTCCACCTAATAAATCAGGTTTCAAACTGGAACCGGTCAAATCGGCACTGGTTAGATCTCAATGAACCTGTGTTAAAAAACACATGAAATAATTATTTTTTAATGAAAAAACTATTTTTAAGATTTAAACCCATGATTCCAAACCGATAGACACAAAATATGCAAAGTTTGCTCATATATATACCATGTAAAGGTGAATATATGAAAATGGCACCAAGTCCAATACATATCAGCAACAAAATATATAATCAATGAGGCTCTAAATGGGGCCACTAGAGTGCAAAAACAAAGCCTACCAACTTATGGGGCTACTGGCCTACTACAAGTCTACATATATGATAATAGTGGTCAACATTATAACTTGAAACTTCTCATGAGTCATGATCAAAGTTCAAACTCAGTTGGTTGAGTTTCGACTCCCAAAATTTGTAATTGCTTGAGTCACAAACTTCTCTATTAGTTCAGTGACTTGAGTCTCAAACTTCTGAAGGTATTCTGCCCTAATATGCCCTATTACTTCATTTGGTGCTCCACATGGCTTTATATGACCTCCTATCTCAGCCAAGTGTTGCTTGAACTTGTTAATACCCCTCCTTCAATAGATTTTTGGCAATATTTGCAGATCACTTTGCCATCAATCATATCATAATGAGCCCATGCAATATCCTTGGCTTTTGGAAGCATGATGACTGCTACTTAGCTCAAATTCTCTATTGTTCCACGACTCTAACAAAAACTCAACACTCTCCAATCTCCCAATCAAACTCACAAAAACTCCAAATGAGATGTGTGAGGCAAACGAGGGGGTTGAGCTCTTTTTAAAGGCTTGGACAGGGTGTTTTTGGACGGAAACAACCCTTATTTTCTCTCCAAACACCCTGGAACCTTCCTTAACTGCGTTGTGTGGGTCCTCCGCGGCCTTGGCACGGAACTGACTAGTTTATGTGATTTTTGGGAGAAAAGTGGATTAAACCCAGTTTTTCTACCAGTTTGACCCGGTCGGCTAATGAACAGACCGGTTTGACTGATTTTCGGTTCAAACCGGCCGTTTGACCAGTTTCTGGTTCAAAGTAGCTGGTTTTTAAAACACTAGATAAGCATGATGGGGATGATGATGACTCTGATGAAATGGTTGGAAGCCACGAAAGATTCTTTGATGATGAAAAGAAGAAGTTGATCTCCCTGAGTTAAGAGGGAGTATGGATAAAGAGATGCTCCTTGGTTGAGAGGTAGGACATAGCTTGGTTTTGATTGAAGAATGAATTTCAGAGGATATGTTACTGCAGGAGAAGTAGGAAAGGAAAGTGTATGATTGAGGAATCTTCTGTTATTGATTTGGTTGATAGTCGTACCATGAAAAGTTGAGAAGAAACATCAAGTTGTCTAGAAGACCCCAGAGGTTTGTATTTGATTATGTACATATCAAAGTATATTATTGATTGGGGTTGTGTTTGTACAGGTGAATTTCTTGAAGGTTTTGATAACATGCTGATTACCAATCAGTTTGATTGGGAGAGATTGGTCATCCTTGATCTGCTTGGTCAAGGAGTGTTGAGGCTTTGTGAGTGAAGCATGTTGATTTCTAATAGCATCAAATGTGCTCTAAGCCTCAAAAGTTGTAGGGAGGCTAGGACACATGTATTCCAGAATACTTAGAAATCGTTTTGGGAAATTCCACTTAGAGATAGTTTTATTAAAATAATTAATTATTTTTAATCGATGCCTAAGCCTAAACTTAGAAAATTGAAATAACTAAAGGGTATTAATTAAATTGAGGTTAAATCTACTAGAAGAAGACAAGGATCAAGTCAAAATGATCTGAGCCATTGATTACAATCTAATCTGGGCCGTTGATTGATACACGAGAGGATTATAAGAAGGATTTTGATGGGCATTTGGAAGAGGAACCAAGAAGATACTCAGTTGCCCAAGCAGAAGATTGATTTTCTCACTGGTTGAAGTTCGGCAAGAGAAAATCGAATCAGAGGGAGAGTTGCAGGTTGGAGAGAGAGGGCAACGACAAGAGTCGGGAGTCTAGGAAGCAGAGAGAAGACGAAGAGTAGAGGAGGGACAACGCAGAGGCAATGACGCAGAGAGACGTAGTGAGGGAAGCAGGTCCTCTCCAGAGTCCGAATTTCATTGTGAAGCGTGAGAAAATTATCTGTAAAATTTCGTTTCTATTCTGTTGGCTGTATCTTGTACATGAGATTTTGCTGAAGATCAATAAAGAAACCCACATCTGCTGCACCAATTTTTCCACATTGGGTTTTTTCGGGGACAATTGTCCAAAAATAACTTTGTCATTGTGATTATACTTGTGCTAATATTTTTCCTTGCATTTACTTTCCGCAGTATTTAAATTGTGAAGGCTGCAATATAATTTATTTCGATATTTGCTGTAGAAACACTGTGAATAACTTATTTCTGAATTAATAAGTAGAAGAAATAATGTCAGTCACTACAGTTGGATTTCTATCTAGGAATTTTCACAAATCATTGCCTGGGAGGACATTTGGCCGACACTTTGTGTTGATGTCTAGGTCTCGAAGTTGGAAAATGTGGTGTTGATTATAGAGCTCTATTTCTAGATACACACCTAGATTTTTGGGTTGGTGGTTAGCATGTAAGCCTGATGGTACCTAAAGGGGATGAAAACTTGAGTCCACCTTATTGCCACTTGGATAGATTTCCCTAGTCAGGAATTTAGTTCGTGGCATTGCGGTGCCTAAATTGTTGAGAGACCAATGGATAGATTTTCCTGGTCAAGAATCTAGTCCATGGCATTGTGGTGCCTAAAGTTCTTCACGGTTCATATAGTTGAGATCTTCCTTGTACTTGTATATGATGAATACCTCCCTAGTTAAGAGGGAGTGTTGGAAAATGTAACTAGGTTCGGTCTTCATTAAATGTATTTGAGTCATCTTGTAATGTACTTGTCGAAAGAATAAAGAAAATAATTTTTGTTATTATTATTGTGACTTGTGAAAGCATGGGTTTCAAGTTTGGGTCACCATGTTTTAGGTCAAAGTCCCCATTGAGGACTTCTAGGATTTATTCTGAGTCAATAGAGTCATTGTACTTTTTAAGTGACGCTTCTTGGGCTTTTGAATCATGTAAAAAGGTTTAGTATTGAGTCAAACATAATTTATGTATCCTCCACATCAAGTTGGCCTGGAAGAGATCAAGTTGGCCCAAGGACATCAAGTCGACCTCCTTTGAAGCCTATAAATAGAAGCAAGTCGAATTCATTTGGAGTATCTCATCTCAAGCCAGTTTGATATCTCTAACGAAGCCGAAGAAGTGCGAAGTGGGTCTAAGGAAGCCAAAGGAAGTGTGAGTTGGGTGGAGTCAAGGAGAAGAAGAAAAATGAAAGTTTAGTGCCTCTCTCTCTGTTTCATGCTGTAGTTTGGGAGATCGAAGTCTTACTAGTTTCGCTGATGCCGAAAGCTGGTACATAGTTAAAGTTGCTGGAAAAGAGGTCGAAGATCTGGGAGGCTGACTTGGTGTGGAGGGAAGGTTTGGTCTTTGTCTAGGGTGAAGAGCCTCAAAGAACACTATTTAAAGGAAGAGAATTTTGACTGGGTTTTTGCCCTGGCGTAGTGCCTATATTTGGTGTCCATTGTTTTATGTGCTTTTGCTTTGGTAATTGCTTGATGAACTAAAGAAATAAGATATAAAGAAAACTTAATAAGAAGTCAAGAACATTACATGCAATTATCAGAGTGTAAGATTTTTTTTTTTTTTGCCTTTCTGATTTTCTAACACATTTCAGGGGTGTCCATCATTTTTTATGGATGGAAAGATTAAAGGAATAGGCCTTTTATCAATGTGATTGCTTAGAGCCCAAAGGGGGCAATGTTTTTGAAGGCAACGGATTGTGAAGGGAAACTGAGATATTCCAATTCATTGCTGACATATTGATTGAAGCAATTGAATTGGTGGGGCTAGAAAATGTTGTCCAGGTAATAACTGACAATGCAATGGTGAACAATATGGGGAAGCAAATTGAGTGGATTCGAATTATTTTTGAAGAGGCAAAAGAAATTCAAGCCTTCATAACAAACCACCACATGTTCCAAGGCATCTACAGGGAATTTGTGAAGTTGGAGCTCCTTAAGGTAACTAAACTTTAAAGTTTATTTCATAAATTCTAATTTATTTGACTCAAAATTAAAATATGTAAATTGGATTCTCAAATGTCATGATCCATGAATCATAATAGTTATTCAATCATTTATGATTTTAATTTTTTAATTTATTGAAACATTGGCATTTGTAGGTTGCCGAGACTCATTTTGCTTCTCGCATCATAGTCTTAACAACGCTTATATAGGGGAAAGAGGCTTTACAATCAATGATATGCAGCTCTCTTTGGAGTCAATAGAGGCAATCCCAATCTGAAAGCACAAGCAGTGAAAATGTTGGTTGTTGATGATGAATGGTGGGATAGGGTGGAATACCTCTTGGCGTTTACTAAGCCAATTGTGGAATTTCTCTGCCTGTTTGATACATATATGGCTAGTTTGGGAGAGGTGCATGAGGACATTAATTCCATTATAGAGAAGATAAGAGTGGTTATAAATGCCAAGGAGGACCCAGATGAATTCTTTTACAGAGAGGTAAAAGATAAATTGACCAAAAGGTGGAACAATATGACCACCCCATTGCACCTTTTGGCCTATGTAGTGAATCCAAAATATTATGTTGCAGAGTTGCCAAGTGATCTAGAAAGAACCGCACCAAACAAAGACCCAAAAGTCTCACAAGGATTTAAAAAAGCTTTTAGAAAGATTTTTGTAGATATTGAGATTGGGATTCATATTTGTTCAAAGTTTGCTCATTTTGTGGGGTCAGAGGGTTGGCATGCTAATATCGATTGTATGTGGGACAAGACCAAATTAAGTCCAGTTGATTGGTGATGTTGAATTTTCTAAGTCTATCTATTAGAAAATTAATCTGTATTCTGCTAGTTTATTTCTTCTACTTGTAAATTTTGAACAAGTTAGTTAAAACATTTAAATACCGAAATAAACACGATACAGTCACAACAATACAGTCACAACATCTACAAATCATCAACTGAAATAAAACAAGCACACAAGTGACATCGTTATTTTTGAACAAATGTCCCCGGAAAAACCTAATACGGGAAACTCACTTGACAGAGAAAAATACATGGCAACAATACTCTATATTCGGAAACAGGTATTCAAAAAACCTATCCCACGAAACCCTCTCTGACACAACTGAAGCTCAGCGCTGGCCGTTTTGGCCTCTACGTCAGCCTCCTATTGACCTGTGTCAGCCCCAGGACCCTCTGCGTCAGTACTCTTAGGTATTGCGCAACCTATGGGGCCCTCTGCGTCACTCCAACAGCCTCTGCGTAAATGATGCAGTCCCTATGGTCTCTGCATTCTCTGCTGGGCTCTGCGTGGCTTGAACTAGCTGCTGCTCTCGCTCTCCCTGCATCTACACTGGTGTCTCAGTACTATCTTTGCCTCTCTGTCCAGTACTCACTGCCCCTTGCTGTTGATCACTGATTCACTTTTTCTTAGCAACCCCGCTCTAGCAAAATGAATGACTGACCACTCTAGTGTGTTCTCCAACTGACCCTCAAGCCTCTTCTTATACTTTTCTCGTTGGTCCTTCAATGGCCGAGATTAAATCCCTAATCAACCGCTAAGATTAGATTTGGCTTGATCCTTATCCCTTGGAACATTCTAACTCAGTTTTATATTAATACCCATTAATATTTTATTTTTCCTAAGTTTAGACTTAGGAACTCCATTAAAAATATTAATTATTTTAATATATCCCAAACTGGTTAGAATCTTCCCACACCCTTTCTGGGTCTTGGAGATGTTATGTGCTTTAGCCTCTTCACCAATTTTCATGGCTAGAGCACATCCGATGTTACCCCAAATCAACACTCCTTCTTGGCGAGGACTCTGCTCTAGTAATACTCCACACTGAGTATCACATTGATTATCCGACACTGGTACCTTTGCTGATGCTAGGCCTCCCTGCCCACATCCTCTGCACTGTTGCATCTGTATTGCTGCCCATGGCCCTGTCACTGCCACGACTACATTCGTATGGCAGCTCCCTCTGCATCCGTGCTGCTGCTGGTCCATAGTCCTAACACTGCATCTGCACTGCATCCCCCTTTCATCATGCTGCATTGTGCTACTGCATACTGCCACTGCACTGCAACTCAGTTACTGAGAATTAAGTAACTGATCCACCCAACTTCTGACATCCCTGTCAGGCTAGAAACACTACTGGTGCTCAAGTTCCCTCTGTCGCTAACAAGTGCTCCCTCTACTGACCTCTGCGCTGCTGCAACAACTCATTGCATCATGCATCGCTACAACCCTCTCTGTGCCATCCTGCACTGTTGCAACACTCTTCGTCCTCTTGCATTGTTGCATTCTACTAGCCTCGCACTGCTCGGGGACTCCTGCACTGTAGCACTCTACGTCGCTTCATTCGCATCTGTCTCTACCAACATTCGCCAGTCTTGCTATTCTCTTTTCGGGGTTCCTGTAGCAAGGTACAATCCAAGAGGTTGGGTACCTCAAGGATCCTGCCCCTCATTGCGTGTAGTCTCCCTGCCTACAGCTCGATGTCTCCCCACCTCCTCTCTAGTGTGACATGAGCACTCATGGCACAATCGTCATCCTCCTCTTCTTCTTTCTCCGCCCTCGCTGGCACTGCCTTTGACTTAGAAGCCTCTCCCATATTCTTCTTCCTCAGACACTAGTTCGCATAGTGACCCAGTTCCCCACAATGGAAGACTTGACCTTGGAGAGGTCATTCTTCTTCCTCTTCTCCTGCTTTCTTGCAGATGCTAGAGCCGCATCCTCTTCCTCTTCCTTCTTGATCCTGACCCCTTTGCTGTTACTCTCCGTCTTGGTCAACCGTCTGATCTCTTCTTAACGAAAAGCCACCCACAATTCTTCCCAATCTGGAAGACTCACCCTGCCCAGTATGCTTTGGACAAATGTCTCCCACTCCTCGGAGACTGCATTAAGTGGGGTTCTCACCATCAATTCCTGATCCGGCGTGGCTGCTATGGAGGTCAGTTGGTCACGGATCTCCTTCAACCGACCGAAGAAGACATCTATCTGCTCTCCCTTCTGCATTTGGTATGACCTTAGCTAATTCTCCAAGAGCATCTTCCTCTGCACGGAAGTATGCTGGTATAATGTCTTCAAAGTGTCTCACATCTCCTTTGCCGTTTCCTTCTCGGCAATATGTGAGACCACATGATCCTTTACCCCATCAAGAATGATGCACTTTGCCTTGGCCATTGCCTTCTCATACCTTTCATTAGCTACCAGGTTAATTGGGATAGCCGTTACTCTTAAGGCAGAGCCCTTGATACGATGTCTGTCTAGAATGGATAAGATCTTGGCCTTCTAGACCACAAAGTTGGACGCTTCGTCCAGCGTGTCGTGATCTCTTAGTGCATTCACAACCATCTCTCTGCTCTTCTCTGTCGACTCCTCCGAGTCTCTCTACTTCCCGCCTGGAAGTTCTCTTCTGGACTCCCTTTGAGTCTTGATTTCCCTGCTGGAAATCCTTCTGCCAATCGTCAAGCTGCCCCTTTCTGATCGTCTGTGCAACTGCAACACTAATCCGAATTCCTTGGCTAGAAATTTGCCTCGGAAACAACTCCCTCTACCTTGGTCTTGCCCTGTTAGGTACTGTTCTGACCATAGTACCTCACCAGCTTCGCTCTCGCAAACTGCCTACAGCTTCCTTTGCCCCAGCAACTGAATGATTGAGCCTCTAGGCTCTGCGCAATCCTGGCTACAGCAAAAATAGCTTCCTCAGGCACTGCGTCAACCCTCTTGGTCTTTGCGTGGCTCTATGTAAGCCTCTCTTTGCCCTCCTCAACCTCTGTGCTAGCCTCTCTCTGGCTCGGACTGATGACGTAGTCCTTCTGTCTCAACCCTTCCTCTGTTGCTTTTACAAGGATTAACTACTATCACTCGGGACAGTGGATTTTGTTGCAAATGCTCTGCTTAGTTGATGCCTTCAACTCTCCTGTGATTTGCAACCACGCTCTGATACCATGTTAAATTATCTAAGTCTACTCGTTATAAAATTAATCTGTATTTTGCTGGTTTATTTCTTCTACTTGTAAATTCTGAACAAGTTATTTAAAACATTTAAATACCAAAATAAACACAATACAATCACAACATCTACAGATCATCAATTGAAAGAAAACAAGCACACAAGTGACACCGTTATTTTTGGACAAATTCGTCGGAAAAATCCAATGCAGGAAAACCAGTGCAACTATTTTGAGGGTTTATTATTATGCAGTATTTCCTTGAGTACAACTGAGTGCCTAACTAGCTCACCCGATAGAGAAAAATACACGGCAACAATTCCTCTATATTCAGAAACAGGTATTCAAAAAACCTGTACCTCGAAATCCTCTTCGGCACAATTGAAGCTCAACACTGGCCCTTCTGGCCTCTGCGTCAGCCCCAGGACCATTTGCGTCAGCCCTCTTAGGTACTGCGCAGCCTCTGGGACCCTTTGCGTCACTCCAACAGCGTCTACGTGGATGATGTAGTACCTCTGGCCTCTGCGTTGTCTCTGCTGGGCTCTGCGTGGCCTAAATTGGCTGCTGCTCTCACTTTCCTTGCTTCTGCGCTGGTCTCACAGTACTGTCTCTAGCTCTCTGTCCAATGCTCACTGCCCCTCGTTGCTGATCAATGATTCACTTTTGCTTAGCAACCCCGCTCTAGCAAAATGAATGATTGATCACTCTAGTGTGTTCTCTAACTGACCCTCAAGCCTCTTCATATACTTTTCTCGTTGTTCCTTCAATGATTGAGATTAAATCTCTAATCAATGGCTAAGATTAGATTTGGCTTGATTCTTATCCTTTGGAACATTCTAACCCAGTTTTATATTAATACCCATTAATATTTTATTTTTCCTAAGTTTAGAATTAGGAACTCCATTAAAAATATTAATTATTTTAATATATCCCAAACCGGTTAGAATCTGCCCAAACCCTTTCTGGGTCTTGGATATCTTATGTGCTTTAGCCTCTCCACCAATTTTATGGCTAAAGCACATCCGATGCTACCCCAAATCAACAGGTGGAACTACTATGGTGGGGAACTTCCACATATCCAAAAATTGGCCATCCGGATTTTGTCACAGATTGCTAGCTCCTCTTCAGCAAAAAGGAATTGGAGTACACATGGCTTTATCCATTCAGTGAAGCGAAATAGATTGAGCTCCTAAAAGGCTAAGGAACTAGTGTATGTTCATTCGAACCTTTGTCTGCTGTCACACAAGAGTGACGAATACAAATTCGGGCCCACCAAACTATGGGATGTAGAACCAGAGTTGTCTGACTTGGATATGTTGTTGAATGCCAAATCTCATATGACTTTGTTTGATGAGGAAGCACCAATAAGTGGATCTTCAAGTGGACATGGCAGCAATGTTCCCACTTCTGGAGAGAATGTGGTTCATAATGTAAATGACATGGATGAAGACATATTTGATGATATGTAAATGTAATTTATGATGGTGTTTTAAACTTTTGAACAATGACAATGTTTATGTTTAATTGGCGACTTTAAACTTTTGAACAATGCCAATGTTTATGCTAAATTGATGACAATGATTTGCTTATGGCATATGCTGAATTGATGATGATGATGATAATAATTGATTATGACATTATGTATGTTTAGATATAGAATCTCAATTCTAAAAGATGATTGGTAATATGAAATTCATATATATATATATATATATGTTGCACGAGTCGTGAACTTTGGGGTGGGGTTCTCGAACCCGTCCCCAAGTACCAGATTCTAGTACAGGTGCTTCTGAGAAGAACCCATAAGAACCGGTTTCTTCGTTAAAAAAAATTGGGTTCTTTTGTCTTGATGGTTACGGAGAACCCTGATGATGGGTACTTGGAACCCCAAAATCGGGTTCTTTTGGGTTCATTTTAGTTTTTAATTAATTTAATGGGCTTCCCCTAATATTCTAGGTAGCTAGTTCTTCATTTTGCGAGAGGAATTGGAGTACTTATGCTTTTATCCATTCAGTAAAGAGAAATATGTTGTGCTCAAAGAAGGCAAAGAACTAGCGTACATTCATAGCACACTTCGTCTCATATCTCGAAAAGAACCTGGGTACAAGGAGGATCCTTTCAAGAGATGGGACCAATACATAGATGATGCTATGTGTGTGGATGAGGAGATACTACCAGATGGCCTTATTGAGCTACCTTTAGTTGCTATGGATGAGCAAGAGCCTCAAGATGAGAGTGATTCCTACCCGGAGAGCATGCTAACTCAAGATGATGCTGATGACATGGATGTTGATGACATGGCTCTAGGAAGCCATTGTTCACTATTAGCTATTTTTATTTTAGTATTTTAAAATTTCCTAGTTCTTGTTTGGAGATGCCTTAAGACAAATTTTGAATGTAGTATGGCAATGGACATATATCATGATTCTTATTAATATGTAAACTCCAATTTGCACTTGATATCAAACTAAAAATTTTGAATTTTCATTTTGAATGTTGAATGTTGAATGATGTGCATGTTTAAATATTTAAAGTTTAAATCATAAATATTTTAGTTTTCTTGTTTAAAGTTGAAAAATATACAAATTCATATATGTTATAATTTATAAAATATAATATCTATATATTATATATATAAATTGTAATATACCCCCAACGAACCCACACACCCTGTTTCAAAAAATGATGTACCCGTCCCCATCCCCGTCCCCGTACATGTCCCCGAACCCATATATATATATATATATATATATATATATATATATGTATTTTGTTTTTTTGTTTTTGACATATATATATGTGTTGTTTCCTCGCTGTATCGTATCTAGATTTTTTGAAAATTTCCCTTATTTGTTTCAAACAACGTATTTGTATCTGTTTTAGTGCAACTTAGGTTTAAAGGCTTCAACATTCAAATAGTCAACAAGTTGAAAGCCCAAACATAATGAGTGATGTACTATATCATGAATTTTGAAACAAATCAAATAGAAACACCCATCGAGCTCATTAATTGAAGCGCCTTGTCTTTGACCTCCACAATTTTGCTGATTTCATCTCTTAGTCTCTCTCCAGACAATTGAGGTCTGCATTTTTGGATGTTGCGTCCTCTCTTGAAACAATTGAATTTATTGCTGGATCAAATTTATCCAGTGTAATGTCATTGCAACTTTTGGTTACGACAATTCTTTTAGAAAATATCTAATCAGTGGATGAACATTGAACTATTCATCTATCTTTTCCGAACTTGTTGTAGTTTTTGGAGTCTATGTTCTCAAAGTTCAACTTCAAACATATGCCAATAATGTCTCACATCTATCTCATCATCCATAGAACTATATGTTCTCAAAGTCAAACATATGCCAATAATGTCTCACATCCATAGCTATATAAGTTTGTTTCTTTACTTGAATAGCAAATTTAAGGGTCCTCAAGAGCATAACTTGCAAAGTTATCTTACGAGTTACCTCAAAATATTATATAAAAAAAGTAATAGTCAAAATGAAGAAAATGAGGCGAATGGAAAGATTCCTGGGAAAAAACTAAATTCAAATGATAATTATTTGAGGTAAATAAGTTACTTTGGAGACCATCTTCTTGACTGAGAGTATCAGATCTTACCAAAACAAGCTATCAACTTTTTTGTACTTTTTTAGTTCTCGATGAATAGAACCTTGGGTCTTCATATCAAGAAGATAGGATAATTTTATCAATATCCAAGAATTACCAAAATAGGTCAATGAGACTAGAGATTACAACAAGCCACAATAATAGTATAGTAGTGTTAAGGCAATTCCCACATTAGAAAACAATAATACAAATGAAATGAAAATAGAAGTAGTGAGTGAGAGAGGGTAAACCAAAAATATAAATTAAGTACTCATCAATGAATACCTACATTTGTGTGCAAGCCAATACCAACATGTGGATACTTACGTTGTAACAAATACTTGGACACAAAGTGAGTTATAAGTGATAATCAACATACCTTTGATCTTGTGAATGGACATTTGCTAGAAAGTCTAAATCCAAAATCCAATAATTTCCATATCAAAAGAAAAGGAACAACTATTTGAAGTCTAAGGATCAATGTTATGATTGTGTAGAAAAGTGAATATGTTTTGTCTAATATATTTGTTATAGGTTTGGTATGTTTCAACTTTTTCTTGTTTATTGTACATGACATAATCAAGCTTCTTATTCTTATTGTTTGCAGATATGCTGTGGCATTTTATGGATATTCATCAAATCCTCAACTAGTTGCTCTAGTTGCACGGGTTGGTTTTTCCTTTCATGTTGTAGTTTGTTTTGGCACAAGATATGAATGCATTATTTAAGTTGATCTATTTTTGTTTGAAGGAAAATGGATTATTAATGTTCCCTCAAGCAACTAGATAGAGGTACTATGAAAATCAAGGCAAACCTTACATGGATAGTAAATGAAGAGAAACATTTGGAGTGCCAAATATGAAATTTGGCTAAAGAGAACTTCCATTGAAATTTATCACCAATAGTATTGAACATATTTTGAGGCTGATGACATGGGAAAGAGCATTTGCGAAATGGCATATTATGGTCAATGTTAGTTCAACATGACAACTCTAATAGTTTGGAAAACCATATCCAACCGATACAAGTATTTTTAAAAATCCATAGGGTTAAACTTCATTGCAATAGGTACAAGATTACTAGAGTCATTTTCCAATGTTTCAGACACCATCTATAAGGGAAGTTGCCGAAATGTGAATGACTATATGTCCATGGGTGGGAGTATGTCCATGCGAACTATGACAGGTATTAACATTTCAATTTAAACTCTAATAAATATCTTCTGAAATATTTAAATAGATATTAGGAAAACCCTATTAAGTGTGAGGTCCTAGTTCCACATCAACATAGTAAGTCGAAAGCAAGTTAGAGAAGGGAAGAGATAAGAGTTTTCCCTTTGCTCATCATTATTTGTGAAGAGATCAATGTAGATCTCTATGATGTTTTCTAGAGAGTGCCAAGTGTTGAGGGGTCCTAGATATTTAATCTTTTGAGGAAATGTGGAGTGAGAATAGGAGAGAGAAGATTGAGAAGCCCTACCTCTTATATCATTTGAGGTTAAGGGAAAGAAACTCATGAGTCATGATGGAGGTTTGGTTGCTCTAGTGAACTTGGGAGGGTGTATGCCCTTGTGAGTGTTGGAAAATTAGGAGACTTAGAGATTATAGATATTTTTATTTACTTGATAATTACTTGTGATATGTGTTGGCCTTTTATTACTTTATTAGATCTTGTTCATCAGGTAATTACCAAAACAATGAAATCACAACAAGGCAAAGTACACAAGATATAAGCTCCAAGCCAGGGAAAAACCCTTCCAAGGGGAAATCCTAGAAAAATGTTTCTCTTCTTATAGAATCTGTTCACAAAGAAACTTCCAAGACCCAAAGAACAAAGTCTAAAATGTTGATTTGGGGTAGCATTGAATGTGCTCTAGCCATGAAAATTGGTGGAGAGGCTAAAGCACATGAGATCTCCAAGGCCCAGAAATGGTTTGGGGAAATTCTGCCTGGTGAAGGAGATATTAAAATAATTAATATTTTTAATGGGTTCCTAAGTCTAAACTTAGGAAAATAAAAATATTAATATAAAATTGGGTTAGAAGGTTATAAATTACATGGATCAAGCGAAATCTAATCTTAGTTAGAGATTTAATCTCGGTCATTGAAGACTCAACCGAAAAAGTATAAGAGGAGGCTTGAGGGTCAGTTGGACATACACCAGAGTGATCAGTCAGTTTGATTTTCTAGAGCGGGGTTTGCTAAGAGAAATCGAACCAGTGATTAGAGTTGCAGCGAGGGGCAGTGAGTGCATAACAGAGAGGCAGAGATAGTGCCAGAAGACCAGCGCAGAGGCAGAGAGGTAGACGTAGAGCCAACAGGAGCCACGTAGAGGCCAGAGGGGTTGCATGAGTGACGCAGATGCTGCAAAAGTGACTCAAAGGGCTAGAGAGGCTGCATAGAGCCTCACAGGGTTGACACAGAGGGTTTTAGGCTGACGCAGAGGCCAGGAGGGCTGACGCTGAGCCTCAGAGAGGTGCTGGAGAGAGTTTCATGGAGCAGACTTTCAGAATATCTGCTTCCGAAGAGAGGTATTACTGCTAGATAGATTTCTCTGTAGGGTGAGCCAGTTTAGCACCCAGTTGTACTCAAGAATTTGCTTAATAAGAAAACCCTCAGAACTGCTGCATCGGTTTTCCCAGGTTGGGTTTTTCCTGGGAAGATTGTCCAAAAATAACGGTGTCCCTTGTTTGTTTGTCTATTTCTTTCAGTTGATGATCTATAGATGGTTGAGACTGCATTGTGTTTATTTTAGTATTTATATGGTTAAATAACTTGTTCAGTAATTAAACAAGTAGGCGAAATAATCCAGATAGTGCAGGAAAATTTCTAACGGGTTAGACTTAGAAATTTCAACATAAAATCCTCCCAAGCACTAAGTCATCCCTCCAGCAAGGTCTTCTCTAAGGCAACTTCCAAACCTCGACCTACTGTAGCTTCGCTTTAGAATTTCGACCTTGCAATTTCTCCTTAGAATTTCAACCTTTTAATTTCGATGAAAACACAAAAACCTAACAACTTCACACATGTGGATAGAAAAAACGATAAACCAAGAGAGTTCAAATTCTTCTTCCTTCCTTCGTCCTTCTACCTCTTTCTCTTCCTTCGCTATCACAGATTGAAGTTGTCTTGAATGTGTCTCTCAAATGAGTCGAGCTCCTTCTTTATTTATAACCTTCATGAAGGGTCCAATTGCCCTCCTTTAGGCCGACTTTTCCTTGAGTGTGCCTACTTGGTCGTGCAGGAATAAATGGCTTTTTCTTGACTTAAATAAATATTTTAATTTGTTACAATGAGTGCAAATGAGACTATACTACATGACATAGTTTCTTCTTTGTCTTGGAAAGACCTATAAGCACAAAGAACATGTTGTTGACCTAAACATGAGCTTGAAACTCATGCTTTAAATAAAGTAATATTTTCTTTTCTTGCTTTTTCTTTCTTTATACAAAGTATATAATGTCATGTTTGCAAATAGTTCATTATGAAGACTAAACCTAGTTACAATTTCCAACATTCCACCTTAACTTGGGAGGTATTGATAATCCCATCATGAGGTACAAGGAATCTCAATCTTGAAGCATTCTCATAAGAAGAGTCGGATTGATAAGCCATCTTTGTCAAGCATCTATACCATAACCAACATTGTCCTTGAAGGCCTTAACTAGACAAGCTCATCTTCATTTGAGAGCATTATGCTGGGAAGCTTTACGTGAGCTGCCATACTACCTCTAAGGCACATACCCCATCTGGATGTTAACCAGGTATGTCCTTTTATGACTAATCTTATCTTGGATTTCCAATCTTGAATCCTCAAAGAATATCGGTCTTCTTCGACTACTCTTATCTTGGATGCCTTGCCTCATCCTCAAAGAGTATTGGCCTACAACTTCTTTCATGGATTCTTTAATCCATAAGAAATTCCAATCTTATATGCTTATCCAATCCTCCAGACTTCATTCTTTCCTTATGGCCTTCACTAAGACTTACAACTGTTAGTCCTAGTCTAGTGCATGACACATAAAGATAAGAACTATCTAACATCACTCCCTCTCAATTAGGGAAGAGATGTCTACCAAACCAAGCTTGTCTCTCAAATATTCAAGCTTCTTGTTTAGTAATGCCTTAGTCAGAATATCTACTACTTGTTCATCTATAGGTATATAATGCAGCTCCACGACCCTATCTTGTACTAGGCTTATGATGTAGTGGTACTTATTATTTATATGCTTCGTCCTAGTGATACAGAGTAAGGTTAAAACGCGTGACCTCACAGTTCTCTTGTAGCTGAGCCCTTGTAGGAACGAAGGTACACAAATTTCAAGGATCCTAGGAAGGGTATCGTTATCGAAGGACTAGTACCTCATCAACCCATCTTCCTTGCAACTCACTCCAATATTTACCTTGGGACAAGAATTTGAAAGGAAAAATTCTCAGCTTAGGCTAGGCATTTATAATTAAGAATAACCAAGATAATTGCATCTCACATAGTCTAGTTTTAAGCATCATCTCATCAAGTTGATTTATGAGCATTTTCCATTTCACTTGCAATACCATTTTATGTACTTGCTCATGGTTATTTGATGTTTTATCACTTTATTTGAACATTTCCCTTATAAATGCAGGTTCTATTTACTTTTGCAAGTTATATTCTTGTTGTTCATATTTTATATCTTGAACTAACATTTGTTTGGGAGCTTTCCCATTTTAGCAATTTCTTGTATCTTGAAAGACACATTTTATATGCAAGTATTGTGATTTCACTTTGAGCATATTATTTCTTTCTAGTATATTGGCACCGGTCTGACTATAATTGTCTTGTAGGATTTATTTGTTGAAATTCATTTGTTTCATCTACATTGTTGATATTCATATGCTCATGGTTATTTAAACTTGTTAATCATTCATTTTCTTTCAATTTATCCTTCGAGTTGTTGAATGGTGAATATTCTAATGTACTATCTCCTAGAACTTATTATCTTAACAAGCTTTCCTTTAGAATCCATCCTTAGGGTCCACCCCCTTTAGATTAACTAGGAGAGAGCTTTAACAAAGAGAGTTCAGATTAGGTGACAACCCTTTCTCTGAACTTTTTCACCAAGCCCACACCTTGTAGGGTTGAACTTTTTCCCACATTAACCTAGGTGTGTAAGCGAGACAACAACAAGGCCATTTGGGGCCTCTTTGTTGATGTACTTTTGGTTTAGAAATGGATTGCACCCAATGCATATTTTCGTTATATGCATTATTTGTATGATTGAATTTGTCTCATCATCATGTAAATATTTTATATATTTCACATTTTATGTGTAATTTACTAATTTGTTATATTTTTTAATGTATAATATACAATGTGTCCTTCATGTCATGTTTCGGGGGGTCACTATGTCACGTGTCAAATACTCGTATTTTCATGTCCTCCATGTCCTGTGTCCTTGTGTCATTTGACTTACATTCTATTCTTTGTTGCATAAATCTGCGAAGAGTAGAAACTTACTTGGGATATTGAACAAATAGATTTTGTTGGCCAATCCATGAAAGATTTGTGCTAGTGAATAACCACCAAGTTTGTGCTCCAACAACACATTAGGAAAATCTTTTCCCTAGAAGAAGCACAATCAAAATCCTTGTTTGAGCAAAATGAGTGACTCTTTTTGGGGTTTATTGCACAAGGTAGTTTGCCTTTTGTAAAGAAATTGTGATTAAAATTTTTTTTTTCCAATGTTTTGTGATTTTTAAATATAAATTCTCGTGTTGAATCCATGAAAGTTTGGAAACTTACCGAATTTTCAGTGATTTTTTGTAACCAACATGTAGACTTCCAATATCATCCTATTTAGTTACTGGTTAGTCGCAAAATTTGTATGTGCATTGTAGGCATCTGTTATGAGATACTTGGTCTGGATAAGTTTTTATTTTGTGACAAGCTTTGGTTTTCCGTATGGGAGGTTCCTAGAGTTAATGTTTAGTAATGGTCATATCATGTATTAGTACATATGTTAGGACTTTTGACTATATTTAATAAAACAAAGTGGCTTAAGTGTCTAATTAAGTCACATGTTTAATGGTTACACACGTAATGGTGGATTACAAACTAAATAAAATCAACTCTCTTTCTCTTTTACTCTGCAACTTTATTCTGTGTGTGTGATTTAATAGTATCGTTATGTGTATCCTATTAACATAAGCTCAATGGTATAAAGAATAGAGATGAACATGAAGTGATGCTAACAATTTGAATTTTGATCTGCATAAGAGTTTTGATGTTCTTTTTCTATCCCCTCACTTGAAGTACCCAACAAGAAGAATGATTCACCAACTACCCCAAGGAGTTTGAGAAGGTTGTACGTTGGTGACTCTTCTTGCATATATGAATATATAAAGTTGTGTTGCAAGGTGTTTAGAGAATGGTCCACAACAATTGCACTGGTAGTTTGTTATGTATAAAATTAAATGTAAATTAATTATAGTTAATTTAGGTGGAGTTGGCACAATCAAAAGATCTTGAACCCTTGTGTAAGGCACCCGAGGCTATATTTAAGCCAAGGGCCTTTATTGTAACAATCATCATTCAATTTATGATATAGTAAAATGTATATAACATCTGTTATTCTACAATATTAATTGACTCTACTTCATCTCGTATCAAACCTCTCGGTCCTCTAGCCAAAACTGCTGCACAATTTGTTCATTACTCCACTGTCCTAACAATCTACTCGTCTTCACGTTCGCTGCTCTACTGCTACTTTCTATTTTTTGCCTCGCTACATCCACCTTCGATTTCACTGCTGCGATCACAACTCACAGTTGCTGATCTGTTGTCACAGTCAACCATCCATCCACGTCTCGTTGTGTCATTCTTTGTGTTTTTCTTGCCGCTCACATCCAATTCCAAGCTTCTTGCTGCCATTTCCCTATGAACCCCCCAAATCGAATTGTGTTTGTGCTCTATGTTGCCGTCACACTGTTAAAAATGTGCAACTAGGGCCAAATTACACTTTGGACAGCTCATTAATCTAAGATGATGTTTGGAAAATATTCCTCTTTCCTAGACGACCAAAATTGACCTTGGAAGCATCGAATTCGGACAAGGAGAAATATGTTTTTGATGTCAAACCCACAAGAGCACAATTCGTTGATTTGGGGTAGCATTGGATGTGCTCTAGCCATGAAAATTGGTGGAGAGGCTAAAGCACATGAGATCTCCAAGACCCAGAAATGGTTTAGGTAGATTCTACCTGGTTTATGAGATATTAAAATAATTAATATTTTTAATGGAGTTCCTAAATCTAAACTTAGGAAAACTAAAATATTAATGGGTGTTAATGTAAAACTGGGTTAGAAGGTTCCAAAAGACATGGATCAAGCCAAATCTAATCTTAGCCGTTGATTAGAGATGTAATCTCGGCTGTTGAAGGACGAACAGGAAAAGTATAAGAGGAGGCTTGAGGGTCAGTGGGAGAATACAACAGAGTGACCAATCATTCGATTTACTAGAGCGGGGTTGCTAAGTAAAGTCGAATCAATGATTAGTAGCGAGGGGTAGTGAGTATTGGACAAAGAGGTAGATATAGTGCCAAGAGACCAGCGCAGAGGCAGAGAGGCAGACACAGAAGCCAAAGAAGGCCACACAGAGCCCAACAGAGACAACGTAGAGGCCAGAGGGCCTCCGTCATCCACGCAAAGCGCAACGGGAGTGACACAAAGGGTCCCAGAGGCTGTGCAGTGCCTCAAAGGGCTGACCCAGTGCTTCAGTTGTGCTGGAGAGGGTTTCGTGGGGCAGATTTTCTGAATATCTGCTTCCGAATAGAGAGGTATTACTGCCAGATTATTTTCTTTGTTGGGTGAGCTAGTTTGGACCTAGTTGTACTCAAGGATAGAGTGCATAATAAAATAAACCTTCAGAATTGTTGCACCGGTTTAGTTGGGTTTTTTCGGGGACAAGTTGTCCAAAAATAATGGTGTCACTTGTGCATTTTCTATTTCTTTCGGCTATTGATCTATAGATGGTTGAGACTGTATTGTGTTTATTTCGATGTTTATATGTTTAAATAACTTGTTGGTAATCAACAAGTAGGAGAAATAAACCAGAAGAATACAAATAAAATTTCTAATGGATAGACTTAGCAATTTCAACACAATTGGTCAACGTCGGCATGTCTAATTGAACCCCCCTCCATGACATATAAATAGAGGAGACCCCCAACCTCATTTGCTAAGTCATCAACACATCATTTCTTTTCTCTGCTTCGTTGATTGGTTCGTACAAGTTTGAGGCAACTTATTCTTCTTCATACGTGCGAGTTCTTGGAGTTGTTTTTGACCTGTGTTGACTTTTTGTTTGAGGAGACTTTGACCAATGTTGAATTTTGGACTTTTGAGGGGTTGTTTGACTACTCTTTGGCCAGGAGAATACCTGTCCCAACAAGCCGATTATCTAGCACAAAAATCGAGGCAGGAGGAGTTGTTTGACCAGGGTTGATTCCAAAGTTGCAAGACTATTTTGACCGTAGATTGACTTCATATTTGATTGGGTTTGATTGCCATTTTGCTGTTGTTTGACCACCAAGGAAGGCTAAGTTTGACTGACTTTGACCGAGCTAAAGAAGAGAAGTTTGACTGTTGCGTTGATAGTTGACTGTTAACTGGTTAGGACTAGTTTATTGTAGTTGACTTTTCAGAATTGCAAACCTTCATCTAGCATATCAGATTTGCATTGGTTTGGTTACTTTGCAAAAGTCAAGTCACCTTGACTTTGACTTTCATCATTGTACTCTATTGGATATTCTTTCTCTATTGAACATTTGATACTTGATAATAAGAAGGATTGCTTAAGGGTTTTCCCCCTCTTGGGGTTTTTCCCTGACTTGAGCCAAATATCTGTGTTTTATTGTCTTGACTTGTCTTTGGCATTTTATTGTTTATGTTCTATCTGCAGTTACTATCAATGTGAATTAATGGTTAATGTGATTGCTATTGTGATCCAAGTGGAATTTTCATTGGGATACTAAAGGACATTGAAGTAATTGTTGCAAGCATAGAACATTCCATTGTTATGCAAAAATTAACATGGTTTTAGAGCCTAGGTGAGGACAAGCCTAAGCAAGAGAAAAAACAATCACCAAGATATCTATTGGACAGACTATGTGACATGTCTCCATGGCCTCTACATGTTACTTCAAGACTGAGGATAAGTTCAATGACAAGTCTGACTATCATGCATGGAAGATGACTTTGGACTTGTGTAACGACCAAAGGTCATATACGCAGCGGAAATATTTAATGTACTTCGTAGACAAAGATATCCATCGTAGGACAGTAATTGTAATTGTATATTGTATAAAAGAATTGATGTAGGATGATTATAATTGAGAATGAGGGTCCTGTGTATATAGCCAGGTAAGTACCCTTTCACGAACAAGCATGTCTTTAAGACATGCCTTTTCATTATTAACTAACTAACCATTAGTTAATTTACTTATTACTTATTATTATATTTATATTATTATGATTATTATTTATTATCTATTTTTACTTAATTTATGTTCATAACATTGCCTTCTCTTTCAAAAAGCTTTGTCCTCAAAAGCTTACTGATGAAGGATCGGATCCCTTCTGTCGTTCGAAATATCTTCTTGTTTTTGAGCTTTCATCTTTGTTGATACAAGACGATGTGATGTTCTGAACGATAAACATAATTTTCGTACTGAAAACGTATCAGACCATCCTAGATTAATCTTCTGGGGAATCTTCAGATCCTTGGAGATGTGTGGTGAATAGTTATCGTATGACCGGATTGAGCTCACTGCAATATTCTTCAGAACATATGTTTGTTTATGTTCTGTGTGATATGGATTTGTAGATTGATTAAGGTGTCTGCTCCTGTGATTCAGATGTCGATAAGGAATTTTTCTTGTTTGAACTTCCTTAAACGTTTTTATGGCAGTTCCCTAATTTCCTTCAGGCATTGTTGTTGTTGACTTGACTACTGAATCGTCATTTTGGGTGTCTGTCGTTTGAACTGCAACCTCTGAGTACATCTTTACTTCAGTAGGATTTGGATTTGCCCGAACTGTGAGATTAGTAGGATCGATGTTTGTTTCTTTAGCTTGGGCTGCTACAACTGGATATTTTGATGCTTCCTTTGCGATAAGTTCTTCGTATCTATTTTTCATTGATTTCTTATTAGTCTTAAGTTTTTTGATTTGGTTAAGAAGATTTTGGTTATGTTCTTTTAGATGTAAAAGTTCTTCTTTTTTTGAATCGTTGATCTTGTCGCTATTATCCTTTTCTTGATCTTTTAATTTTTTAATTTGTCCTAATAATTTTTTGTTAAGGTCTTTTAAACATAAATTCTCTTCTTTTTTTGATAGACTTTCGTTGAATTTTTTGTCAAAACTTTCTTTTTCTTGTTCTAACTTGTGCAAGAAGTTTCTCATTGTGGTTCCTTAGATGCAAAATTTCATTGTTGCATTTTGTTGATTTTGCATGAAACCGCTCTGCGAGATCTTTATATTTCTTCTCTGAGGCTTGGTTCTTTTGTTGAAGTTTTGCGATTTCTTCTTTTAATTCTTTAATTTGTGTCTCGGTGCTATATTGATATTCTTCTAGAGTAAACAATCTTCAACATTTGGGGCAAGGTATTGTGCGATTTTTATAAATCGATAAACACTGATCTTTTGCTCCACAAAATGGACATCTGATCCAAAATGTAGAGTTATGTATGGATTCCATAATTTCTCTATTCATCTTCAAATTAGACTTCTTTCTACACTGATGATTTTTGTTGTTGTTGTTGTTGTAGTATTGTGTGTGTTTGTCGCTAAGATTAGGGTTTAAAGGTAACCCTCTTAACTTTTATTAATTCTTCAAACCCTTTTTTTGTGATTGATTCTATTTTTCTGTCAAATATTACTTTTGACTTTTTCCAAAATGTATTTTTTTTATAATTCTCTTAATCCTTTTTGATTTAATACCGCTTGCTAACCTTTTTCTTTAGTAAATCTTTCACTAAACGATTAACCCTTCTCTTCTTATAATTATATATAGAGACTTTTATATGTATAGAAAAGTCTCTAATATATATCTAATTATTTTTTTGTTATTAAGATAATATGAATATCATCTTTTTAACCTTCTAATACATTTTGTATGATATTTCAATGCAATTTATAATCTTAATAGTCCGTACAGAACAAGGAGTGTGTACATCCAACGCTGGACTTCTTAATGGTTATCTGCAAGATTTTTTTTGGTGTTAAGAAAAATAATGTTGGCACCCTTTCAACTGGAGTCACATCTCCTCCAATATCCTTTGTTCGATTAAGAGGATATGGCGATGGTTCGAGTTGGTTTTTATTTGGTGACAAGGGCACACTAATACAAAATTGCATGTGGATTCAATTTGTTCCCTTTGTTTGGTAGATAACACCAAGCCTCCAATTGGAAATCTAATCCTGATGAACGTTTTTAATTGTCACAGTGTTTGATAACGTAATTGCTGGTGGGAACTGTGAGAGCGGAATGGTTGCTTTGGCAGAGGCGGCGTCTGGCGGAGGTGGCCAGGTTGTAGCGAGGTCAACAGAAATAGCGGATGCCATGTGCCGTTGGTCAACAACCTCAAACAGTTCGATTTCATATATATATATATATATATATATATATATATATATAATAACAAATAAAATGAATACTCAAATTCAGATTGTTTGACCGATGACGTTTGAACAACGTGGGGTGAATCGACGGGAGCGGCTTAGGAAGAAAGCGACCGATAGTGGCTGTGATGGAGAACCGACATGGTGGAATTGCAGGCTCGGGCTGTAGTGGCTCGAGCAGTGGTGGTTGCGTTGTCTTTTCCGTGTAGGATAGGTAAGTTTAATTTTAAACTTTGTTTTTACTATTTTCAAAATTTTTCTCTTATATATGTAATTTTATTATTTTTTTTATCTAATTAATTCTCCTTTTTTCTCTATATGATTTTTTTTTTTTAGATAATGGCCAAAGGCATAGTAGTGAAATTGGCAAGATGGAGAATCTCCACTATGTAGAGAAACACTTGAATTTTGACGGAAACAAGGTTGACGACGTGTTGAAGGCCAAAGGGCGGATCAGAAATAGCTCTGATACCAATGTAACGACCAAGGGTCGCATATGCAACGGAAATATTTAAAATACTTCGTAGACAAAGACATCCATTGTAGGATAGTAATTGTAATTGTATATTGAATAAAATAATTGATGTAGGATGATTACAATTGAGAATGAGGGTCCTGTATGTATAGCCAGGTAAGTACCCTTTCACAAACAGACATGTCTCTAAGACATGCTTTTTCATTATTAACTAACTAACTATTAGTTAATTTACTTATTACTTATTATTATATTTATATTATTATGATTATTATTTATTATCTATTTATTATTTATTTTTACATAATTTATGTTCATAACAACCTGACCTTGGAAGAGCATGAAGTATTGCGCTATGTGCAAGGGAAAGTGGTGGAACCTCCTTTAAATGCACCAACGGATGCTAGGACAAAGTATAGAATAGGCGAGGTCAAAGCTAAGAAAATTTTGAATTGACTCCATTCAAAAGCATTTAGTTGTTTATATTTTGATTTGGGAACTTCTAAGGAAATGTCTGATAAGTTGGTTGGGATGTTCAAAGTGAACAATGCCAGTCAAATCCTCTCTCTGAAGAACAAGCTAAAGGATATCAAGATGAATAAAGGGGAGCCTATTCAATCCTATTTTTAGAGAATAACCCAAGTCAAGAATGACCTGCTATCTATTTGAGAAGTTACTGTTGACAGGAAACTCACTCTCATTGCTCTTGGAGGTCTTTCAAGACCATGGGATACATTTATCACCACCATTCTCAATAATGACAACATACCTGGTTTTGATGAGCTTCTGGCTAGATTCGCTCAAGAGGAAACAAGGATGATGGAGAGAGATAAGTCCTACAATGGAAATGAACCTATTGTTTTCTTTGCACATGCTAAAAGAAGGAATGATGCTGGTCCATCTAATTCAAAAAGGTAGGATCAAGGATTTAAGAAGGGATTCAAAGGAAGAGGCAAAGGAAAATGGTACAATTGCAACAAGTTCGACCACTATGCTAGAGAGTTTCCTCACAAGAAATATTCTCCAAGGGGTGACAACAACAACAACAATTATAAAAGAAATAACAATCAAAGAAACAAAAGGCATAACAATAAAGCAAAAAGGAATGCTCCCATTGCTCGAGAAGGAAATAATCGACCTTCCAAGTGGACAAGAAATGCCAGGTATGATGAAAATAATGTTGTAGAGAAACAAGATCCGTTCTATCTAATTTCTGCTCTATCTACTGCCTCTCCTCCGGATGCCTTGGATCATTGGTGTATTGATAGTGGAGCCTTAAGGAATTTCGCTAGATACAAGGAGTCCCCCGCAAATTTATTTGAGAAAAAAATTAATCTAAAGATTATTCTTGGAGATAATTCCACCTAACCCATGAAATGGATAGGAACTATTATTCGTCATTTGAATTATGGTCAAAGCATCCATCTTCAGGAAGTCTTGTATGTGCCCGATTTGAAGAAGAATTTGGTGTCTTCAAGGTAGCTTTCATTGATGGAAAGGTACGTGTATGGCCTAGAAACTTCAAAGATGCTTTTACTTTTTGATTTAGGGTTGATGGTCTTTATCAAGTTGGTGGAATTGCTTTGGGGGCTTTGGCAAGTGATACTTCTATTCAATGTGAGTTATGGCACCGAAGATTTGGCCACTTACATTACAAAGCATTATTCGGGGTAAGGAAGATGGTCACAAGGATGCTTGAGTTTCATATGAACCATGAAGGAGTCTGTCAAGGTTGTGCAGTTGGGAAACATATGAAGGGAACATTCCGTTCTAGTGAAAGCAAGACAACTGATATTCTTCAAATGATCCATTCTGACCTGTTTGATGCCTTGCCCGTAACTTCATTAGGAGGATACACATACTATGCAATCTTTGTGGATGACTTCTAACGCAAAACATGGATTTATTTCTTAAAGAGGAAGGATGAAGTGTTCAAATGGTTCCATTCAAGCATTGGTGGAGAATCAAACAAGGAAGAAGATCAAGATGTTGAGCACTAATAATGGAACCAAATGTGAATCCAATAAATTCAATGACTTTTACAGAGAGGTTGGCATTAAGAGGGCGACAATTGTTCCATATATGCCATAGCAAAATGGTGTTGTTGAAAGAAAGAATCGAACTATTATGGAAGCCACCCATTCCATGATCTATGATCAAGGTCTACCGAAATTTTTGTGGGGAGAAGCTGCTAAAACTGCTGTATATGTTCAAAATAGAAGCCCTCATCAAGCCTTGGATTTCAAGACACCTGAGGAAGTCTCCACTGGTAAGAAACCTTTTGTTTCTCAGTTTAGAATCTTTGGCTGTTCTGTGTATTTTTATGTGCCTAAAGATAAAAGGAATAAGTTGGAAGCTTATGGGAAGAAAAATATATTCTTTGGATACAATGAAAATTCAAATGCATATAGAATTTATGCACTTGGTCATAGAGATGTAGAAGTAGAGATGTTACCTTTGATGAAGAGACTGCCCTTGGGAAAGCCAAAGACCTCCCCATCTCAAGCAAGGATGATGATGCTAAAAAAAAGAACCTTCGATGGATCAGCCTATGCTTGAAGTTGATGGACTAATGGATCCTCTTGGTCCACCTCCTTGTGAACCCTCTTCCTCAAGGAAAAGACCACTATGGCTCAAGGATACACTTCAAGATGGTGAAAAGCATGCCGCTCCAAGAGGGACATTTCGGGAAAGTAAGAAGCTTAACATGTATCGAGGGTTCTTGGCTGCTATGAGTACTATCATTCAAATTGAACCTTGAATGTGCGAATATGCTGTAAAGCACCAATTATGGAAAGATGCAATGGTTGAGGAGTATGAGTCAATCATGAAGAATGATGTCTGGGAAGTTTTGCTTAGACCCAAGGACAAGTCTGTGGTCACTTCAAAATGGATCTACAGTATAAAATATGGAACTGATGGAAGTGCTGAAAAGTACAAGGCAAGGTTCGTGGTTCGTGGTTTCTCTTAAAAGGAAAGAATTGAGTATGATGAAATATTTGCACCAATTGCTTGATACACCACTATCCAATCCGTAATTTCTCTTGATGCCAATCAAGGATGGAGCATACATCAAATGGATGTCAAGACTGCTTTCTTGCATGGCTCACTTATGGAGGAAGTCTACTTGGAGCAACCTCAGGGGTTTGAAGTACAAGGTAGAAGGACTCATGTTTGTAGTTTGAAGAAAGTCCTATATGGGTTTAAGAAAGTCCTTAGGGCTTGGTACGAGAGGATTGATAACCATCTTATGAAGATGGGATTTACTAGAAGCTATGCTAATCGAAACCTATACTTCAAGGTTGAAAAGGACATGCCACTTATTTTGGTCCTTTATGTTGATGATGTCTTTCTAACTGGTGCAGACCCTCTCATCTATCACTGCAAGAGGGAGTTTACTTCCGAATTCGAGATGAAGGACTTAGGGCTGATGCATTACTTCCTAGGCTTGGAGGTCTGGATTTTATTTTCCTTTCTCAACGGAAATACAATGTGAAGCTATTAGAAGGATGCGGTATGGTGGAATGTAAGATCGTGGCTACTTCGATGGAACTAAATTTCAAGAAGCTATGCAAAAGTGCTGTTGGTCCCAAATTGGGAAATCCTTCTGAATATGGACAACTTGTGGGGGCCTTGATGTTCTTGGTGAACTCCTGACCAAACATATGTTTCGCTGTAAATACTTTGAGTCAATTTATGGTTGAGCCTCATCATGTACATTGGATTGCTGCAAAGAATCTTCTAAGATATCTTAGTGGCACTATGAACTATGGACTGAGATATTTTGCTACGATTTTGAGGTTACGTGGATACTCTGATGTTGATTGGGCTAGCAGTGTTGTCAATAGAAAAAGCACATTTGGATGTTGTTTTTCTTTAGGATCTACTACAATTTAATGGATGAGTTGAAAACAAAAATCTGTTGCACTAAGCACTGCGAAGGTTGAATATATTGCAGTTAGTATGGCCTATTATGAAGCTAGTTGGCTGAGGAAGCTCTTCAATGAGCTATTTGAGCATGTGCTGAATACCATCGTCATTTATTGCGACAACCAAAGTGGGATTCACCTTTCATAGAATCCTGTGTTCCATATCAGGTACCACTATATTCGAGATATGGTACAATAGGGAGCAATAAGGCTCCAATACATTAGGAAAAATGAATCGGTTGCTGACATCCTCACGAAGCCCTTGGGGAAGGTCAAGTTCTTAGCCTTCCGAGAGAGACATTGAGTTGTGGAAGGACCCTCCCAGGAGGGTCCCACTTGAGTTGGACATTGAGCTCTGGGAGCTCTTGGGGGCGCCTGGGGTACTTCTTAGAGCTATGTGCGACCATAGGGTGAGTGGTTCACCTTTCCCTATAGTTACGTTATGTACAGGGTGAGTGGTTCACCTTCCCCTGTGATACCCCATGGTGATATACGTGAGCATAGGGTGAGTGCTTCACCTTCCCCTATGGTTGATGACATATGCATAAGATGAGTGTTTAACCTTCTCCTATGGCATATGAACAAGATGAGTGGTTCACCTTCTCTTGTGGATGCCCTAGAGGCTAGCATACATCCTACCTTTGTAGTCTGGGACTCTTGGGAAGTACTTCTCATTTGGCCAGTGAGATGGGAGAATTGTTAGGGACCATAGCACTACAGATGGATGCATCGTGTACTGGCGTATTCCCTGTGTAGGATGCATGATGTTCAACAATTTGATCGCTCAGGATGAAGTCCGATTGGGGTTCTACCCCTGGTTATGTGAATTGACTTTTGTTAGTGGAAAGAGAGTGGTAATGTCTTTGTGAATCACTCTCGATCGATCCTTCTTATTATCTATATCCATATTCAGCAAAGACGAGACGTGATGCAAAGATAGTACATGATGATCATGATGGCATGATGACTAAGAAACCGGATTTGCCCCCAAGGGCCTACGTGTCACGAATCTAGCGAATCTGACACGATTCATGCCGATTCGTGTCCAGAAATTGTGAGACGTCGTGTCCGATCGAGACACAATCGAATTTTGGTCGTGTCCCGATCGGACACGACATGTCATGATTTTTGGACAGAAATTGGAAAAAATAGCAACCCACGCGCCTTTTAAAGAGCCTTTCCTCACTTCTTTTTTCACATTGACTTGTTTACTTTGCTGTAGGTTTGCTGAGGGTGTTGGGAGCAAGGAGCAAAGGGTGTGGGAGCATTTTCAAGGAGCCTTTGCAGAGTTTTCCATTGGCATTGGTCAATTTGCAGGATATGATCTGATTAGAGACAGGGGGACTAAGAAGCCCTATTCTTGGTGGGAAAATCATGGGGCAACAAGCCCTCCTCTACAACAGTTAGCCATGAGGCTCCTCTCTCAGGTGACTTCATCCTCTTGTTTCAAGAGGAATTGGAGCACGTATGGGAATTTGTATAGTGTCAAGAAGCGCAGGGTTGAGCAGTCCAAGGCAAAGACAATGGTGTTTGTGCACACCAACTTTTGTCTTATTTACAAGCAGAGGGATGAGTGGTTGAAGGGAAAGACAAAGATGTGGGATGCATTTCCTAATGATATGGGTCTAGACAACAGTGTTGAGTTGGCATTGGCCAACATGGATCTCAATGATCTAGTGCTAGAGCCTGTCAAATTTGATGATGGTGATATTGTAGAGGGGTCATCCTCCACACTAGCAAATGCAGAGATGACTTTGGATACAGAGGAGGATGCAACAGAGGAGAGCAGTGGTGACCATGATGATCGGGACATTGATGCTGATTTTGGTGATGACTATGAGGATTGATGCCTCATGAGTCATGAGCTACCTACTTCCTTGAGGCTTGTATACTTGTAATTGTTTTGTATTTGCTATTTCTATTTGCCATTGGGATTGCACTACCTATGTAACACATTTTGATTATGATGACTTAATGAGAAAACTATAGTTGTCAGTATCTTTATCTTACTATCTTGTCTTTCTTGTATTGGATCATTGATGAATTGAATATGTATTATGATTTATCATTTATGTCACAATTGTATTTGTATGTACTATGCATAATGTTACTTTGTAAATAGTAAAACCTACATCTAGATGAAGATCTATGTTTGAAATCAATGAATTTGTATCATGAATGAGAATTTTTGTAAGAAATATCTAATTTTTAATAAAATAATATATAACGTATCCGAACGTGTCTTGTTTCGGGGGGTCAACGTGTCCGTATCCGAGACTCGAATCCCCGTATTCGTCAAATCTCGAATCCACATGTCAAGTGACTTAGTATGATGATGGGTGGATACTAGCAGGTGGAATTCTCCCTAGTTGAGAAGGAGTGTTAAAAATGTGCAACTAGGGCCAAATTCCAATTTGGGCAACTCATTAGCCTAAGATGATGTTTGGACAAAATTTCTCTTTCCGCGAGAACCAAAATTGACCTTAGAGGCACTGAATTCGGACAAAGACAAATATGTTTTTGATGTCAAGCCCACAAGAGCACAATTGGTCAAGGTCGGCTTGTGGTCAATTAGACAATTTGAAGCCCCCCTCCATCACATATAAATAAAGGAGACCGTCAACCTCATTTGGCACATCTTCAACACATCATTTCTGCTCTCTCCTCCATCGATTGGTTCATGCAAGTCTAAGGTAGTCTATTCTTCTTCAGACGTGCCTGTTCTTGGAGCTGTTTTGACTTGTGTTGTCTTTCTGTTTGAGGAGACTTTGACCAACGTTGACTTTTGTACTTTTGAGGCATTGTTTGATTGCGCTTTGACCAGGAGAAGGCATGTCCCAATAGGGCGCATTATCTGGTGCAAAAATTGAGGCAAGAGGAGTTGTTTGACCAAGGTCGATCACAGAGTTGTAGGAATGTTTTGACTGCAGGTTGACTTCATCATTTGACTGGGTTTGACCACTATTTTGTTGACTATTTATGTTGTTGTTTGACCACTAAGGAAGGCTGAGTTTGACTGATTTTGACTAAGCTCAAGAAGAGAAGTTTGACTGCTAAACATAGTTTTAAAAACTGCCACTAGCTGGTTAGGGCAAGTTGATTTCTCTTGACTTTTCAAAATTGCAGACCTTCATCAAGCAGATCAGATTTGCATTGGTTTGGTTACTTTGCAAAAGTCAAGTCACCTTGACTTTGACTTTCATCATTGTACTCTTTTGAATATTATCTCTTTGTTGAACATTTGATATTTGATAATAAGGAGGATTGATTAAGGGGTTTTCCCTGACTTGAGGCAAATATCTGTATTCTCTTGTCTTGACTTGTCTTCTGCATTTGATTGTTTATGTTCTATCTACAACTACTGTCAATGTGAATTAATGGTTAATGTGATTGCTATTGAAATCTAAGTGGAATTGTCATTGGGCTACCAAAAGGACATTGAAGTAATTGTTGCAAGCAGAGAACATACCGTTGTTATCCAAAAATTAACACACACTTACTGATGTCAGTGTTTCCCCATCTCTGTCGTCTTGTCCCTTCCTTGACCATCACGATTGTCGTCCTATCCCCCATTCATACTACCTTTTCGTAACCATATAATTATATAAGGTTATTATTTTATAGTTCATTATATAATAACTAAATACTATATATATATATATATATATATATATATATATATATATATAAAGAAGCATATCAAACAAGGTTGGAATACACCACCAGTGACTCAGATGATGATGATGAGCAAATTTAGTAAAAGATTGGAAGAGTTTGAGAAAAGGCTCAACCAAAGTGATGCAAAATTTATGACACCCTAGGATAAAACAGAGAGTATAGAGAATCAACTCTAGCGAAATTATAAATCCCTTTGAAAGGACTAAGCAAAGCTTTCAAACTGGGTTTATCATAATCACAATCCATTGATGAATATGTTGTCCCTGATCTTTTCAAAGAATAATGCAACCATTCAACAACAAGACTCTTATAATGCATTAGAGTTGTCAGTGTTACATCAAACTCCTGAAACTCCATATTCATCTAACATACCCGATCTACAAAACAATACATTGAATCCTCAAAATATGCTGATTTCAAACCAAATACCTTCATTCAAGTCGTTGGTTGTCACATACCAACAAAGAGCGAAACTTGAGTTATCGAAATTTGACGGTAATGAGAAACATGGTGTATAAGGATTCAATAAGGCAGAGGAATATTTTGAGATTTACAATATTGACAACGATAACGAAAAAATCAAACATGCGTACATGAGTGTTCCACGGGGACACGTCCCCCAGGGTCGGGTGTGCACACCCCATGCACCTGGGACGGGGGGATGTCTAGGGAAACGTTTCCCCACGTCCCCCTTTTGGGGAGACGCAAGGAGACGTAGGGGGGGCATTTCCCTAGTGTGGGGGACGCGACTCCCCAAAAGGTCCCCCCTTAAATTTGCTTGTAAACAATGATTTATGATAGGGAAAACCTAGTATTTGACCATATTTCCCTACTAATGCTATGCAATTCATGGTAATGTTAAATTCTTAAAGTAAAAGGATGAAAGTAGAATTTTAGTTCACTAAAAATTCAGCAGACTTAACAGTTTTTCAGGAATTCAGGATTCGACGGATTGCAATGTTTCCATTGCATTTTGTCATGTACAACGCTATGTAATTAGTATTTAATCAAGAGCACCAAGCCCTCTGTGTGCTTTAGAGTGACTTTTAGACTCATCACTCCACTAGTTTTGAGTTTTAGCTATATCAATTTACTATTCCAGACTTCAGGTTTCAATATCTATTATAGTTTATTTTTCTTAGTACTAATTAGATTCTAGAATGATGAATGATGTATTTTCATTTTAAATCAATTTAGAATCTAGAATGGTGAATTTAATTTTTAAATCGATGTAGATTCTAGAATGGTGAATAATGAATAATGAATAATGAATATGGATCAGAGTATTTCATTATTGAATCTCATGGTCTATGGATGAATCATGTATGTATTAGTAAGGGTGATGAGTATGGATCAACACATTTCATTATTTAATTCAAATATGTATGTATTATTGTATTTATGCTTTCATTATTGAATATGAATTTGATATATATATTAAAAAGGAAAAAAATTATATACCCCGACGCCCCCCCTAAATTTCCCTAAAATTTGAGGGTACTCCCACACGTCCTCCTCGTGTGTCTCCCCATCCCGGAGTCTTGGTGGAACATTGGCGTACATGCATCTTGAAGTTGATGCTTATAACTGGTACGTGTGGTGGAAGAAATCGCCATATGTAACCAGTTGGAGTAAATTCAGAAATGCTTTTTTTAAACGATTCCAAAGTGTTAAGGTAGAAGAGTTGTTCACAGAATTCACCAAACTGCAACAAAACGGAGATGTGGATGAGTATACCAAAGAATGGATGTAGTAGCTACACGAGTGCCCAGATTATCATAAAAACATCTTATTCAATCATACATCATTGGGCTTAAACCCTATCTCCAAAATGAACTTAAGCTTAATGAAGTTACATCTATAGATGAAGCAAGACGAAATGCAAAATTTGCAGAAAAGAAATTCAAGAGAATACTATTGCCAAGAGTTGAAAGAGTATACTCAAGACGAAGATTTCCCCAAATTGTCGACTTTGAAAATACAAAGTATTTTCCATCACATATACAAAGAGGAGGAAAATCTAATACAAAGGTGCAAAGAATAAAAGAAGGTAAATGCAAGCATTGTGGTGGAAAATGGCACCCCAAACACAAATGTTTTAAGGGAAAGGATACCAAGAACTTATATAAATGTGAAGCAACCAATGAATTAGATAGTGAAGAATCAAACATAGAAGAAGTTGAGAATTTTCAACAATTTTCCCTAGAATCAGACGACGAAACTGCTTCGCAAATATTGCTATCTTCCTTGATAGGAATAGCTTAGCCCCAAACGTTAAAGTTAGAAGGGCATATAAAAAATAACAATGTAATGGCTGTCATTGATACATGAAGCACTCATAATTTTTTGGATTCAAATCCTGCAAAAAGGCTCAACATTTTCACATATCCAACGTCTAATATGAAAGTGATGGTAGCAAATGGGAAGAAAATCGAAGGAGTGGGAAAATGCCATAAGGTTAAATTGCAGATTCAAAACTACACTTTCGAATCCCCATTTTATGTCGTACTACCTAGAGGAGTGGATGTGGTCTTAAGTGTGCGATGGCTACAAAGCTTAGGAAATTACTCTACCAACTATCAAAAACAATTTATAAAGTTTAGATGGTCAGGACAAAAATATAAGGTATATGGTTTTCAACCACCTCAAAATCAAATTATATCATCCCATTAGATGGTGAAGCTGATTCGTAAAGGAGCACACACATATATAGTGCAATGTCATCAATTGGAAATGTTGGCTTCAAAATTGATTAACAAAGAACCACTGGAGGTTCAGGAGTTAATTCAAAAACACAAGAAAGTATTCCAAGATCTTCCACTGTAGATGCCTCTTGAAAGAAAAATTGAGCACATAATTGAAGTATTAGGATCAAACCCTGTCAACATCAAGCCATTTAGATATCCACATCATCAAAAAAATGAAATCAAAAGAATAGCTCAGGATCTCTTAAAATGTGGTATCATCACAAAAAGTAGAAACTCATATGTTGCTCCAGTGATTCTAGTCCGAAAGAAGGATGGATCATTTAGATTATACGTGGGTTATATAGGATTAAACCAAATTACAATTAAGAACAAGTTCCCTATTGCCTTCATGGACGAAATGTTAGATGAACTTCATGGAGCTGAATATTTTTCAAAATTGGACTTGAGATCGGGGTACTACCAAATTAGGATAAGATTAGAGGACATCACAAAGACCACCTTTCGAACTCATGAAGCTCATTATGAGTTTAAAGTATTGCCTGTTGGGTTAGCCAATGCTCCAACGAGCTTCCAAGCTACCATGAATGAGGTATTCTGACTATCCTTAAGGAAGTTTGTGCTAGTTTTCTTCGATGATATTCTAGGCTATAGTAAAACATGGAAGGAGCATCTACAACAATTGGAAAAAGTTCTCATTGTACTAGAAGGAAATTAGTTTTATGCAAAGATTTATGCACTTTTGGAAAAGAAGAAGTAGGGTACCTTGGACATGTTACTTTTTAGGGATGGATTTTTCTCTGCTGTAGATAATTGCATTTTCAAACTTTTTCAACATTTTCATCTAACATTCACCCCATAACATCATTTCATCATTAACAATTATGTAGAGCGAACTATACATCAACGATGCAACATAATAGGAAGGAACAATAGCAGAAAAACATGCACAGTAGAGACACCAAGATTTAGGCCACAAACTAGGGCAAAACCCCATGTTGTCGCGCGAATTGGCATGACAACGCTCAGACCGGGGGTTGTCACTCTGATCCCCGATCGCTCCGTTTAAGCCTGTCTCCCGCGGTTAAGGGGGGTAGTCCCTGTGAGGTGATGAGACCAACTGGCGACCAGTTGGTTGGGAGACACGAGATACAATATAAAAAGGACTCGATGGATTTGATTAATTGAGCAGACCAGTGCCTTAAGAGTTTGATGTAGAAACGATTACTTTTTAAATGATATAGAAACATGGACCATGAACATCAACCATCTATCATCAGCTAAATCACATGACCAAAACGATATCCAGCAATTGAAAACTTCGAAAAAATGAATGCTTAAAACCACCACGAGAATCGTAAATTATTAACCAGATATCATATTTCGTGTTTCGACTTGAAAATTTCAGATCTCAGCATGAAAGATATATCGCGAAAGCAACTGAAACTGGCAAAATAATTTTCCACAAAATTTAAATATTTTTTCAAAATTTTTTAAATCTTTTTTCAAATTTTTTATTTTTTAATATTGTAAAAATAATTAAAAAAAAAAAAAATCAAAAAAAAAAATTTAAAAATTAAAATCTATTCTAAAACAAAAATATAACTCTAAGTCTAAAACTAAATAAAATCTTTTTATTTTTTTACTTTTCATAAAAAAACAAAAAAAACTAAATTTAAAGCCAAATACTAAAAAAAAAATAAATTAAATTTAAATCTAAGTTACATCTACATTAATTCAAATTAAAAAAACTAAAATTAAAACTTTAAAACAAAACTATAATTTTTTTTTTTAAATCTAAATCTAAAATCTAAAGAAAGTAAACCAAATTCTAAAATCGTAACTATGCCAAAAAAAAAGCTAAACTAAATTAAATAAATTAAAATCTAAATTACAATCTACAAAAAAAAGAACTAACTCTAAACTATGGTCACGGATGCATATATATATATATATTTTTTGATTTTTATTAAAAAAAAACAAAACTTTAAACAAAAAAAATAAAAATAACCTACGTCAAATACGTGAAACGCATCAGAACAAAAATGTAACATGGGAACCCTAGCCGTAACAGCTGAATGCTAGACGGAATCGCTTCAGAAGTTTTCAGATGAAGCCGTAACGTGATGCATGAAATGAATTTATCGTTTGCGTGGTTTTGAAACCCGAAATTTTCAGATTAAGTCGTAAAACCAAAGGAAATTTTACCATACGTTTCAGAAAGAACGACTTTCTTACCAACATAAAAGACTTTCGCATACCTGGCCCGAAACAAAATCCTCAGACGTTAGGAACTCACGTGCAACAGCTAGCCAATCCAAGAAGTGAAATGCGTTTTTTGTTTGTTTGCAGGTTCCCTTGAAGGCAATTGGAAATCATTTACGAATTTGCTGTTACCAGCGTTCACGTAAAGCCTCAACGACTTCTGCGTTCCTCAGATGCCAACCCATCGAATCTGTGGCACGAGAATGGCTAAATCGTAAACCCTTGATGACTGGTTGCTGAATGAAGTGCACTCGTTTCCTTTTGATAGCGGCTCTGATAAGCTTTGCAGTTGTGCTGGCTTTTGCTTACACTACCGTCTTGATACACGCAACCTCCAGCAATCCAACAGAAGTTTAAAAGAAAAATGCGTGGTCACGGCAGCATCAATGGAGGCGGACAGCGCGTGAATAAACCTCAGAGCTCGTCCAAAGCTCGACAACTTTTTAATACTCACCATCCAGCAAAAGTCGAGAAATTTGAATCATGCTTGAGCTGAATAAATCTCACTGTAACCTGCAAAGGAAGGAAAGAGACCCAATAATATGTGCACAAAATCAAAATCAAAACCCTATACCTGTAAACACAAGAAAACAAAAAAAACCCTAATGAAAAAATTTGTGAAAAGCAGAATCTTGAAAACCCTAAATCAGCCTAATAATTTACAGATTATGGCCCCTGAAATGCCAGATTTAGCTATAACAGCAGTAATATTTTCAATATATCAGAAATTTGAACTTTACTGTGAACAGAAAGAGAATCTCTCATGTAAAACAGAAAATAAACTTTAAATGATTAACCCAGGGCACAATCAGCTGGGCTCTGCACAGAAGAGCCTGTGGGAGTCGGCTGGTTCAGCCCAGAACTTCCCCAAACGCCCACCAGTATTCTCTACTAAAAGGTTTTCCTGCACATCTCAAGCAACCATCAGCAAAGAGAGAGAGAAATGCTGCTAGATTTCAGGAAATAGTGGAGATACCTGCCATTATTTCAGAAACCCTAGCAACACTCAACCCTAGCAAGTGAACAAGATACCTGTGCTCACAATACTCTAAAAAGCAAACTATGATTGATGACTGAAAACTGAAAAATGCAGAAAATTAAAGATCTCACAACAATTCCAGAGAGTAACACCAGCACAATTTGGACCCCAAAGTCTTCTTTTATTAACCAGAAATCAGATTACAAGAGAGCTTTTCAGTACAGACTCACAGATCAGATGCCTTGAAATGACCCCCTAAGACCCTATATAAAGGAAATGATCCTAACAGCTAGTTCGAGTGATCCATGTAGAAATGATCTCGACCGTTGATGAGGATCAAGACATCTCTTGATCTCATCCGTCGATTTATTAACTTAAAATATTATTATTTTATTAGTTAGGGTTTTTGCTTCATTTTTTTAATTTTTTATTATTTTATTATTTTTATTCATTTTTTAATTTTTTAATTCATTTTAAAATGGATCACTGAACTAAGCCTTCGGAAACATCACCTAGGACCTAGGACTTAGGACTCATGAGGGGATTCAAAACATTTCTTGACCCTCAGGACACATTACATCATGACTTTTACAAAATTACATCTTAAGGGACAAACCCATTTAATACAGACCCTCACAAAACAACCCAGTTCTGCGACACAACTATAATCTAGCAGATTTAACACACTAGGATTTTCCTAAAGTTCTGATGACAAAATCCATCCCGGCTTTGGGGTCAGGTTTGAAGGAAAACTCTGCCGATCAATGGATCGGTGAGACGAAAAACCTTCCGGGACAGATTATCATAGAAAGTTAGGTCCACCTAGGCAGTTTTACATACATGACTCTGATCTGCTTAGATTATTTACAATTCATATATGCAGACCGGGTTTACAACTGAAATGATCAAGCTGCTGATGATGGCAGGATGGCACGGACATGCTGATCAGGTGCTGCTTCTTTCTGTCAAGAAAAACGGGGTGCACTGCATGGGTAGTTGACCAGTAGAGGTCAACACCCCACAAGGGGGAAACCCAACCAGATTCTTCTTCTATTAGATATTCATCAAATGTTTAGCTGAAATACAAAATACAATAAGAATGAGACATACGTCTTTTATCATCAATCATAATAGGCCTCATAGGGCCTGTTACCCACCACATGTGGGTAGTGTATATAGGAGAATTTTTTTCTCTTAAATGGTCCTCAACTGACAACCAACAACCCCTTGCAGCTACCAAATAGCTCGATGTGCCATTATCTCCGCCACTTGAGTTGTGATGTGGTCCCTCGCCCACTTGTTATGATTGTATGTTTGAGGGTGGGCTTCCTGACACCAAAGGTATGGCTTTTCATTTGTATAGTTAAGTAATTTTCCTTACTTGTGATGGACACTTTTGGGCATGGATTGGTGGGGGGATTCAGCGGAAAGAGTTGACTAGATCTATACTCTTGTCTCCATTGCTAGATTGTGGTTAGCCTTTTATCCTAGTCTTGTGGGATATCCTTTATTGGCTACTACCTTTAGGGTTGGCACTACATGAGAAATCCCAATTTTGGTTGTGTGGTCCTGCTTCTTGACACCATATACATCACACCCTTCCGTTCATTTTAGCTCCATTCATCTCTTTTCTCATTCGGGTCCACATGTGTCAACTGGGTCCACATAGGGTTAGCCTTCCCGCTCCCCTTGTTCACACCTTGGGTTGGGCCCGGAACGATGCCTGGAGGTTGATGCAGCTAAAAGAAAATAAAAAGCATAATTTGGCCTCTCAACAGGAAATGTACCACAAAATACAAAAGATGGACATGATATACAAATTTAGCAGGTGGGAAAAAGTCAAACATGAGCTCTACTCCTTACCCATGGCCATCACCTTGGTTCCTATGGGCCCTAGATGAGCCCCCCTCCATCATTAAGTAACCCATGATTGTCCAACCCCTGGTGCGCGATGAACTGCCCGACTTTAGGGGGGTATCCATTGCTATATACCACACAACATGCTCTCATCTCCTGGAGCTTCGAGCAGTTATGAAGAAAAATCAATCAAAGGCAAAAGGCATATGAAGAAAGGTTGAAAAACAAAGGTCGAGGTAACTCATGTACCACGATTGCTCCCTCCTACACTCATATACCCAGGTATGTGCTTCCCCCATTATAGCTACCCTTGTACCATGACATGTGGTCTGGATGATTCCCCTGATTCCCACTCCGCTCCATCACTTTGTCATTTGCCACCTACCACTTGAGGGTTGTACCTTGGACATGTCACCTCCTTTAAAGGATGAAACCACCTAATAGGGTCCTTGGTTAACCCCTTTATTGTGCTTGGAGATACTTGTACATGCCAAAGCCCGTTATGGAAGGGCATGCTACCATGAAGTGCCCCTTTGATTCCATGACTTGTAAGATCTTTTACTTGATTATTCTAATGATTTGTTGTATTGGAGGGCAAGGGGATGCATTGGATCTTATGCAGGATTGCAGATGGGTCTCCATTTGGGGCTTAGTCTCCCTATACGGGGTCCTGGTCCTCCTGAGGATAACATTGGCACTTGTAGGGTGAGCATTGAGAGCCATGGGCCTCCACCACAGCATGAATTACTTCATGGATCCCCAACACCGATCATTGATTGCTCGTGTTCACCTTTTGGATGAGGATGATGCACCTGGTTCACCATGCCCAACCAACTCCACACTTGCACCATACACCTGGCAGATGTTCGAGGATCTAGAGGATGTCTCTTGCTATAGAGGGAGGGCTTACATCACCATCTTAGCCCTTACAAATGGTCTATAGGGATTTTTGATCCACATGGAGACCCATAAGGATGCCCTTGTGCCCTCGCACCCTCTTGGGAGCACCACAGGTTCTTGCTTGGAAGACAAAGGACCAACCCCTTGTCTACTATGTTGGGAGTCCATTTTCACATCATGGCACCCCTTGGACTTCATTAGGCCTCTTCAACAGCCCAACGACTCATTATGTTGATCATTCTGACCTCTTGAGAGGCTCATCTTTATGTTATTGAGCTATTTGGTGGTCTTGTCACCAAAAGTATTGTTATTATGCACATTATTGTATTTTAGGGGCTCAATTAGGCCAAATTAGCTAAATTGAATTCATTAATGATGGTATAAATACAAGTTGAGGTGATTCATTTTCATCATCATCATTTGGATTGGGTTATTAGCTCTTGTGATATTTTCGCTATCCCTTTTGGAGGACTAGTTTGGATGATATGGATGAATTTTGATGTTTGAATATCTCTCTCTCGTCTTGGAGCTTCATTATTGGCATAACTTGATGATTGGATATACCTTTTGTACATGTAAGTGCTATTTTCATGCTTATTCTTGTTATTTACTTTTGTCACATGAATGTTGCTGGGATTTTCGCTGTACAAGTCTGAAATTTACTACTTTTCTATATGAATTGGTGGAAATTGTGATCTTTTATAGCATTGCATCATGTTGTGGGCCATGTATTAATGGGTGAATGTTCTTAGAGATTGTTTCTATTGAACACATCTTGATAAGTCATCAATTATTGCACATGGAAGTATAAATTGTTCTAGCAGCTGGTCTCATGCCCTAATTGCCATGTGAAGTTGTCTAGAAGGCTCCTTGATTGGGTGTGGTTCTTCTAAACCATAAATTCTCCTTAACTCCATCTCTGCCAAAGGACATGGCACTAATCCTCCGTAGGTGATCATTTTCAAAGCTTTTTTCTTTCACCCTCTCCTCTTTTCCTAGGTCAAGCCTCCATAGGTCACCTAGGGCATCACTTTTCTCATGATTTAGCCATCAAAGAATTCGATTTCTTGCCCACAACTGCGCTTGTGTGTCCTTTAGAGGCCCTCCTAATTTCACGAAATTATGACGGTGAGATCTTGACATATTTGAAGCCCTAGCTAGAAGATCGATTCTTGCCCTTGGTTTCCCATTGCCTAGTGACCTCATTTGGGTCATAACATTAAATCATCAAAAGAAGATTCTTTCTTTGATCCTCTTCCCTTCCTTAATTAGGTCAAGCACATCCTTGGTTGATCAACTCTATATCCTTGACCTAATTTTGGGTCCACTCGGCCCGTTGTGGTCGCACAACTTTTGGACTCCAATTCCACAAAGATCACTTAGAAGCCAAGTGTTCATAGGGCGTTTTCAGTCTAGGGGCATCTTTGATAAGATATACTCTCAAACCCTAATCTCAAAGACCCTTTTAGCCCTTCCTAGAGAGCCTATCACCTTGCTTCCCGAGCAAGCAAACCATACAATTGAGTTTCTCTTGTGAATAGGCCTTAGGAATCACTCCTTACCTTTTCATTGACCTACTCATCTAGTGATTCCCTTTATATCGGGTCTCCTCCCATCCTTGAAAGTCCGTAAAGAGCAGGGAGGCTTAGCTGAGGTGACAGTGGGCTATCGCTCCATTGTTTTCCTTGACCTAGTAGTTGCCTTTTAGGATCCCCTCCTAGGACCCCTGCTAGTTTGAGTGGTAACAGGGCCATTCTAGCAGTAGATGTGTATGGTAAAGAGGCATGAATAGACCTCCACATCACACTGTCATAAGAGCACTACATCATTTGTTGTCACTGTCATATCATCATCATAAAGACACTATCACAAGTGTCACATCACTGCCATAATAAGGACAAGAATCAGATCCATACTCTGTCATACATCTGGTCAAGTATCATTATTAAACACTGTCATATCATTGATAGTATAATGCTGCCATTTATCAATGTCTCATTACTAACATATATGTATCACTATCATAATATTTGTTATCCATTACTGTCATATAATCCAATAGAAACACAAGCATCCATCACTGTCATTTAGCATTGTCATACATTATTAGGTCATTGTCAAATAACAAGGTCACTAGTTTACAAGTTCACTGGCATCTCAAACAGGGTCACTACCATACAACAAGGTCATAACCCTAACAAATAAGGTCATTGTGAATCCAACAAGGTCACTAACATATCAAAGGGTACTATTTCATATATTATTATCACTGCCATATTGTCATCACAAGTCTTACTGTCATTCATCAAGTCTTACAACCATTCATTACTATCACATATAACAAGAGTCTCTGCCACAAAAATACGTACCTCTGCCACATATCAGTTACTTTCAAACACGGTCAACATACCTTGGCTTAAACACATTGATCTTGTGCACACATATCTCAGACATTTCAGCCTTGGTTAGGGCTTCATGAGATTACTTCATTAGTCTTGGTTTGGATCTCAAACCTTCCACAAACAGTTGCACTATCTTGGAGATAATATTGGCTTTGCATCTTCTATCCATTAGCCTTACGACCCTCCCAAGACATATGTTTATAGCCCTTTGATACAATACTTTAGAGGTTCAAACCTTCTTCCAACATACAATACAAACCACACAAAAAATAACTGTAGAGATGAATGATAATAGGCCGCAAAAGATAGATGATGCTGGGCCGCAAAGATAAAAAATACTAGGCTACAGAGATAGCTACCACTGAGCCATAGAGATTGAAGCCACAAAAGTCCAATTTTTCTTGTCTCAAATGGAGGAGTATAGATGTGTATTTAAATTTTATAGTTGTTTCCATGTGTGAAAGGACACATCCTTTAGGGCAGGCTGACTCATGAATTTTGAGGCCGACTTGCGCAAACTTTTTGCCACGTTAATAATAATGAGATGAGTGCCCAACACATTAATAATAATACTTCTCTTATCAATTTGAATTCTCCTTTGGGCCGAGATGGGGGTCGCTGGGTTTCTATGGGAAATTTGTCCCATAGCTGCCCCAATTTTTCAACAGGACATGTGATATCACAAGGAGTGAAAGTAGATCCAAACAAGTTTAAAGATATCACACAATGGCCTAGGCAAACTAGTGTTCATAAATTAAAAGGATTTATGGGTTCAACGAGATACTATCAAAGGTTTATTCGAAACTATGCTCATATAACTGCACCTCTAACAATTTTTTTAAATAAGAACTCATTCCAATGGGATGTGTTGCCCACTATGTGTCAACTATCCATAACAGTACACCCCCTTTTTCGCAAAAGGGATAGCACTTGATCGACGTGTCCGTGCCATTCGACTATCATCATCAGCTCGATCATGTTATGTTGTAAACCCAATCTGCATGTGTAAATTGTAAATAATCTTAGCAGATCTGAGTCATGTATGTAAATTTCCTAGGCAAACCTAATTTTCTAGTGATAATCTACGTTCCGGAAGGTTTTTTGTCTCACCGATCCATGATCGGCAGAGTTTTCCTTCAGCCTAACCCCAAAGCCAGAATTGATTTTGTCATTAGAATCTTAGGGGAATCCTAGTGTACTTCAAGTCTATGTAAAAGTAATTTGAAAATAATTCTAACTATTTGGTTAGGTTATCACAAATTGCTTGATTTGCTAGATTATATTTGTGTTGCAGAACTGGGTGGTCTATGAGGGTCTATGTCAAATGGGTTTTCCCCTTTGAGATGTAAAATTGTAAAAGTCATGATGTAAAGTGTCTTGAGGGTTAGAAAATATTTTAATCCCCTCATAAGTCCTAAGTCCTAGGTCTTAGGTGATTTTTCCAAAGGCTAAGTTCGAGGATAAAAAAAAAATAAAAAAAAAATTGAAAAAATAAAATAAAATAAAAGAACAAAATAATAATAAGTCAAAGTTTTGAGTAAATAAATGCAGGATTTTAATTTTTTAATGCATTTAAAAATTCGATGGATGAGATTAAAAGAGATTTTGATCCTCATCGACGGTGGAGATTAGTTTGACATGGATCACTGGAACTAGCCATTGGGAAATTTTCCTTTAAATAGGGTGTTAGGGGTCTTTTGAGATCTGATTGGATCTTAGAGTCTGGTGCTAGAGAAAGCTCTCTTGTAGTCATTTTTTTGTGCAATAAAGAAAGACTTTGGGATTGAAAATTTTGCTGGTGTTACTCTTCTAGAAATGCTGTAAGATGTTTTATTTTTCTGCATAATTTTATTTTCAGCCATTGATGATAACTTGATGAAGATTGATTTAGGCACAGGTATCTTGTCTAATCTCTAGGGTTTGAATGATAGTTTAATTTCTGAAATATAATGGCAGGTATCTCCATTTGATCTGAATTTCGCTGTTGTTTTCTCCCTCTATGATTAATGGTTGATTTAAGCTGTGCAGGATATCTTTAGTTTTGAGTTTACTGGGCGTTAGGGGAAGTTCTCGGCTGAACCAGCCAACTCCCGGATTGTGTTTTCTGAAAGAGCTCAGCCAGTTTTAATTCCGGGCTTATCATTTGAATTTTTCTTATGAATGCAAGAAGGGTTTTCTAAAGTATCTCACATTAAGTTTAAAATTCTGAAAATATTACTGTGGATTATTGACAAATCTGGCTGCTTAAGAGTCGAAAATCTGTAAATATTGTAAATTTTTAGCTGGTTTTAGGGTTTTTAGTTTTGTTTCTGGCACATTTTACTTCTGGGTTTTTTGTTTTTGCCATTGCAGGTTGCAGGTATAGATTTTAAAAGTTCTTCAAGATTTTCCATCAGGAAATCAGGGTCTCCATTATGCAATCTGAAGCATGAAGGGTTTTACGGTTTCAGTTTCTCTGCAGCTCAAGGAAATTTTTTATTTTCTGACAGAAAAGCTCAATTTTTTATATGCTGTCTGTATCAGCAAACCTTTCTGCTGCTCATACCTGCGTCCCTCACTCTGTCAAACGCAGCCTTCCTTATGCTTCCCAGCAAACCCATGCTACCTGTCTCTCTGTGTCCCTCATAAGCCACCTGCGTTCGCTTTTATCCAAGTTGCCTCACGCAGCTCCAAATGCCCAGCTCATCCCTCCATCCTATCGACTTTCAACTCACCGCTGCCAGCATACAATCCACCATCGAATCCTCTCCATACATTGCCCACCTGAACCCTTTCCTCTTGAAATCTCGCTTCCGCTACCTAGCTCGCCCCCTCTTACCCTTCGAAATTTGCAACCAGTGGCTCCTATCTGCGTCCATCCACGTTGTCTGCTCTCGAGCCCTCGATCTCCCTTCCGTCCAAGCAGCGCTATCTCCAAACCTGCATGCTACCCATCGTTCTCCTCATTCTCTGCTCTATTCATCGATGCTCTCTATCGTTGCCAGCGTCATCCAATCCGCAGCTCGATCTTTCCTTCTTTGCCCTCCTCACGTTGTCTGACCTGCACACGCCCACACACAATGTAAAAAACTATGAAATGATACACCCGTGGGAAAACGCATTATAAATTTCGATTTTTTTAATGACGGGTTAGGTTTTCCAGGTTGATACGCATGGTAAGTTTAGATTATAGGTTTAATTTTATTTAAGTCTGAGTTTTATTTTAGGATTTAGATTTAATTTTCATTTTAGTTATAATTCTAGCGTAGCTTTTAGTTTTTTGATTTCATTTTTTTAATTGTATATATTTATTTAGTTTAGTTTAAAAATTTTAAAGTTTCATTTAGTTTATTTAGAATTTAGTTTTGTTTTATTTTATTTTTTTACTAAATCAAAAATCATAAAATATATAAATATATATATATATATATATATATATATATATATATAAACAAAAAATTAAAAAATCAAAAGCATAAAAAAGTTAGTCCTTATTTAGGATTTTGTTCTATAGTTTAGATTTTTAGATTTTAGTTTAGATTTAAATTTTATTTTTTAATTTTGTTTTATTTTAAGTTAAAAAAAAAATAATTATGAAAAAAGACTAATTAAAAATTGGAAATTTTTTTTGAAGTCTTTTTTCTGTTGTGGTATAGTTAACGTGCTTAAATGTTTATATCTGGAAATTAACTATTCAAAACTGGTTAGCATTTAAATTGTATGGTTGTTTAAAGTATTCAATCTTTAGAGGTTTAATTGCTGGATCATTGTTAAAGCATTGTACATTTATTGAATATCTTGCATTGCTTGGGTTATTTGATGATAGATGATTGTTTTACAAGGTTCGTATTTCTGCAATATTTAATAAATAATCATCTAATCATTGACTCCATAAGGCACTGGTACATTAATTCCTAAAATCAATCAAGTACTAGTATCGCCTTGTTGTGTCTCCCAACCCAACTGGTCCACAGTTGGTCTTCCTTCATCCCATAGGTTCTACCCCCTTTAGCCTCGGGAGACTGCTTAAATGGAGAGTTCGGGGATTAGGGTGACAGCCCCCGGTCTGAGCGTTGTCATGACAATCTGTGCGACAACAAGATGATAAGGCAAAAAAGTGTTTCGAAACCTTAAAGGGTACTATGTCCACTACACCTCTATTGTCAACTCTACAGTCTAGACTTTTCAAAACCTTTTGTAATTGAATGTAACGCCTCGAGTTTTAGAATAAGAGTAGTGATGATGTAGGATGGCCATCCAATAACATTTGAAAGTAGGAAGCTGAGTAAAAGAGAATGGCTAAATTCTACATATGAAAAGGAAATGCTCGCCATTATGGACACATTAACCAAATGCAGGAAATATCTTTTGGGAAGTAAGTTTTTGATATGAACATATCATAATAGTCTTCAACATCTCCCGTAGAAAACACTTTCTACAGTACGACATAAATGGAATGAAAAAAATGCCACTTTTGACATGGAGATATTACATAAGAAAGGGAAAGACAACATGGTAGCAGATGTCCTATTCTGAAAAGATGAAGTGTCATCATTGCTTGCAGTTTCGGTTGTAGCCCCAAAATGGCTTTATGAAATTCAAAGTGAGAATGCAAGAGATCCAGAAACATGCACTATAATTAATAATACTGTTCAAAATTCAAAATTTGAATGGGAAAATGATATTCTTTGGTACAAAAGAAGAATTTACCTACGCCAAAATTCAAAATTTAAGTCCAAGGTTTTCAAGGAAGCCCATGATTCACTAGCAACAAGACATGTGGCTTTCCATAAAGTCTACTATAACGCATGCCAATCGTTTTTTGGAATGGATGAATAATTATATTAAAAATATGCAGTAGAGTGTGCTACATACCAATGAAATAAGGATGAGAACATTATGACCCTGTTGATGGTGCTGGACTTGCCAACATGTCTGGGGATCTCCCTAGTAAGAAGTCCCAATTATACCTCAGACTGTTTGGTGTAGGAGTTCCAGCAGTGGGTCGTACAATATTGCCTTGATCGCGGTTTCGCATAGAGGCAAGTAAGATGTCCCTGTTGGTAGCAAGGGTGTGACAACTGCGGCGAGTCAAGGAAGGTGCATGAGAGGTTCTAACACATGGAAAGTGGGGTGAGTGCGCCCCTTGGAAACTTGTAATAGTACTCGGCTTGGAAGGGAACACACGAGCAAAGATGCATCACCAACTGGAAAGAAAGATAACAAGCAATCCAAAGTGACGGTTAAACCAATCAACACATTTAAGTAAGATTCATACATACTTATACAAAATAGTCCATACATGCATGCATAAGTTAAATAACATACATTGCTAAAGCAGCCAGAATAATCCAATTACAATAACAACATATGCATGAAAAGTGTTGGCTCCGTTATATTAAGAAGTGTAAGTTCCAATCATACAATATATCCATGTACACCCGCTAGTCCCGATAGCGGAACGTTACAACCACAACCATCTGCTCCTCCAAAGAGATATACTAGTTCTACGCAGGGGAGAAGCCAAGGCTCGTTACAATACTGTCCAAGCTTTCTCTAAGATACTCCTATTGGAAGCCAAAAGCCTCTACAATGAGTTATGAGGGACTATATATAACAAAGGGTGGGGTGGCCCTTGACATTCCCCTTTGTGACAATTCAACTACCCTCATGACTCTTCATCTACTCTATGACTGTTACATCCAACTATCGACACTTGAACTTACACTTGACAAGACATTACGTACAATCTGCACATGTACCCATGTGAGATAAAATAGGCTTGAACAAGCCATGCAAGACATCACTATGACCCAGACAACTACTGGAAGACCAGCTATTCGACATCCTCTTGGTGGTTGACAGTAGCGAACTAATGCCAAGCTCGGTAGTTGGCGATGGTGTAGTGTACTCTAAGGTGACATCTTTCTGGAAACGAACTCTTGCCTCCATAGCATCCGGGTACAGTGTTGGGGCTCCTCTGTACAACTCGTCTGATAACATGTGCATCATTGTCTTAAGTGCGGCCGGACTAGCAGCATGTGCATGGTGTCTGCACTGATCACCAAGTTTGGGTTGGTGGCTATGCGCATTAACTCGTCAAAGTATGAGTCAAGCTCTAGTCGGACTTGTGCCTTTGTCTTTGCCTGGGTGAGTGTCCCAATAGATGGGATCGCATGTGTGCGCACAACAACATCCATACTCCTGAATACCCGTGCATGGGAAGCCTATAGACTAGTGATGAGCTGTGGGAGATCTTCATAGTTATGGATTTGACTCCAGATGCATGCCTTCAGCTCGACCGCTCTGGGCTTCATCATCTTAGGCAAGTGTAGCGGGGCTCCCTTGTATCTCATTATCCATGTTTGCATGTAATCAACAACAACATGCACGTTTGACAAGATACATGCTCTCCTAGCACATTGCTGCTGCCAACCGTTGAGATGGACAACTGCCTTATGCACGGTACCAAACTTGGAATACAACGCCTGCATGACTGTGTCAAGGGACAATACTTCATCCAGTATTACCTTCTTCAATTCTGCTCGGGCGGATGCTGTAACCAATTCTCCTCCCTGCTTGGTTGTCTGTAGCTCCTTAGCCATTCGCTCGTTCTCAACTATAAGGAAGCGAACATTCGAGCTAGTGACTTTGACATATGCTCTGGTAGCATCGGCCAATGTTGTTGGATGTTTGCGCATGTCAGACACGATCACATGTTCCTCAAATTGCGCAGGAGATGTGTGATTATCTAGAGTCAACACTCTGCGAGATTGCACAACTCTATGTTGGGACTCATCTAATGAGATGTTGTGCATCTCTCCCTCTGGATTGTCTCCAAGGATCTCAGTGTCGTCGCTTGGGACTTGCTCCTCTTCTGGATGCGGTGAAGCTAGTGGGTTGGCCTCTTGGTGAAGAGGCATGACGTTGATATCTTTCTCTAACTCCTGTTGCTCCATGTCTGTATCCATTTGTTCAAGTGCTTGTTTAATCTCTCGAGCAAAGTCCTGCTCCTGCGATAGTTCACCATGTTTGCCTGATGCCAGTTGTTCGGACGAGTCAATTACTTGTACAGGCGTAGTTTCATCTGTTTGTACATGTTGCACCCCCTGCTGTACCTATTCCTGTTGCACTTCCTTCTCCTGTCTGCGCAGCTCCTGTTCCTTCAGGAGTTGCTCCTTCAACTCGTGTAACTCCTTCTCTATTTCCTTCATTCTCCGTTTTTCTTTTTGCCTTTGCGTGTTCCTCTTGTCACGCTATTGCCTCTTCGCCTCTATTGCCAAAGCTGCCTTTTGTATGAGTGGTTATGCTCGGAACTTGCAGCTTTGTTCCTCCATGCTGTCGACAATCTTCCTCTTTCCCTTGTTGCACATTGGTATGTTTACCTCTGCTACTGCTGCTCTCCGGGATGTTGTTACATGCTACTTCGCTAACCACTCCACAACGAGGCCGACCGGTTCATTGGGACTGGAGAAGCTATGACAATATCTCCATGGGTCTTCCTCCGCCCAATGACATGCCCTGTGGATCCAGTTAAATTGTACTCTCGTGCAGTGGTCTTTCGCAAGACAATGCGGGTCATATAGATTGTAACTTTGGGCATCGAATGGATATTTTTTCATCTCCTCTACTTTGACATCCGCATGCTTGAAATTCTGTATCTCGTATAACCCGATCCGCAACAGAAGAGCAGGCCATGGTGCCTTCTTCTTCTGGTGCAACCTAGCTGACAATCCTGCCAAGATGTGATATGATATTTCCTGCATGACGAGTTTGTCCAAGGCAAACTTCGGTAGAACATGCTGAGGCTTCTTTGTGCTGTACATCTGTATGGAGGTGTCGGACAGAGAGGCATACCAATCTGCTATATCGATTAGTGCCTCCATTGTTGCCTTCGACATGTAGGGTGGATCCTGTTCAAATATCATCTTGTACACCGGGGTGACAAAATGATTGGACAACTGTGTGATAACTCCTCTGACGCTGCATTCAGACAACATTTTACAATGAATGTTCACAGATGTCTCCATCGATGTCCATGCCCACTTCAAGCCCGGGAACTCTTGACGGGCACAGATTGCATCCAAGATGTAAGCGAACATGTAGATTTTTGCTTGCTGAACTTTGGGCGGCTGTTGAGCTCTTGTTACTTGTTCCTTCAGCTGATGAGCCAACATGTTGGACCAGTTGCATGCTTTGCCTTCTCTGGCCAGTTGGTTCAACGCAATCACCCAACTTTGCGAGAAGTTTCCGTGCTCACTTGGCCATACAAGCGACATGCAAAGATGACCAAGTATTGATACGCCTTCTGCAGTATCTTCGTCTTGTAGACCTGATTGGGTGTCGTCTTGAATTTGGCCGACTCCTTCACCCAATTCTTCAAGATATCTCTGAAGTTGGCATTGCTAGGTATGCTGAAGGGAGTCTCCATGGTGACCACGAGCTTCGACATCTGATACATCTGTTCGTAATCTTGTGCCCGGAAAGTAGCAATCTCTATCCCGCTGACACTGCTTAATGTCATCGTCTCGGGATCAGTGTGCGAGACGATCCAATGTATCATGTCTATGCATGGGAGCATGGGATACTTACATGCAATCCGGTACAAGTCGGACTTGTGGATGTTCACATAGACTTGGTAGTCTTCGAGATCTTCCCCAAATGTGCCTGCAAATGCATCATTGACCTCTTGCCATTTCAACTTGATGTCCTTGTCTATGATCAGCTTAGTGCCTTCGTAGATCGGCAGACTTGTAGACACTCGCCCAACTACTACTCCAATTGCACTTACCGTTAGTGTTCCTTGATCCTGTTCTTTTGGAGGCCATTGATCCTGAACTGCTGAGAGGCGGGCGAACACTTGCTAGATTTGGAGACATAACAACATGCATGGCAATAAATCTGCTAGCTGAAACCAAAGCAAACTTGAGGAACGACATGCAACATACCTGGGGATTGATTGGCAAGGATTGCGCAATTTTCCCTGGGAGGCTGGGAGACTGGCTGCCAGAATTGCCCAAAAGGCAATCTGGGCTGTCTGGAGGTTGGCTGGCTGCTGGAATTGGGCAATGCGCAATCCAGGATGGCCTGCTCGTTGCTGGAATTGCGCAATGTGCAATTTCTGCTGGCAAGGATTGCAGGCCCGGTGACTGCATTGCGCAATTTTCTATGCCAGTAGTCACTGCCTTTTAGAAATGCGCAATGCAAGACTGGAGGACACACACTAGGCGGAAATGTGCCTTTTCTAAGAGGAAGGCAGAGCCTTCCCTCTCAGGATTGCGCAAGGCTATCTTGGTGAGGCAGAGTATGGGCCAAGGCTGCCCAAACCCACCGACGAGCAACTGAAAGCAAATGCGAAAGTTAATGCATGGCAATACTGAGTGTAAGCAAGAGTGAATGATCGTGCATGCAAGCAATGAATGAAAGATTCAGAATGGAGCAATATGCATGTGGGTGAAATGAGTCACCGAATCGGCGACCGTTCGTGCAAAACAGTTTCATGCATGCGACAACAGTGAGATGCCAACGAAAACTGAAACGGTGCTAGTACAAGCTAATATGCATGCAAATGATAGCAATCGTTCACAGAAATCAAGCAAACAACACTCACACAAGCCAAAACACAAAAAGTGACATAAATGCTGCAAAAGACAAGCTAAGAGGACTTACCCGTAAATAGTTGAGCTAGATGTGTTGAAGTCTCTTGGATGTGTTGTGGGATGTCAGAGCTCCAATATTGATGTGAATAAGTGAGCTATGAAGCGTTGAATAAATAAGTTTGAGGCTCAGGCGCGCATGCCACAAATCTAGGAAAAAGAGACACTTGGAGGAAAAATTCTAAAACGATCTTTTGGCTGATAAAAATAGCTCCCTAAAATCTAGGGATGCTTTTTGCATTTTGCTTTTTGCTATTTCAGGAAAAAGCAGCCCATGCATGGAAGTCAAGTTTTCTCAGTCCCGGGTGGAACCGGTCAACCCAATGGCACATGCAACAGCCCGCTTGACTGAAGGGAAAATTTGCGCATTTCTGGGAGGGAGCTGGGCTACCTACCTAGAAGGATTGTGCAATTTCTGGGTTGAGTAGTTTTGATTTGGAGTAGCATCAGATGTGCTCTAGCCTTGAAAATTGGTGGAGAGGCTAAAGCACATGAGATCTCCAAGACCCAGAAATGGTTTGGGCAGATTCTAACCGGTTTGGGAGATATTAAAATAATTAATATTTTTAATGGAGTTTCTAAGTCTAAACTTGGGAAAAATAAAATATTAATGGGTATTATATAAAACTGGGTTAGAAGGTTCCAAAAGTCATGGATCAAGCCAAATCTAATCTTAGTGGTTGATTAGAGATTTAATCTTGGCCATTGAAGGACCAACAAGAAAAGTATAAGAAGAGGCTTGAGGGTCAGTTGGAGAACATACTGAGGGAGACTAGTCAGTTCGATTTCTAGAGCGGGGTTAGCTGAGAAATTCGAACTAGTGGTCTGGAGAGCAGCAGGAGGCAACAAGTATGGAACAGAGAGTTGGGAACATCACTAGGGGAACAACGCAGAGGTTGGAGAGGTAGACGCAGAGGCAGAAGACCGCGCAATCATTGGAGAGCCTGCGTGGGTGATGCAGAGAGGCCTAGTGTTGACGCAGAGAGGCAGGGGTCGATGCAGAGGGTCTGGGAGCTATGCAGAGGTCAGCTAGGCTGAAGCTGAGACTTGGAGAAGTGCTGAAGAATTTTCTCTCTATTTGGTAGGCCAGTTTGGCACCTAGTTGTACTGAAGAATTGTTGAATAATAAAATCCAACCTTGCTGCACCGGTTTTCCCACATTGGGTTTTTCTGGGGACTGATTGTCCAAAATATTTGTGTCGATGTGTTAATTTTTGTGCATGTGTTTGTTTCTATATTATGATGTGATATCTGCAACAAAATTTATTTTAATGTTTATTGAATGATTTTCATAAATAACTTATTGGGAAATAAGTAGGTAAAATAAATTAGTTGTTGCAGTGATAGAATTTTCATATGGTATCAGCGCAAGTAATCAGAGACAGGAAGGGAAAAACAATTATGGGTCGATACCATGATGCAGAGGCATCTATGTCAGTAGACTCGCACAGATTTTCAAAAAATTGCACAAGAGAAAGTGATTTCTATTTCTCTATGTTGGCTTCCGGGTTGGAAGAAGAAGTGGCTTGTGTGATTAGCTTTGTATCATCAGAGGTATGGTATATAGACAGTGGGGCCTCTTGGCATATGACGGGAATATGGAAATGTTTCTCAAATTATGGGGAGGAGAAGATGAACTTTCAGATCACCATGGGGAACAAGGCAAAATGTACTCCAGTAGGGAGGGGTACCATAGTTTTTCAAACAGAAACGGGAGAGCGGTTCTGTGCTACCAATGTGCTGCATGTACCAGGATTGGGGATGAACTTACTTTCTGTGTCGCAACTTCAAGGCAAAGGCTATGACGTTTTCTTCATCAAGGAGAAGGTATACGTCAAACACCTGAGCTGGAAAAAGAAGGTGCAGATCGGGATCAAAAGTAATAGGCTGTACAGACTACAACTAGAATCACCAATGGCACTAATAGGTAGTCATGGAGACAAGGATTTGAACGAACTATGGCATAGAAGAATGGGACATTTGCGCTGTAACAGGAGTTCCGGATCTTAGTACGGAACGAGATGATGTATGCAGAGGATGTGCTCTAGGAAAGTATGTCAAAACAACATTTCCTAGAAGTAAAAGCAGGGCCAAGCGTGTATTAAGATTGATACACTCAAATATCTGCGGACCCATGTCCATTAAAGCTCTTATTGGTGCCGAGTACTTCCTTACCTTCATTGATGACCACTCAAGGAAAACTTGGATTATTTTTTGAAAACCAAGGACGAGGTTTTCTGTCGATTCAAAGAGTTCAAAACTCTAGTGGAGAATCTGACTAGGAAGAAAATAAAAGTTTTGTGGTCAGATGAAGGTGGAGAGTATGTTGATAAGGACTTCAATGATTTTTGCGTTAAGGAGGGCATCAGAAGAGAGTGGACAACTCCTTACAATCTGGAGCAGAATGGAGTAGCAGAAAGAAAGAACAGGACTATTGTAGAAGGACTAGGAAGAAAATAAAAGTTTTGTGGTCAGATGAAGGTGGAGAGTATGTTGATAAGGACTTCAATGATTTTTGTGCTAAGGAGGGCATCAGAAGAGAGTGGACAACTCCTTACAATCTGGAGCAGAATGGAGTAGCAGAAAGAAAGAACAGGACTATTGTAGAAGCAGCTAGGGCCATGATGTATGATCAGGATATGCCAAAATTTCTGTGGGTAGAAGCATGCAACACAACAGTGTATGTTCATAATAGAACTCCTCATTGGGCATTGGGCAAGATTACTCCAGAGAAAGTCTTCACAGGGAAGATGCCTGAAGTCAGTCATTTCAGGATATTTGGGAGCTTAGCATATTGCCGCATACCCGAGGAAAAGAGGAAGAAGCTGGATGAAACTGCAGAGAAAGGATATCTAGTGGGATATAGCGAGAATGCTAAGGCATATATAATCTATCTTCCAGGGAGCATGAAGGTAGTAGTTCGACAAGATTTGAAGTTCATGGAGGACAGGGCTTTCAGAAATCTCAAGAAATGCCTTTTGAGGAGCAGTCAAAAGAGGAACCATTGGTCAAACCTCTTCGACCAACGGAAGAAAAGAATTCTTCCTCGGGTCAGGAAGAATCACAGGATGTGGAGGAGCTAACAGAAGCACCTGCTGGCATAGGAAGAACGAGCAGGGAACTTCGTCAGATTTTGCGCGATGCAGAGGAATTCATCGGTGCACCAAGGAACAATAAGAGGGAGTGAAAACAGCTAGATAGATATCAGGCATTAGTAGCTCAGGATGGGGAGCTTGCCAACTTTCAGGAGGTAGCTCAACATCAGGTTTGGTTGGTTGCGATGGTAGAGGAGTACAACTCCATAATGGTAAATGATGTCTGGGAGGTAGTGCGAAGGCCTCAAGACAGATCAGTGGTAGGTTCGAGATGGATCTACAAGATCAAATATGCTACAGACGACAGTGTTGAGAAACACAAAGCCAGGTTTGTGGCTAAGGGGTATGCTCAGAAGGAAGGAATTGACTACGAAGAGACCTTTGCCCCGATAGCCAGGTATACATCTATTAGAATCCTAATATCTCTTGCAACACAGATGGGGTGGGAGATCCATCAGATGGATGTCAAAACGGTATTTCTGAACAGAGTGATAGAAGAAGAGGTATACATTGAACATTTAGAGGGCTTTGAGACACATGAGAAGAAGTCTCATGTATGCAGATTGATGAAAGCCTTGTATGGGCTGAAACATGCAACTAGAGCATGGTATGCTTGAATCGATGGCTACTTGCAGAAAATGGGATTTGTCAAGAGTGACGCAGATCCAAATCTCTACTATCTGGTTGTAGAGAATGAGCCTCTAATCTTAGTGTTATATGTGGATGATCTCTTCCTGACAGGATCATCCAGGCTCATTGGGGATTGCAAGAAGAATCTAGCCACGCAATTTGACATGAAGGATTTGGGACGAATGCATTATTTCTTGGGTTCGGAAGTTTGGCAGCAAAAGGGGGAGATCTTCCTTGGGCAAGGGAGATATGCTACAGAAATCCTAAGGAGATTCAGGATGGAGGACTGTAGACCCATGGCTACTCCAATGATCACCAACTAGAAGAAGATTGATGCATCAGAAGACAAGGATGTTGATCCCACCTTATACAGACAACACATAGGGTCCCTGATGTATTTGGTCAATACCAGGCCAAAGATTTGTTACATTGTCAACACTCTCAGTTAGATCATGGTGGAGCGGAAGAGGACGCACTAGGTAGCAGCCAAACATGTTCTCAAATATTTACAAGGAACAGTCGATTATGGACTCTTGTACACCAGGAGTAAGGATATCAGATTGAGTGGATTTACCGATGCAGATTGGGCAGGAAGTTCAGTGGATCAGTGATCAGGTGCTCATGTCCTAAGTGTCGTAAAAATGCTCAAAATTTAAAGTGCTCAGAACTGGTTCAAATTTGAACGACTGGAAAGTGCTCGTCCTCCCGATTCCGGCGCCGCAAACTGTTCGAAAAACGGTCGCCGTATGAGGAAGATATGGCAAAAATAAGAATTGTTCAATAACATTAGAAATTTGAATTTAAAAAAAAAAATTAAAAAAGGAATATTCCGCAAAATATTCCTTGGAATATTCCAGGGAATATTCCCTTTGCAGCAACCAATCACAGGCTGCCACGTGGCAAGCCCGGTGGCCGCCACGTGGCCCCCAGATGACGTCAGCGGAATAGTTGGGCAGATGTGTTAAAAAAGGTTTTTGGTGGGATGGGGAATCGAACCCCCGACCTACAATGTATTAGCCCAACGCCTTACCGTTAGGCCAGGGAGCGGGACATGAAAGGTTTCGGTGGCAAAGTTTATTTGAATTCATACTGCGTTTGGGCGGGAAACCAAAGGGGGCCATCCCCTAAGGGCCAGCCCCTCCCATACCATACGACCTGGTGCCGAGAACCAAGGGCTTAACCCAACCGCCAGCACTAACCGCCGGGCACGCAATCTGAGGAAACGTTCACATGCACATTTAATGTAACAGCAGTTCAGTTGGTGGATTATTTGGTGGAGCGCCAAATTTGGCGGTCCCGCCATATTTGGCAGGGCTAACTGGCCTCCACTACAGTTAGCTAGAGTGTTTTTAGGTTAAACTGGAGGGGATCATTAAATGGCCATAACTTTGGCTAGGAAAGGTGGTTTTGGACGATTTTTTTTTTGATTTGGGTATTTTCGACCTTCTGAAGCCATTGGTGCAGGTCTTACAACCATCTGAGGTCATTTGCAGGGGTTTTGGAGCCATGAAAGTTCTAGGAACCACCAGGGCCCAGTTTTGTGAAGACTGTATAGGGTTGCAGGTATCCATTGGAGGTGATCCAATAGTCAATCTTGAAGGATTCAAGTGTTCTGAATCCATTTTTGCCATCTATTTCACCTGTAGATGCTTCTATTCAGCTGTATTTTCAATTTTAGCATTTAATAAAAACAAGGACAAGCCTGGTTGGGAGCTTTGGACCCAGCAGACGTAGCCCTGGAGGGGGTGAACTGCTATATCAACTTCTTTTGCATATGTGGTTGATTTATTTTGCAGAACAAATTCATTTTAATGTGTTAAACAGTAAAAGGAAATAACTCTGCTATGCTTGAATGGGTCATGAACAGCTGAAAATTTCATGGGTTTTTTTTCTGCAAGACATGGAAATATTTTGAACATGTTTAATTCTGAATTAAATACCTTGCAAACAGATTTCAAGTAGTTTCAAATTCAGATCAAGTTGGTATCAGAGCTCAGGGTTTTTGTGCAAAGATCTTCTAACTGTCTTGCAAAGTATTGATGCTTACCAGGTTGAAACTTAAAAGAGGGGAAGGACAGTTGACTAGAGAACGAGAGAATCCTCAGTCAAGGAAGGCCAGAGAGCCATCACCTCCACCTTCAATTTCACCCTTAAGAGTCTCAGCAGAAGCTTCAAGGATGTCTGAACATGAAGGAGAAATTCCTATAGAGACAGATCCAAGAGAAGAAGAAAGAGTCTTCAGAAAGGCTTTCTTGGACCTCACTGAATGGTGAGGATATTGCACCAAGAAAGAAATGAGAAATTGGCTGGAGAAGGGTCCAAACATCCACATGAAGGAGAGGGCTCTTCAGGAGGTAAGAAGGATGATGATCATTCCAAGAAAGGACATGGAGGAAATGGTGATCCACCACCCCCATCTTCACCTTCTTCCTCTTCATCTTCGGCTTCTTTTGTTCATAAGCATAGATCCTCTGGAAAAAGTCCTTTTTTGAAGCTTGATGTAAAATTCGAATTACCTATGTTTAATGGTGAAGTGAATGCAGAAAAGCTTGACAACTGGATTAGGCAGTTGGAAGTTTACTTGAGGATCCAAAATATGCATGATGATGCCACAAAGATTCAGTTGGCTTCTTTGAGAATGGATGGAGCAACATTGGTCTGGTGGGAGGCCAAGACTAAAGAGGAGATCAAGAAATTTGGTAAGGTTACCTTAACATGGCCTGAATTTCTGTTAGCCATTAAAAAACAGTTTTATCCTCTTGCTCACATGCAGAAAGCCATTATGAACTGGCAAAATTTCAGACAAATTAAGGGTCAGAGTTTCCAAGACTACACCCAAGAATTCAGGAGAAGAGCTCTCTTGTTAGGGGTAGATTTACAGACCCAAGAAACCTTGCTGAAATACATTGGTGGCTTGCATAGCTACCTTAGACACACCATCTTGATGTTTAACCCTACTAGCCTGGATGAGGTTTGTGTCCAAGCTACCCATTTAGAGGCAAGGGGAAAAAACACATTTGAAGAGGGTAGAAACAAGCCCCCCAAGGGGAAAAGCAAAGAGAAAACCTCCAAGGGAAAAGGAAAAAAGAATGCATCTGTCAAGCAGGAGAGTGAGAAAGTGATTTGTAAACACTGTTCTAAACCAGGCCATGAGGAGAAAAATTGTTGGAAATTACATCCTGAAAAAAGACCTCAATTTAACAAATCCAAAGGGAAACAGAAAACTGCTGCTACTACATCTACACCACAAGATTTAGGGGAAGATTCAGGTGATGAAACCAAAATTACAGCCATGGGATTGAAAAACTTGAAGGGAAAAGAAGCTGAAACTCAAGCCAGCACTAGTACCTCAAACTGCCATGTACAAGCTCCTAATGAGGAAGAAAGAATTGAACTGTTTCATGTGAGGGTGATTTCAAAACATACTAAAATTGACACACTTTTTGATAGTGGGTCACAAGCAAACCTTATATCAGAGGACTTGGTCAAGCAGCTTAAACTTGAGACCGTTCCACATCCGAAGCCATATCCACTTGGATGGATTTGCAAGGATGCAAATTTACAAGTTTCAAGAAAGTGCACATTGCGCTTTGCAATTATTGCACATTTTATTGACACAGTTGAACTTGATGTGATACCTTTTGATATAGCAAGAATTGTTTTGGGAAGCCCCTACTTGTTTGACAGGAAAGCTATCTTTCATCGCCATGAAAGCAAATATCATCTTTTCAAAGATGGCAAGGAGTTCATTGTTAGAGCTCATCGCAAGAAGACAAATATAGCGATGGTGAATGCAGGACAGGTAAAAAGGCTGGTCAATTCAAGTAAGAATTTTGTTCTTCTTATGATTAAGCCCAAGGTTGATGTGAATCATGAGTCATTTGAAAATTGTGATCCAAAACTTAAATCAGATCTATATGATGTAGTTGATGCATATCATGAGATGTTTCAGGAGCCAACAGGTTTGCCTCCTAAGAGGGAGATTCAGCATGAAATCCATTTGCATCCAGATTGTCCTCTTCCAAACGTAGGCATGTACCGCATGTCTATTATGGAGAATGCTGAAATAAAGAGGCAAATCAAGGACTTGTTGGACAAGGGTTTCATAAGGCCAAGTACTTCGCCATGTGGGTCACCGATTGTATTGATTCCAAAGAAAGATGGCACTTGGCGTATGTGTGTTGATTTCAGGGCCTTGAACAAGATAACGGTAAAGAATCGTTACCCACTCCCAAGGATAGATGATTTGCTAGACCAGCTGAAGGATGATCGATATTTCACTAAGCTAGACTTGCGTAGTGGATATCATCAAGTAAGAATTGAAGAAAGTGACATTTGGAAGACAGCCTTTAAAACCAAACAAGGACTCTTTGAGTGGCTTGTGATGCCGTTTGGTTTGTGCAATGCACCTGCAACTTTCATGCGGGTAATGGATGATGTCTTGCATCCTTTTCTTGATGATTTTGATATTGTCTACTTAGACGACATCTTAATTTTCAGCAAGTCTAGAGAAGATCATGTCATGCATGTTAAGAAAGTACTTGATGTTTTGAAGAAGAATCAATTATTTCTTAAAATGTCAAAGTGTGAATTTGGAAAGACTTCTTTGGTTTATTTGGGACACATAGTAGGAGGAGGTGCTTTGAGAATTGATCCTGCTAAGATTGAGGCTATTGTGAATTGGCCTACTCCCAAATCCATAACAGAGGTAAGAAGTTTTTTGGGTGCAGCTCAATATTGGAGGAAGTTCATCTCTAACTTCTCTTCTATAGCAGCGCCTATGCATGCAGTGACAAGTGTGAAGCATGCTTTCCAATGGGGAGGCAAGCAGCAAAAAGCTTTCGAATCTTTGAAAGAGAAAATTAGTTCAGCTCCAGTCCTTGCATTACCGGATTTGAGACAACCATTTGAGATACAAACTGATGCTAGTGATTATGCTATGGGTGCAGTTCTTATACAGCATGGTAAGCCTATTGCTTTTCATTCTGAAACTTTTAATGGTGCTGTTGTAAATTATCCTACATATGATAAGGAGTTGTATGCGTTGGTACAAAGCGTCAAAAAGTGGAAACACTATTTGATGGGCAAAGAAACTGTTATACATACCGACCATCAGCCCTTACAGTACTTGCAATCACAAAGTAAGTTACAACAGTCATGACACTTCAGATGGATGGGCTTCTTGCAACAGTTCCATTTGGTAATAAGGTATAAGAAAGGTACTTTGAATAAGGTTGCTGATATGCTTTGAAGGCCTATTATTGGTGCTGTTACTTTACTTAAGAATGATTCCATTATACATGATAGTTACATAGAACAATATGCATCTGATGATGACTTTAAAGATGTGTATGCTAACTTGAGTAAAGGGAATCATGTAGAGGAAAATGATTATCACATGCATAACAATTTGTTGTTTCATTTGGGCAAGTTGTGTATACCACAGGGGGAGAGGATAAATGTCATAAGAGAAGCTCATTCTTCTCTTATTGCTGACCATTTTGGTGTGAGCAAAACAGTTGCACATCTACAAAGGTATTGCTATTGGCCTCGCATGGTAGATTCTGTTTCAAGGTTCATAAGAGGTTGTTCATTATGTGCTACAAGCAAGCCTAGCAATAGGAAGCTTGGTTTGTATACTCCTTTGCCGGTACCTTCTAGACCATGGGAGAGCATCTCTATGGATTTTGTAGGAGGTTTGCCAAAATCTAGAAAGCAACATGATTATTTATATGTAGTAGTTGATCGTTTCAGCAAAATGTGTATACTTATGCCTTGTAAGAAAACTATAACTGCTGAACAAACTGCTGAATTATTTTTTCATCATGTATGGATTCACTTTGGTTTGCCTACTTCCATTATTAGTGACAGGGATTCCAGATTTGTGGGGGATTTTTGGTCCAACCTATGGGAGATGATGGACACAAAGTTGAAGAAAAGTACTGCTTTCCATCCGCAAACAGATGGACAAACCGAAGTTGTGAATAGAACCATTGTGCACCTCTTGAGAGGTTATTGCAGCAAGCATCCCAAGCTTTGGGATGAACATTTGCACTACATACAACATGCTTACAATCGTGCCAAGCACTCTTCCACAAACACCTCACCATTTGAAGCTTGTTTTGGTTACTTGCCAAAATCACCTCTTGATTTCATTCTTGAGAAAGATGTTGCCATTGAGGGACATAGTGATATTGACAAAGCTCGTTCATTCATTGAAAGAATTCAGCAAATACATCAGCAAATTCAAGAACAACTTGAGAAGAGTCAAGGCAAGTACAAGGAAAGACACGACAAACATAGAGTCGATCACAAGTTTCAAAAAGGGGATGAGGTATGGCTGTACATTAGTAAGGAAAGGATGCAAGGAGAAGGTAAAAAGATGAAGCCTATTCGTTATGGTCCATTCAAAATCCTCAAGAAGGTTGGAAATAATGCTTTTAAATTAGATTTGCCTTCCTACATGCAAATGTATTCTGTTGTCAATGTGGAGAATTTACGTTTGTATGAACCTCCTTTGATTGTTGATCATGAAAGTGTTGTTCAGCTGCCATCTATAGAAGATTTCTCGCCAGAATTCTTAGATGAGCTGAAAGAAGATACAATCCTTGACAGAAGGACACGCACTTCAAGGAGGGGCAGTGTAGATTATGTTCGGGTTGGTTTCAAAGGCAGCAAACTGAACAAGGCAAAGTGGATGGAGGTGGACAGAGTGAGGGAGCTGTACCCTCACCTCTTTAACAGGTAGTTGAAGGTTTTTGGGGTCCAAAAGCTTTCCAATGGGGAGGCGTGATCAGGTGCTCATGTCCTAAGTGTCGTAAAAATGCTCAAAATTTAAAGTGCTCAGAACTGGTTCAAAGTTGAACGACTGGAAAGTGCTCGTCCTCCCAATTCCGGCGCCGCAAACGGTTCGAAAAACGATCGTCGTATGAGGAAGATATGGCAAAAATAAGAATTGCTCAATAACATTAGAAATTTGAATTTTTTTTAAAAAAAATTAAAAAAGGAATATTTCGCCGAATATTCCTTGGAATATTCCAGGGAATATTCCTTCTGCAGCAACCAATCACAGGCTGCCACGTGGCAAGCCCGGTGGCCGCCACGTGGCCCCCAGATGACATCAGCAGAATAGTTGGGCAGATGTGTTAAAAAAGGTTTTTGGTGGGATGGGGAATCGAACCCCCGACCTACAATGTATTAGCCCAACGCCTTACCGTTAGGCCAGGGAGCGGGACATGAAAGGTTTCAGCGGCAAAGTTTATTTGAATTCAAACTGCGTTTGGGCGGGAAACCAAAGGGGGCCAGCCCCTCCCATACCATACGACCAGGTGCCGAGAACCAAGGGCTTAACCCAACCGCCAGCACTAACCGCCGGGCACGCAATCCGAGGAAACGGTCACATGCACATTTAATGTAACAGTAGTTCAGTTGACGGATTATTTGGTGGAGCGCCAAATTTGGCAGTCCCGCCATATTTGGCAGGGCTAACTGGCCTCCACTACAGTTAGCTGGAGTGTTTTTAGGCTAAACTAGAGGGGATCATTAAATGGCCATAACTTTGGCTAGGAAAGGCGGTTTTGGACGATTTTTTTTTGATTTTGGGTATTTTCGACCTTCTGAAGCCATTGGTGCAGGTCTTACAACCATCTGAGGTCATTTGCAGAGGTTTTGGAGCCGTGAAAGTTCTAGGAGCCACCAGGGCCCAGTTTTGTGAAGACTGTATAGGGTTGCAGGTATCCATTGGAGGTGATCCAATAGTCAATCCTGAAGGATTCAAGTGTTCTGAATCCATTTTTGCCATCTATTTCACCTGTAGATGCTTCTATTCAGCTGTATTTTCAATTTGAGCATTTAATAAAAACAAGGACAAGCCCGGTTGGGAGCTTTGGACCCAGCAGACGTAGCCCTGGAGGGGGTGAACTGCTTTATCAACTTCTTTTGCATATGTGGTTGATTTATTTTGCAGAACAAATTCACTTTAATGTGTTAAACAGTAAAAGGAAATAACTCTGCTATGCTTGAATGGGTCATGAACAGCTGAAAATTTCATGGGTTTTCTTTTTGCAAGACATGGAAATATTTTGAACATGTTTAATTCTGAATTAAATACCTTGCAAACAAATTTCAAGTAGTTTCAAATTCAGATCAATCGGAAAAGTACCTTTCAGTGTTGTTTCAACATTGGATCAAGAATGACCTTCTGGCGGAGTAGGAAACATAAATCCGTGGCTCTGAGCTCAGCAGAGGCAGAATATATGGCCGTAAGCACAACTTCATGCGAGGCCATATGGCTTAGAAAACTGCTTGTGAACCTATTTAGAAGAAAGATGGAGGTGACTAGAATCATGTGTGATAATCAGAATTGCATCAAGCTCTCTGAGAATCCAGTGTTTCACCATCGGTCAAAGCATATTGATATCCGGTGTCACTTTGTCAGAGACCGTGTCCAACGAGGAGCTATACAGTTGAGCTACACTGCTACAGGAGAACAGATGGCATACATCCTTACCAAGGCCCTTCGAAGAACCAAGTTTGATTATTTCAAGGAGAAGACAGGGATGATAAAGAATCCATTTCAGTAGCAGAAATGGGTATGATGTTGCAGTGCAGTAGCACAATGCAACATGATGAGAAGGAGTTTGCAGTGTAGATGCAGTGTTGGGAAGAAGGACCAGCAACAATACAGATGCAAAAGGAGTTACAGTGCAAATGCAGTGTTGGGAAGATGGACCAACAGCAGCACGGATGTAGAGGGAGCTGTAGTATAGATGTAGCAGTGGCAATGATAGAGCCATGGGCAGTAGTACAGGATGCAACAATGCAGAGGATAATGGGCAGGGAGGCTTAGTATCAGCACAGGCACTGATGTTATATGATGAGAGTAATGCTTAGTGTGGAGTATTACTAGAGCACAGTCCTCGCTAAGAGGGAATGTTGATTTGGGGTAGCATCTCCAAGACCCAAAAATGGTTTGGGCACATTCTAACCGGTTTGGGAGATACTAAAATAATTAATATTTTTATTGGAGTTTTTAAAATAATTAATATTTTTAATGGAGTTCTTAAGTCTAAACTTAGGAAAAATAAAATATTAATGGGTATTAATATAAAACTAGGTTAGAAGGTTCCAAAAGTCATGGATCTATTGATTTGGGGTAGCATCGAATGTGCTCTAGCCACGAAATTTGATGGAGAGGTTGGGGCACATGAGATCTCGAATACCCAGAAAGGATTTGGGCAAATTCTAAACAGATCAGGAGATATTCAAATAATTAATATTTTTAATGGAGTCCCTAAGTCTAATAATGTGTACTAATATGAATTTGTGTTAGAGTGGTCCAAAAGACATGGATCAAGCCAGATCTAATCTTAGTCGTTGATTAGGGACTTAATCTCGGCTGTTGAATCGTCAACATGAAAAGTATAAGAGGAGGCTTGAGGGTCACTTGGAGAAGTACACCAGATGATCATTCATTCTATTCTCTAGAGCAGGGTTTGCTAAGAGAGATAGAATTAGTTATCGGGAGAGTAGCTGAGGGGCATTGAGTACAGAGGAATAGAGAAGGCAGAGATTGTGCCGGGAGAGCAGGGTAGCAACCAAGGAGGGTGACACAGAGCCAGAAAGGGCTCACGCAGGGCCATGCAGAGGTAGCCAAGTGATGCGTAGAGCACTAGAGGGGCCAACGTAGTTGACATAGAGGCTCCTAGAGCTGACGTAGGGTCTCCTGGGGCTGATGCAGGGCCAGCGTGAGACAGAGAGGGGCTGACGCAATCTAGCTTGGTGACCCTGGGGTTGCAGGAGCAGTTTTGTGCTTAGGAGCTGCTGAAAGGGTTTTCCGGGGTTTTAGCCAGCAGATTTCTCTCAAACTGTGAGGTATAGCTGCTAAGGAAATTCTCTGTTGGGTGGGCCAGTTATGGCACCTAGATTGTACTCTGATATTGGTTAATAAGAAAACCCTCAAATAACTACACTGGTTTTCCCGCGTTGGGTTTTTTTGGGGACATTGGTCCAAAAATAATGGTGTCATGTGGTGTGTTTGTTCTTGTTATTTTCAGTACTTTGTAAATAACTTGTTAAAGAAAAATAACAAGTAGGTAGGAATAAATCAGCAAAAGTGAATGAAGGGTTTCTAAATTAAGTAAACTTAAAAACTTCAACATGATCAAGCCAAATCTAATCTTAGCCGTTGATTAGAGATTTAATCTCAGCCGTTGAAGCACCGATAGGAAAAGTATAAGAAGAGGCTGGAGGGTCAGTTGGAGAACATAATGAGGGAGACCAGTCAGTTCAATTTCTAGAACGGGTTTAGCTGAGAAATTCGAACTAGTGGTCTGGAGAGCAGCAGGAGGCAGCAAGTACGGAATAGAGAGTCGGGAACAGCACCAGGGGAACAACGCGAAGGTAGGAGAGGCAGTCGCAGAGGCAGCAGACTGTGCAGTCACTGGAGGGCTTGCGTGGGTGACGCAGAGAGGCCCAGTGTTGCCACAAAGAGGTAGGGGTTGACGCAGAGGGTCTGGGAGCTATGCAGAGGTCAGCCAGGCTGACGTTGAGACTGGGAGAAGTTCTGAAGAATTTTCTCTCTGTTGGGTAAGCCAGTTTAGCACCCAGTTGTACTGAAGAATTGCTGAATAATAAAATCCCCCCTTTCTGCACCGATTTTCCCACATTGGGTTTTTCCGGGGACTGATTGTCCAAAATATTTGTGTCGATGTGTTAATTCTTGTGCATGTGTTTGTTTTTGTATTATGATGTGATATCTGTAACATAATTTATTTTAATGTTTACCGAAGGATTTTCATAAATAACTTATTGGGAAAGAAGTAGGTAAAATAAATCAGTTGTTGCAGTGATAGAATTTTGACAAGCAGTTGACTACTGCCCAGAATTGCACAATTTCTGGGCTGATCAGTTCTGCTGGGACATATTGCACAATTTTTCTAGTGAAGATTGACAGGCAGATTTGCGCAATTTTGGAGCCCAGCAGGTTGCCAGACAGAATTGCGCAATTTCTGGAGGGAAGGCTGGTTCCCCCCATAATTGCGCAATTTCTTGAGGGAGCTGCTAAGTCTGCAGTTGGACCAAGTCCGGAGAAACAACCTGTGAGGGGGATGCAACAAGCTATCATGCATACGCTGTCAATCTGCTAGAAAACCACTGAAGCTATGTACTTGACAAGGCAAGACATGCTGTTGAGGATGGTTGGTAGGGAGGATCCAAAACGAAGCTAAGGCAAAATTTTGGAGGGTGGTTGTAGCTGCTACAACAAACCCTGGGATTGCTCCATCCCCAAAATTTTTCAAACTAAAGGTGGGAAGAAATATCAATAGACTTTATTAAAGGGCTACCCGTGCCAGATGGAAAAGACAAAATCCTCGTAGTAGTGGATAGGCTCACTAATTATGCACACTTCATGGCAATAAGGAAATTAGACTTTGCAAAACATATTGCTGAGATATTTTGGAAAAATGTCTTCGAAGTACATGGATTCCCAAATGTCATTGTGAGCGATAGAGATGCCAAGTTTAAAGGGAATTTTTGGATGAATTTGTCAAACAGATCAGAGCATACCTCAACATGAGTTCCGCTTATCATCTTCAAACAGACGGTGAAACAAAAATTGTCAATAAATGTTTAAAAACTTACCTTTGTTGTTATGCAACAGACAAACAAAATAAGTGGGTTCAATGCTTACATCTCGCTGAATGGTGGTACAATTCCACTTATCACACTTCAACAAAAATGGCACCATTTCAAGCTCTTTATGATTATGAGGCTCCTAAGTGGAAGGAATTCACCATTATCGAGATTCGAAACAAAATTACCAATAGTAAAAGTTCAGTTAGAAGAAACTCAAAAGGTCTTTCAAGCACAAAAGGAAAATCTAAATGTTGCAACAAATTGTATGAATCAAGAAGCCGACCAGTGTAGAACATAAAGAGAATTTGAGGTTGAAGGATGGGTATTTGTTAAGTTTGAACCTTACAAGCAATTATCGCTAAAGCAAAAAAGGGAAAAACAAATTGGCACCAAAGTTCTATGGATTTTATCAGAGTAACAAAAAATCATCCAAGTAGCATATAGATTAAGGCTTCCTAATAAAAGCTGTATTCACAACGTTTTCCATGTATCTTGCCTTAAAAAGGCACTAAGCAAACCCCAACCAACACAGACAACCCTTTCGACACTAGATGATGAAGGGAAGAAATTGCCCTCACAGTCATCAAAGAATATCTTATGAAGTGGAAGAACATACTTGAAGAAGAAGCCTCTTGGGAGACAAAAAATTTTCGTCAACAACATCCTTTGTTACCTATGGTTTGAGGACAAAGCATTTTTCTTGAGAGGGAGGCAATGTTATGTATAAAATTTGATGTAAATTAATTATGATTAATTTAGGTAGAGGGGGCACAATCAAAAGATCATGACCCCTCGTAAAAGATCATGACCCCTCGTGTAAGGCACCCGAGGCTATATTTAAGCCAAGGGCTTTCATTGTAACAATCATCATTCAATTTCTGATATCATAAAATAGATATAACATCTGTTATTCTACAGTATTAATTGACTCTGCTTCATAGTTGTGAAGCTAAGTCACCTGACACGGGGATTCGGGACACGTAGGATTCGGGATTCGTGGTGTCGGATTCGGGACACTCTGACCCCCGGAACAGGACACGTTTAGGACACGTTATATATTATTTTATTAAAAAAATATATATATATATATATAAATTTATAATATATTTAAATATATATATATATAAATTAAAAATTAGATATTAGCATATTTCTTATACAAATTTTAATTTATATTGATTTCTCAACAATCTGAAGCTTCTTCAGGTAATCTGTTACATGCCTTCTCTTTTTTCGGGGATCCTCTTCTCATCCCATGCTCCTTGTATATGCTTTTTGGCAATGCCGCTTCTCATGTACTCTGATTATTATATGATCTCAATATAACATAAATCATATACATAAAATTTGATCTGATTCAAGTAATGGTGGGAGCTCTCACTATAGTCATTTTTAGATTTATGTTTGTGTTAATATCTATACTAGGTATTATAATATGAATTTAACTTGATCACAAATTTAATACAGATTTTAAAATGTGATAAATAAAAGTGTGAGTAACATTTTTATCACTCGTATTTATAAAATTTCTAAATATCCTCACAGTCTGCAATTAAAATAAAAATTTGTGTGAAATTTTAGATGGATGATGTCTTCTCCATACCATTCCACTTCCGCCTACCGATGGTTGTTCCAGTCGGATAATTAATTAAAATATTCAGTAAGATGAAAGTCCAGAGCTAATCACAACCCTCTGATGCTTAATCACAGGAATAATATTCGACTGCCATGAAATCTTGCTCGTTGATTAAAAAAAATATAGGGAAGTCTTCCGCTAATTAGTCGCTGAGTTTACATTCCCACTTGCAATGACAAGCTCAACACGTAAATTGTGATGACTGTAACCATTCTCCACCATTTAATGCCAATGAATTACATACATAAACTGAGTATCGACACGTTCATCGTCGAAAAATGATGGGGATGTGCTCGAATTCGTCGTTTCAAACTGTATATGATTTATGGCATTTGACACGGAGACACAACAGCGCTTTTTAACCTAGCAGCAGCCCGAAAAACTAACCGGAAACCAGGACTCGTTCTCAAATTTCGTGACACGTTTTCCATTTTTCGAACACGCCCTGGACACGACGTGCCCCAAGATGACACGACGAATCCGTGCAGAGTGACACGTGTCAGGACAGAATCGTGTCCGATTCGTCTGATTCGGGATTCGTCCAGGGTTTTGGACGAATCCGGTTTCATAGTTGTGAAGACATGCCTTAAGATGAGTGTAACAATGTTAGGAAGGTATTTCACTTCTTCAGTGACAGAGCTTAGAAAACTTTCGACTTACAAGCAAACAGAGAAGAAGAATGGTGGGGGAATGGATATCTTCAAGCTGAAAGCAATAGAAATAAAGCTAAGTTAGCTGGCAGATGAAGGTGATGCTTTATGAATTGTAGAGTAGTGGATTCTTCAGTGCTTGATGTTTCTTTTTTCTTGTTAAGATAACTGTTTTCTTACAAGTGTCTCTGACTTCATTCAACTTCTTCTCTAGAAACTTTTCTTTTCTTTTTATTTTTTTTACAAATATCTAAGTAATAATATTTTAAAGTATTTTGCTGGTTTCATTGCAGGAAGAAATAACAAGTTCAAGTGGCCAAATTGAGCCTCCTGGGATGCATATGATATATCTTCCTTATTCAGATGATATTCGTCATATTGAGAAGGTAAGCATTGATATTATGATGCATTAGGACTTGGCAATTACTGTGGCTAGAACCAACATGGCAGTATGATTTCTTTTATAGCTCTTGATATTTATTCTTTTGTATTTTGTTTCTATGCATTTGTAATCACTAGAATGCTGTATTGATTTGAAACATGCAGCTTCATATGACTACAAATGGTTCAGCACCTCGAGCATCAAAGGAACAAATAGAGAATGCTGTAGCTATGATGAGAAAGTTAGAGTTAAAGGACTTTTCTGTTTATCAATTCTCAAACCCTGGTACATCTAAGAAAACAATAATCTTCTTTTTATTTTCCATTATCCCTTACTGGGGATGAAGCATATACACACTGAATACTTGGCTAGTGGCAGTTTCCCGCTTTTTCATTCAAATATTATTGTTCCAGGCTTTACATTAAGATATGGTTGCAATCTAAATTCAAGGTTCTGAGGTCTTTAAAAATATCTGATGTTAAACATATGATAGAAGCTTTAGGCTTGTTGAGTAGTACCTATCAGTGACAGAATTGGGAGATAGAACCTCAATATAGAATCCTAAGTGTAGAAATTTATAGAACCTGACCTTTATTGCAAATTCAGAAATTTCAGCTTAACCTCAAGGTTTACTGGATCAATTTGTTGTGAACTTTCAACTTTAGGGCTGAATTTGAAATATTAATTTACAGCAGCACATACTTCACCTCACTTCAACCCAATTTGCAAGGAAGTACAAGAAAATAAATATGGAACAAGTGTACTTCAATGCAACAAAGTTTCAGCCCTTAGGGCACACTTCTCAAGCATATAGCAGATCTGAAAATCCTTTATTACAGAGATTATTATGGTAGTAAATGTGCTCCTTTATCTTCTAGATGTGTTAAATCACTTAACAAAATCAGTTCAATGTTATGTCAGCAAGAACGGTTTTGCTGATTTTGATTTCCATCGACTGTTGAAAATATTAGATTGTTTAATAATTCTAATACTCCATCAACCATTTTCTGATTGAAGACTATTGGTTAATTCAAACTATGGAGGAGTGCTCAACCCAAATGAAGTACTTCCACTCTCAAAAGAAATTAGAAGTGTCAACAAAACTTATTGAAGAGCTACTGCCAACACAAAATGCAAGTGCAATGTCAAAACTGGATATGAAGAACAAAAGCAAGCTGTTGTCCAAACCACTTCTATATCACAAGAGAAGAATGTTGATGCAGTCTCGAGCTTTATAATTGTTTGAAATTTTTATCCACTCAAACAACATGCATGGATTGTCCTTGAAAAATGATTCTCCTTTGTGTTTGGCTGTCAAATAAATTCCTTTACGCTCGCAATCTACTATGATGTTCAAAATGCAGTTCGCATGATGTTCATTGCTCTAGGTAATTGCTTAGTCCAGCATGCAGTCAAGTTTCAGGCCTTGATAAAAGCACAAGGAGTCTTTCAAAGTTCAAACTCAGCAGCTTGTCATTTGATCTTCTATCCAAGGACTCATCTGCTCTTTTAATCTGATACAATACCCTTATTCTATCTAATTGAAATAATTCTCTCACCAGAATTGTCTTCTTTCTTTAGTGCGAGCAAGTCAATTTCTCTTATCTCATTTACAAAAAAACTAGATGTAGCCCTCACATTAATCTAATGCCTCCTATTGTGCACTGCTGAACATATTTCAATATAAAGAATCTGTCTTCATTATTGGAAACTGCAGCCAGCCACAGATAGCGTTAAGATTTCAACTGAATAGAACAATTGTGTTTTTAAACAAAGTCCGTCTCATATGGTGAGAAGTTACAAAATATGTGTATCAGCCTGCGAAATTCGAAGGCATTTGGAAGTTGCCGTCATAGATTACATTTAATGAATGGTGCAAACTTGCAACCATCCCTCGCTGAAAATGGAGAGTCAATGTTGAAGGTCTGCATGCTGGAGTATGGAGTACAAGATAATAACTCAATGCACATTACACATCACTCGCTGCTCTACTTAATACATCCACCAACGAACTAATGACATTCATTTCCACTATTCAATGCGGCGTTTTAATTAAACGGGCATCCAATACAATGGAGAGACACATTAGATCATTTCTGCAGCGACACGCTAATACAGAGACAGTGCGAGAACAATAACACAGCGACACTGCTTTTGAATTTCTGCTATCTTTTTATTGCTGCTGCCGCTTCTGTTACAGTAATCTCTCAAGTCTTGTACAAAGCCCTAAACAATGGTGAACCCAAGTTCGAATCCCTGCGTTCCCTTTACTCATGAAGGCTGCCGCTGCTACATGGGGGAATTCAAATCTCAATTCCAGAAAAGGTATTGTGGGGCTCAGCATTGTGGACTATGACATTCCTGTGACTCCATGTCAGCAGTGCGAGACTATTTCGTCCACTCTGCAGGGCGAAACCCCAGTGGTGCAAAATAGTTTTGTTGAACCCAAGGACCGGTGTTAGGAAACCCCACAAAAAGCCGATAACATGGAGGTTGTCAGGTATTCTCTTTTAGGCTATTTTTTGCTATTTCGAGACTGTAGAGAGCACAGAGACCAGGCAAGGAAGTAGTTGACAAAGGGACAGTTCTGCACAAAGGTAGAGAAACGCCTAAAATCACTGCACCACAAAACAAGTGATTCAAATTTGAGCGAAGCGGGCGCGAAGCGGAAGCGCAAAGCGCGGAAGCGTCATTTTCCAAAAATCTAGGAAGCGAAGCGTCCGCGGAAGCGTCTGCTATATATATATATATATATTTATATTTTTTTGCATTTATACTCAAAACAAACATCCCAAATACCAAATTAATTGTAGAAGACATGAAAACATGCATATTTTTGCATAAATCAAGATAGATATGGCATCCATGATTCCATTGTAGTTACTAGTATGTACAACAATCATCTCAAAAAATTTAACCATTATTATTATTTTTAAATTTTTTTATTATTTAACTAACTAATATTAATTAATAATAATGATGATAAGTAAGCATAATAATAATCACATTAATCATAAATCTTTGGCTTATATTAACTACATTTATTAATAATGTTTTTTTTTTTCTTCAAATTAAATTAAGATTAGAATTTAAACCTAGGTTAATCTTTTTATTGGCCCAAAAAAATAAGCATTTTATATTAAAATGTTCTCATCAAGACGGTCTTAACCTGGATACATTAAGAACTTTTTTTTATATAGTTTAATGTTTCAAAAAGTAATTATATCCTTAAATCTCTTTAAATTTAAAAACTTAATGAATACTAACACCCGAAAATAAGTAATTAATATTCTTTAAGCTGTGGTTCAGCGGTTATGTGAAAGTTTGATCCCACAAATCAGGTTCCTTAATCCATACAACCCTGCGCAGGACTATGAAACCTACTGCAGCGATTGAAAAAAAGTGGATGGTGGACTCCGTCTAAGAGCAGACGACGTTGGTTATCACCTGAACGCGGTTTCCTACTCATTCCTAATTTAATTTTATATTCAGCGGCCTATTATCATAGGCCTCTGCTCACGCCAACAGAGACGTATTCAAAGCCGCAGTTCTTACGACCTGTTCAAAAGTCCAATAAATCGGAGACGCCAACCACAATTAGCGGCTGCGCATATGCACTCCACTGATCTGATCAGATCCGGTCCGCGCCAATACCATCATAACAGCTGTTCGCGATTATTCTAGAAGTTGACTTAATGAACTTTCGTGAATATCCGCCACTAATTGGCTTCCTAAAAACCAGGAATCGCGCTTTGGCTGACGCTTCCGGAACGCTTCCGTACGGGACGCGATTCCGGCCTAGGATCCGGGGGGGGGGGCGCTTCCTGCAACACTGAGCAGGACAGGAAGGAACCCGCTCTGATACCATGTTAAACAGACATGGAATGTGAACAACAAATGGGAAAGGTAATCATGTGTTGCCTTTATTATTCACATGATGTACATTTATAATACATTTTGCATGACCGTTGGGTTCCATATTACAAGGTTTCTTGGATTTCCTTTGACTCCTCACATTCCACACCAACACTTAGAGAATTAGGTGTCCAACACATATAAAAATAATAATATAAATATAAATATAATAATAATAAATAATACTTAATTAACTAATGGTTAGTTAGTTAAAACTTAGTAATGAAGAGGCATGTCTTAAAGACATGACCATTCATAAAAGGACACTTGCCTAGGGTATATAAGCGGGCCTTCATTCTCATTTGTAATCATCTCATATCTCATATCAATTCAATATAAAATAATCAATATACAGTTACATTGGTATTAGAGCCACATTGGTTGATCACTAGATCTTTGGCCATCAACCTCTCGCCAACCTTGTTGTGTAATTGAAGTGTTTCTCTTAGAGTTTGGAGTTTTTCCATTTTCGGTCAGGCTCTTGGCCACTTAAAAAAAAGAGTTAAAAAAAAGAATTGGAAAAAAGATTATAAAAGAAAAGAGTTAAAAAAGAAAAGAATTATTTATTAAAAAAAGGACCTTTGGCCATTGACATTTCAATGATTCTAGTAAACAAAAAATAGTTGGAGGTAAATTTTGAAGGAGAGCTTTCATATATATAAAAAAGTTCTACATTATTCATAAAAAGTGGATGATAAATTCAAAAGGGAATCTTTCCAAATATCTTTAAAACTATACGTAAGAGAAGAAAGAGTAGATAAGATTGCTTTTATTCTTCATTAAGTGGTTTACAAACTCGTGGTTTTAGCAACCCATGGTAATTACCCATAGTATTTTCAAGATAAAAGAAAAACAAAAGGAATACAAAATATCTTTATGTGAATGGTAAGTTTTACTTTTTATATGGAGAAAATTAACCGAGTCAAAGGCACATAAGGGGACATATATTTTATATTATATCCCAAACAGGTGAATAACCACGTTTCACTAGGGTTGTAGCTTTTCAAAAAGAAAAAAGATTATAAATATATATAGAAAAAAAAGTTTATAAAAAAATAAAATTAAGAACAAGAAAAAGAAAAAGAAAAAGAAAGTTGAGAAAAAGAGTCGTTGAGAATGAATATATATATATATATATATATATATATATAGATATAAAATTACCCAGGAAGGTTATCAAGTCAAGAAAAATGGAGCCTAATTCGTAGATAATGAAGGAATTAGTCAAGATGAGTCCCACACAACAATCACTATTTTGGACTAAATGTCCATTTTGTTTAGACGAAATTGTTGATTTTTGGGTAGCATCAGATGTGCTCTAGCTCTGAAATTTTGTGGAGGGGCTAGAACACATGAGATCAACAAGACCCATAAATTGTCTGGTGAAATTCCACACGGATTGTATTTTTTAAAATAATTAATATTTTTAATGGGGTTCCTAAGTCTAAATTTAGGAAAATTAAAATATTAATGGGGTATTAATGAAAATATGGGTGAGAAGCTTCTAAGAGACGAGGATCAAGTCTAATTTAACCTTAGCCGTTGATTAGAGATTAGATCACGACCATTGATTTCTCAACAGGAAAAGTATAAAGGAAGGCTTGGGGTTAGTTGGAGAACACACAGGGAGAGCAACACTTGAGCTAGATCGAAATTTTGGGGCATGGTTTGATGAGAGTTTCGGAGTAAGCTTCTAGTGCAGAGAGGGGCAGTGCGGCCACAGGACTCTCGTCCAAGGCCGAGAATACATAACAGAGAGGCAGTGCAGCAGTAGTGGGAGACAACGCAACTCCAGGAGGGTGGCATAGAGGTTGGAGGGTTGACGCAGTCACGCAGAGACAACGTTGGGGTTTCTGTGCGGCAAATCAGGCATCAATTCAGCGAGTTGATTTCTGAGCCAGGAAGGCTCACCGGAAGGGTGACACAGCTCCTAGAGGAGGTGATGCAGTCCCAACGCAAAGCTGGGAGCAACCATCACTACACAGCACTAGGGACAGCGTAGTCACCTGTGGGGTTTGTTCATCTAGTTGCTGGATCTGCTAAAATATTTGTCTCCGGATAGAGGTACTTCGGTTGGGTTTATTCTCTGTTGGGTGAGCCGAATTTGGCACCCTAGTTGTATTCGAAAATCTGCATAGTAATAAAACCCTCATATATATTGCACCGGTTTTCCCACATTGGGTTTTTCTGGGGACTTTTAGTCCAAAAATAAGTGTGTCCTTTGGGTGGTTGTCTCATTTTTTTTTTAGTACTTGATCTGTAATTGGTGTAGGTTGCAATGTATTTGCATTAATATTTTATGAATAATTCTGAATATAACTTGTTAAAATGAAGAACACAAGTAGGTAATCCAAATCAGTTTATTGCAGTAGGATTTCTGATTTGTTAGATTCAGAAATTTTCATAGAAATTGGATATACTTATATTAAAAAAAAATGCAATTTAAGATTTCCAAGGTGTGGAAGATTATTTAGTACCGAAGAGAATAATGATAATGAACAGATACAAATAAAACAATTAAAGGAAGAAATCACAAAACTTCAACAAAAGAACGAAGCATTAGAGAAGAAATATAAAAATCTTGAAGATTAGTTTCATTAAAAATCAACAAAAAGTAATGAGGAGATTTTGCACCTTAGAGACCACAATCAAAATTTACTTGAACATGTAAAAAAGTCCAAGACTAAGAAGCAAAAAAAGCAAGAGAATGAAAGTTCTCAGGAGAAATTCAATGATAATCTATTGAAGAAGGAAGAAGAAAATTTGCATTTAAAAACTCTGAATAAAAAGTTATTAGTACAGATTAAAAATAAAGAAAAAGATACTAAGGACAAAGTCGACAATTCAGAAAACAACGAACTTTCACATCTAAGGAATCACTTATGCAAATTAAGAAGCTTAATGTTGACAAGAAGTCACTAAATGACAAGATAGAACAACTTCAAGAAGTAGTACCGAAGTCTCCAGTCATTTCAGTCCAAGTTGAAGATAAAGAAACAAATACCGATCGGGTCAAAATCAAAACTCAATAAGAGGATAAACCTACTGAAGTGAAGACATATGCAGAAGTTGTAGTTCAAATGATGGAAATTCCAAATGATGATTCAGTAGCCAACTCAAGAACAACAACAACGCCTGAAGGAAATAAGGAAACAACCACTAACATGATAAGGGAAAGTCTGACTAGAAAAACTATTTATCGACATCTGAATCACAAGAGCAAACTTTCCAATCAATCTACATACCAATATCACTCAGAACATAAATGACAAATTTACGTTCCCAAGAATATTGAAGTTTGCAGAATCCAATCCTATAATAACTATTCATCACAAATTTTCAAAGATCAGAGGATTCTACAAAAGATTTTGTTAAAATTGGCTACTAGGGCCAAATTCCACCTTTGGACAACTCATATGACGGAGATGATTATTGCATTGGATCCCTCTTTTCGAGAGGTCCAATTTTGAAATAGAGATCATCTCATTCTGACAAGCAGAAGTGGAATTTTGAATTTATTCTCTCTCATGCACAATTCTCAAGGTTGACTTCAGTCAAATAAAGCCCAAGAGATGTGTCTCCACACCCTCAACGAATTATATAAATAGGAGTGACCTCTCTCCTCATTTGGACATCACACATCTCTTTTTCTCCTCTCTTGATTGGTTCGTACAACTTGGAGGCAACCTTTCTCTTCTTCACATGTGTGGTAGGAGGCCGAATTTTTCTGGGGAAGAACAAGTCGAATTTCAGGAAAACAGACCAGCATTGACCGGGGCTCATTTGACCAGTGTTGACTTTGTTTTTGAGGGCATAAATTAGATCTTTGGAGGCCGCATTTATTGGCATAGAAATCGAGGTGAGTAGGACAGTTTGACTAGGGTTGACTTCAACATTTGATCGCATAAATTATAGCAGTGTTTGAATGGGTTGACCAAACTGTTTTGAGTTGACTTTGACTCTCTTGGAATGCCGAATTGGATTGTTGTTGACCAAGCTTCTTGGAGGACATTTTGGTGTTGTTTTGAGCAACGTTGACTTTCTGGTTAGGGCTACAGTTGACTGCTTTTGACTATTGATTTTGACAAGGCCGTTTTCACTATGTATTGGGAAAGTAAATTTGATATGTGTACTCTCTCTCTCTCTCTCTCTCTCTCTCTCTCTCTCTCTACTGAACTATTGAATAATAATAGGAAGATTTGATCAAAGGGTTTTCCCCAGTGTTGCGAAAATCGCAATATTATCGCGATAATATTGGAAAATCACAATTTTTTGAGTTTGGCGATATTATCGCCTGATTTTTATGTTAATTTTTTTTTGTTTTTTTCGCAAAAAATTGCGATATCTTGAAAAAATTGTGATTTTTACAAAAAAATCTTGATTACAAATTAAAAAAAATAAAAATAGAAATAAAATTTTACGATTTTTTGATGAGGAGGAGGTGACACAACCTACCCAGGCTACCCCTGTCACCAGTAGAGGACGTGGTCTACCTCCTGTAGCTCCTAGTTCTTCAGCTTCTAGAGCACAGCAGAGTCCACTGCCAACTCCACTGACATCTACATCTAGAGGGAAAGCTATTGCATTTTCTCGCAAGAGGGGCAGAGGAAATCAATGGTATTAGTTATTTGGTTCATTTCATTGTATATGACATTATGACTCATGATATGAGATACATTATTATATTTTTTGTTGATATTTTGAGGCTGAGTTGGGACTCAGGAGTCAGGACTGACTATTCAGGACATGATTCACTGTTATGTGTGATGTAGCACTAGAAATGATATTACACATCTTATATATTAGTTCTTTTATCATATTTATGTGTCAATGTATTTATTTTATGTTGTAGATGCTTTAGATATTAAAAAAATTGAAAAAAAATGAATATTTTTGTATTTTACGAATTTTTCCCGATTATTTCCCGATTTTTACGATTTTTTCCGATTTTTTCCCTCGCTGATATTATCCCGATAACGATTATTGCAACATTGGTTTTCCCCACATTGGGGTTTTTCCTTGGCATCCTCCAAATCTTGTGGCCTCTTGTCTTGGCTTGTCTTTTGTACATGTTTCTATGTTCTATCTGCATTTACTGTCAATGTGTTTAAGTTAATGTGACTGCTACTCTAAATAATTGGAAATTGTCATTGTGTTGTTGAAGGAACATTGAAGTAAATTGTGCTAAAGTATAGAACATACCATGGTTATCTAAAATTAACATTGTATCGGAGCTTAAGTGAAGACAAAGCCCAAGCAAGAGTGAGGAAAAACAATCGCTAAGGGAAGCTGTTGGAAAAGAACTTGGAACTAGTCCCAATGATGGTTACATCTTACTTCAAATCTGACGACAAGCTTAAGGACAAATCCGACTATCATGCATCGAAGATGTCTCTAGATTTGACTTTGGAAGAAAATGATGCTATGGACTATGTCAAGGGAAGAGTAGTGGAGCCTCCTTCAAATGCATCCACAACTACACAAACCAAGTACAAGAAAGGTGAGGTTAAAGCAAAGAAAATTATTGTTGATTCTATTCATAATGCCTATATTTATGACTTGGAAACATCTAAGAAGATGTATGACAAGCTGATTGGGATGTTCAAAGTAAATAATGCAAATCAAGTTTTCTTTCTCAAGAACAAGTTGAAAGACATCAAGATGGATAGAGGAGAATCCATCCAATCCTACTTCATGAGGATTACCGAGATCAAGAATGATCACCTATCTATTAGAGAAGCCATTTGTGACAAGGAGCTCACTCTTATTGCATTTGGAGGCCTTACAAGAGAATGGGATGTATTCAACATTCCCATCCTCAACAATGACATGATTCTAGGATTTGATGAATTATTGGCTAGATGCACTCAAAAAGAAATAAGGATGATGGAAAGAGACAAACCCTCCAATGGAACCAATCCTAATGCCTTCTCCACTCATGCTAAGAGGAAGAGCAATGTTGGTCCAAGAAGACAAGGTCAAGGGTTTAAGTTGGGATTCAAAGAAGGAAGGAAAAGAAGATGCTTCAATTGTAATAGGTTTGGCCACTTCACTAGAAAGTATCCTTAGAAGAAGGATACTCCAAGAGATGATGACAACCATAACAACAACTTCAAGGGAAATGGCAATCAATGGAACTACAGGTTCAACAACAAAGGAAAGAGGAATTCTCTCGCTGCTCGAAATGGAAATGGTCATCCTCCCAAGAAGTCAAGAAACTCCAGGTATGAAGAAGTTAATGTTGGTGAAAAACAAAAAGAATTTTATCTTATTTCTACCTTCACCACCGCCTCTCCTCCAGATACATTAGATCATTGGTTGATTGATAGTGGTGCCTCAAGGCACTTCATTGGGTACAAGGAGGCCCTCTCAAACTTGATTGAAAAGAAGACTAATACGGAAATTATACTTGGGGATAATGTCACTTATCCCGTGAAAGGAATGTGACCGCTACTCTTCACTTAAATCAAGGTCAAACCCTTCATTTACAAGAATTGTTGTATGTACCTGATTTGGAAAAGAATCTGGTCTCTATTTCTGCGATGGAAGATAAAGGTTTCAAGGTGACATTCGTTGATGGGAAAGTTAGTGTTTGGCAAAGGAACCCAAGAGATGCATTCACTCTTGGATTCAAGGTTGAAGGTCTCTATCGGGTTGGAGGAAGTTTGTTGGGAGCAATGACTTCTGATACTTTTCTTCAGTCCGAACTATGGCATCGAAGATTTTCTCACCTTCATTTCAAAGCCTTACCTAATGTAAGGAAGATGTTCACAGGCGTCCCCGAATTCAACTTAGTTCATGAAGGTGTTTGTCAAGGTTGTGAAGCTAGAAAACATAGAAGGGGACCATCTCCCTCAAATGAAACTCAAACTACCGATATCCTTCAATTGCTCCATTCTGATCTATCAGGTATGTTGCCCGTGACATCTTTGGTTGGATATTTGTACTATGCAATTTTTGTGGATGACTTCTCTCGCAAAACATGGATCTATTTCTTAAAGAAGAAGGACAAAGTGTTCAAATGGTTCTACTTTTTCAAAGCCTTTGCCGAGAATCAAATAGGGAAGAAGGTCAAAATGTTGAGGACCGATAATGGGACAAAATATGAGTCAAATGAATTCAATGACTATTGTAGAGAAGCCGGTATTAAGAGGGAGACCACTATTGCATATACACCTGAACAAAATGGTGTTGCCAAAAGGAAGAATTGAACCATCATAGAAGCCACCTGTGCCATGCTTCATGACCGACATCTACCAATGTTCTTATGGGGAGAAGCTGCCAACACTACTGTGTATGTTCAAAATAGATGCCCAGATCAAGCATTGGACTTTAAGACACCTGAAGAAGTTTTCACCGGTAAGAAATATGATGTTTCTCATTTTAGAATTTTTGGTTGTCATGTATATTTTCATGTGCCGAAAGAGAAAAGAAACAAACTAGATGCATCTGGTAAGAAAGGAACGTTTGTGGGCTATAATGAAACTTCGAAGGCATATAGAATCTATGCGCCTGGTCAAAGGGAAGTATAGATAAATCATGATATCACTTTCGATGAAGTTTCTTCCCTTACGAAATCTGAGATCTTCCTATCCCTAGGAAGGACAATAATGATGATGATGCAAGAAAGCAGGATGAGCCTCTTACTGATGATCCGATGCCTGATATTGAAGGTCTGATGGATCCCATTGATCCACCTCCTAGTGAGCACACTACTTCAAGAAAAAGACCTTTGTGGCTCAAAGATACTCTTGAAGATGTTGAGAAACATATTGCATCAAGGGGGACATTTCATGAAAGCAAGAAGCCGAACAGGTACCAAGGGTACTTATTTGCCATGAGTACCATTCTACAATCTGAGCCTTGCACATTAGAAGAAGTCATGAAACACCAAGTTTGGAAGGATGTGATGAATGAGGAGCATGAGTCAATCATGAAGAATGACGTCTGGGATGTGGTTCCTAGACCCAAGGACAAGTCAGTGGTCACTTCAAAATGGCTCTACAAGATCAAACATGGAGTTGATGGGATTTTGAAAAGTTCAAGGCCAGATCTACTGCTCGAGGTTTCTCTCAAAAGGAAGGAGTAGACTATGATGAGATATTTGCACCGGTTTCCCGATATACCACCATCCATTCGGTTATAGCCCTTGCTGCCTCGCAAGCATGGAGCCCTCACCAAATGGATGTCAAAATTGCCTTCTTGCATGGCTTGCTTAAGGAGGAAGTCTATGTAGAACAACCCGAGGGGTTCGAAGTCTAATATCGAAAGATACATGTATGCAGGTTGAGGAAATCCCTCTATGGATTGAAGCTAAGTTGCACTGAAACGGATACGGGAACGGATACGGATACGGGGTTTGAAACGGATACGACAAATTTTCAAAATAAGAGGATACGATACGGCAAGGAAACGGCATGCATATATATATATATATATATATTTCATATTACCATTCATCTTTTAGAATCTAGAATCTAGAATCTATATCTAAAAATGCATAGTCATCGTCATGAATTCAACATAAACAAATCATCATCATCAATTCAACATAAAAATTGTCATCATCATTAGTGATTATTATAACATTCAACATATTATCATCATCATTAATAATGTAATCAAAAATGCAACAGCCTTTGTGCTTTCGGGTCCAACTCCTTCAAAGAACGTGTCATGCATGGCAGATGATATCTATATTCCTTGCATGACAATTAAAAGGCCCATGGGATCATTGGGATATTCCATCAAGACCTATCTGAACATTTCAATCTTCTCAATGTCAGCTTGGCCTTGTGACTATATGCAGGCACAAGATTGGCTAGAGAAGATTTGTTATCTTGGAGGGATTTATGAAATCAAAAGCAAAATCAATGACAATTAACAAAACCTTAACCAAAATGAAAATTAATCGCTCAAATAAATCTCTTTACGAAGACATTCATCAAACCCCTTTATTTGCATTTTTGAACATCTATCTTTTTCTTAGTAAGAATTTTTGATAAATATATGGAGTGTTGTTGTTTCTAAAGATTAAGAAAAGATTTTATGATACTCTGTTTATAGTGAGTTTATTTGCTAATCTGATTTCTTCATTTTTATTATTTATTTATGGCTATGCAAATTTTCAAGCTTTTTAACATTTTAAGGGTGGATTCTTATCACAATTTTCGTGGATCCGTTTTACCGGAAACGGATCCAAAAAAATTTAAATCCCTTGGAAACGTATCCAATTCCAAATCTAAAGTTTCTGATTTTTTGAAACGGCACAAAAACGTTTTTACCGTGTTTCGGACAAGAATCGTATCCGTTTATGTATCGGAAACGGGGATCCGCGTTTCTGGGAAATTCTTCAGGAGTTTCCGGTAACTTAGGATTGAAGCAAGCCCCTAGGGCTTGGTATGAGAGGATTGATAGCTATCTTATGAAGCTGGGATTAATAAGGAACGATGTTGACTTGAAGTTATATTTCAAGGTTGAAAAGGACAAGCCTCTCATTTTGGTCCTTTATGTGGATGATCTCTTTCTGATAGGTGACGACCTTCTCATTCATCAATGCAAGAGGGAGTTGGCTTCTGAGTTCGAGATGAAGGACCTATGACTGATGCATTACTTCCTAGGGTTAGAGGTCTGACAAAAGCCAGGTGAGATTTTCCTTTCTCGAGGAAAATACGTTGTGAAGCCACTTGAGAGACGTGGGATGGTAGACTGCAATTCCGTATCTACTTCGATGGAACTCAACTTCAAGAAGCTATGTGGAAGTGTTGTTGGGCTTAGATTAGCGAACCCTTCCGAGTATCGTCAACTTGTGGGGGCCTTGATGCTCTTTGTTTACTCCCGTCTTGGCATATGCTTCGTTGTGAACACATTGAGTCAATTTATGGTCGAGCCTCATGACATTCATTGGATTGCTGCTAAGAATCTCTTGAGATATCTCCGGGGCACAATCCACTATGGATTGAGATAAACTGCCGGGAACTTGAGGCTACATGGATATTCAGATGCTGACTAGGCTGGAAGTGTGTTGATTTTGGGTAGCAACGGATGTGCTGTAGCTCCGAAATTTGGTGGAGGGGCTAGAACACGTAAGATCTCTAGAACTGAGAAATCGTTTGGAGAAATTCCACCCTGATGACGATTTATTAAAATAATTAATATTTTTAATGGGTTCCTAAGTCTAAACTTAGGAAAATAAAAGTATTAATGTGTATTAATAAAAATATGGGTGAGAAGGTTCTAAGTGACAAGAATCAAACCTGTTTTAATTTTAGCCGTTGATTAGAGATTAGGTCACAGTTGTTGATTCATCAACAGGAAAAGTATAAGAGAGGAGGCTTGAGGGTTAGTTGGAGATACACCGAATTGATCAAAGAGTTTGATTTTTCTGGGGCGAGGTTTGCTGAGAAAATTGAGCTAGTGATCTGAGTCGCAGTGAGGGGCAGTTCAGCTGATCTGAAATGATCATAGACTAAAACTGATGTAGAATTGATTAGCCATTAATGATTCGAAAATCGAGGAAAGACTGCTTGAGAAGAAGACTTTACGACAACTGACTAAACATAAGAAAGATGCATAACATAAGTGAAAGTAGTAAAAACATAGCGATACGAGACAACAAAGTTGATTACGGAGTTCATCTCTGATGGATTACGTCTCCGGGTCCGCTTTCAAGATGGACGCCCGCTTTATTAGGATTAAAACCAAGGAGTTCGATTACACAGAGAATAGACTCGACTAAATTTGCACACAGGCACTTCTGATCATTGTCAAAAGGAAGCTCTTTGAATCAGCTTTCCAATGCTTGTGACGGTTCCCAATTCCGACTCTGGATGCTCCTGTTACACTGAAAATAAAACTGCCTATGACCTCCAGAATCTGCATACAAGAAACCAAAACCACTCTAATCCCCAATGGACAAAAATTGCCTCTTATACGTCTGCATGTACATCAAAACCACCTTTGGCTGAATTCAGGATGAATTGGTTGTCTTTTGGATGAGTTTGAGCCTCGCTTTAGTCACAAAGTGACACTTAGGATTAGATTTCTAGGTCTTCACATTAGTTGTTTAACAAAACTTAACAAAAAACCCAAAAATACATTGGATAAGCACAAACCACTAGTGGTTAGGTTAACCGGGCGGAGGTGCGGAACCGTTACATGTTAGTTGACAAAGAACAAGTAGGAGATGTTAAATCAGTGATTGCAGTAGGGGTTTCTGTTGTGTAGATTCAGAAATTTTCACATGGTATTAGAGGGATTGCAAATCATAGGCGACTGAAGACACCAGCCAAGAAATCCAGAGAATTTGCAGCAAAAAGGCATATGTCCTTAGTGACAGTGTTGTTCCAGGGCCAGAGACGTAGAAGGAGGAGTGACACGGTGTAGAGAAAGTGATGTAGTCGCTGGGAGGAGCCTACGTAGTAGCTGCGTCAGCCGTCAAGGCCAGCAAAGAGGCAGAGGGGGGCAGATCAGGCTCACGCAGCGCCACATCATCTTTTTGAGTCAGGAAGGATTGGCATAGATGGCCAGGAGGAGTTGATCCAGCCCACGAAGTGGTTGTGCAGAGGTTGAAGGGCTTAGATTCTTCAAGTTGTCGGGGCTAAGGAAGCTGAGCAGATTTTTCGGTTTGAGGAGTTGGTGGGACGCTGTTTCTGTTGGAGCAGAATAGTGTTTAAGGAGATTGAACCAAGGTAGAGGGAATCACTGCCTTGACAAATTTCTAGCCAAGAAATCTAGATCTGGGTTGCAGCAGCAAAGGCGGATTGAAGAGGAGCGATTCGATAGTTGGGCAGAGGATTTCTGAGAGGGAAATCAAGACTCGGAGGGAGTCTACAGAGGAGTTGTTCCTTAAAGGGTTTCTTACGCCCAAGGAATCCAGATCCAAGTCTTGCTAGATTGAGATCTGGAGAGGGAGAAGAGAACCATTTCTATTTTCGAGCAGAGATGTCAATGAATGGGTTGAGGGATTAGGACAGATTGGACAGAGCTTCCAATTTTGTCACTTGGTAGGCCAGGATCCTGGCAATCCTATATAAACATCGCATCAAGGACTATGCCTTAAAGGTGGTTATTGTTCTGGTTGTCGTTGATGTGGCACAGAAGTACGAGGAGGCCCAAGCGAAGGCCAAGTGCATGATCCTAAACAGGATCAAAGATCATGTAGTACCACACATTGCTGAGAAGGACGCAATAAGAGAGATGTGGGAGACCCTGGCCACCTTGTACCAAGGCTCTTTGGTGCAACGAAAGATGCTGTTAGAAAATCAGCTGAGAGAATACCAGATGTAGAAAGGAGAGGAGATACTTTCCTTCCTGCTCATGTTGCAAGGGATTCACGACCAACTGACTTCCGTGGGGTCTACACCATATCCAAAGTTCATGGTCAAGATTGCCTTGAATGCAGCCATCGAGGACTGGGAGACATTTGTCCAAAGTATCTTGGGCAGAGCGACTCTCCCTAGTTGGGAGGAGATGTGGGCAGCTCTTCGACAAGAAGAGCTTAGGAGGTTGACCTAAGCAGGAACTAGTGGCAAGAGAGCTTGAGTCAAGAAGGAGGAGGAGGAGGATGCAGCTCTCACATCAGCGAGACAGCAGGGGCAACAAAAGAGGAAGAAGGACATCACCAAGGTCAGATGCTTCAATTGTGGGGAGCTGGGACATTATGCCATTCAATGCCCCAGGAAGAAAGGCAAGGGGGAGGCTTCTGACTCACTGCTCCAACAAAGGCAGACAAGGATGACGATTATGCCATGAGTGCTCATGCACCTCTGGAGAAGAGGTGGGGCGACATCAAGTTGTAGTCGAGAGGACTGCATACAGGTAGGATCCTTGAGGTGCCCAAACTCTTGGATCACATACGACTACGAGAGCCCTTAACGATAGTAGCAAAGTGACGGGTGTCTGTTGGAGCGAGGTGTGATGGAGCGATAGTGGCAGAGCTAGAGTGCCAAATTCTGAGGCAACACAATGAATGTTGTAACAGTGCGAGAGGCACAGAGCAGTTTGCAGCAATGCAGTAGCAGTAAAGGGTTAGCACAGATTAGCAGCGAAGGTAGCTTCAACATCACAAGGCATCCATACTGATCAACATGTCAGTTTTTGGGTGGAGTTTTAGTTACTTACTTCTCAGTAACTGATTTGTAGTGCAACAGTTAGCAGTGGAAGTGCTATGGGTAGCATGATGTAGCATTTTGAGAGGGAGTTGTAGTACAGATGTAGCAGTGGCAGTGGCAGAGTCATGGGCAGCAGTACAGGAAGCAACGGTGTAGTGGATGAAGGGCAACAGGCCAAGCATCAGCAGCACAAAGGACCGATGCAACGGATCAATGTAATGCTTCTATGGGGAAGTATTGCTAGAGAACATTCCTCGCTAAGAGAGAGTGTTGATTTTGGGTAGCATCGGATGTGCTCTAGCTTCGAAATTTGGTGGAGGGGTTAGAACATGTAAGATCTCTAGAACCCAAAAATCGTTTGGAGTTATTCCACCTAGATGAGGAGTTATTAAAATAATTAATATTTTTAATGGGTTCTTAAGTCTAAACTTAGGAAAATAAAAATATTAATGTGTATTAATAAAAATATGGGTGAGAAGGTTCTAAGTGATGAGGATCAAGCTTGTTTTAATCTTAGTCGTTGATTAGAGATTAGATCACAACCGTCGATTCATCAATAGGAAAAGTATAATAGGAGGCTTGAGGGTCAGTTGGAGATACACCGAATTGATTAAAGAGTTCAATGTTTTTGGGGCGAGGTTTGCTGAGAAAATCGAGCTAGTGATCTTAGTTGCAGTGAGGGGCAGTTTGGCAAGGGAACTTCAGTCCGAGGCCGAAGAATACATAGTAGAGAGGCAAAACAGCACCAGGAGAGACAACGCATTAACAGAGAGGGTGACGAAGAGACCGTAGGGGCTAACGCAGGTGATGCAAAAGCCGTAGGGGCTAACATAGGCCCTTAGAGGCAACACTGGGGAGATTCTGTGGGGCAGAGAGGGAGCAATTTGGAAAATTGACTTTCTGAGCAAGGGGGGCTCACTGTAGGGGTGATGCAGCTCCTAAAGGAGGTGACGCAGTTCCAGTGCATAGCTTGGAGCAGCCATCGCTGCCCAGCACTGGGAATAGTTGGGTCGTCTATGGGGTTTGATAATCTAGTTGTTGAATTTGCCGAAATATTTGTCTCCGGATAGTGGTACTTTTTCCAAGGCTTTTCTCTGTTGGGTGAGCCATATCTGGCACCCTAGTTGTATTCAAGAATTTTCTTAACAATACAAACCCTCTATATGTTGCACCAGTTTTCCCGAATTGGGTTTTTCCGGGGACGATTGTCCAAAAATAACGGTGTCCCTTGTGTGATTGTCTCAGTGTATTTCAGTTCGTGATCTGTATGTATGTGTAGGCTGCAATAGTGTTTTACATCGATATTTATGTAATTAAATAACTTGTTAATGCAAAGAACAAGTAGAAGATGTTAAGCCAATAATTGTAGTAGGGGTTTTTGATGTGTAGATTCAGAAATTTTCACAGTTTGGTGGATCGTAAGAGCACATCTGGGTGCTGCTTCTCTTTGGGGTCTGCTTCAATATCTTGGATGAGCAAAGAGGAAAATCGGTTGATTTAAGCACTACCAAGGCCGAATACATTGCTGTGAGTATGGCCTGCCGTGAAGCTGTTTGGTTGAGTAAGCTCTTGAGTGAGCTATTTGAGCATGTGCTAGATACCACCATGATCTTCTGTGAAAACTAGAGTAGGATTCACCTATCAGAGAATCCCGTGTTCCATGACCGCTCCATGCACATTGATATCAGGTACCACTTTATCTAGGATATGGTACAACGGGGAGCAATAAGGCTCCATCACATTAGAATAGATGAGCAGGTCATAGACATTCTCACAAAGCCTTTGGGGAAAGTCAAATTCTTAACCCTCCGAGAGAGACATGGAGTTTAGGAATGACCCTCTTATGAGGGTCCCGTATGAGTTGAATACTGAGCTTTGGGACCTCCTGGGGGCTTGGGGTACTTCTTGGAGCTATGAGCGGCCATAGGGTGAGCGATTCACCTTCCCCTAGTGGTGCATTAGATATAGGGTGAGTGGTGCACCTTCCCCTACCATTGTGGACACATGTATGTAGGGTGAGTGGTTCACCTTCCCTTGTGATACCCCATGATAGTTGACATGTGTGTAGTGTGAGTGGTTCACCTTCTCCTACCATTGTGGGCACATGTATGTAGGGTGAGTGGTTCACCTTCCCCTATGATTGACATATGCATAGGATGAGTGGTTCACCTTCTCATATGGCGTATGAGCAGGATGAGTGGTTCACCTTCTCTTGCCGGTGCCCCAACACACATCCTACCCATAGAGTTCTGGACTTAGGGGAAGTACCTCTCATCTGGTCAATGAGTTGGGAAAAGATGGTTAGGGACCATAACACTACTGATGGACGCATTGTGTAATGTCGTACTCCCTATGACTAGTATGCATGGTGTTCAACAACTTGATCTGGGATCAAGGACTAACTTTTGTCAATGGAGAGTGGTATGACTCACTCTGAATCACTTCTTCTTCATTATTACTTAATGGTTCAGTAGAGAAAAGCAGAGCAGTGATGACAGAGATGGTACATGATGACATGATGGTATGATGATGACAAATGGATTGGCAGGTGGAATTCTCCTTAGTTGAGAGGGAGTGTTAAAATTGGCAACTACGGCCAAATTCCACCTTAGGACAACTCATATGATGGAGATGATTATTGTATTGGATTCCTCTTTTCGAGAGGTCCAATTTTGATATAAATATCATCTCATTCTAACAAGAAGAAGTGGAATTGTGAATTTATTCTGTCTCATGCACAATTGTCAAGGTCGACCTCAGTCAAATAAAGCCCAAGAGATGTGTCTCCACACCCTCAACGAATTGTATAAATAGGAGCGATCTCTCTCCTCATTTGGACATAACTCATCACATCACACATCTCTCTCGCTCCTCTCTTGATTGGCTCGTACAACTTGGAGGCAGCCTTTCTCTTCTTCACAAGTGTGGCTGGAGGCCGAAGTCTTCTAGGGAAAAACAAGTTGAATTCAGGAAAACATACCAGGGTTGACCAAGGCTCATTTGACCAGCGTTGATTTTGTTTTTGAGGGCATAAATTCAATCTTTGGAGGCCACATTTATTGGCACAGAAGTCGAGGTGATTAGGACAATTTGATTAGGGTTGACTTCAACATTTGACTGTAGAAATTACAATAGTGTTTGATTGGGTTTGACCGAATTATTTTGGGCTGACTTTGACTCTCCTAGAAGGCCGAATTGGACTGATGTTGACCAAGCTGCTTGGAGATGTTTTGGTGTTGCTTTGAGCAACCTTGACTTTTTGATTATGGTTGTAGTTCACTGCTTTTGACTGCTGATTTTGACTGGGTTGTTTTCACTGTGTATTGGGCAAGTGAATTTGATATTTGTACTCTCTCTTTGCAAAGCCGTTGAATAATAATAAGAAGATTTGATCAAAGGGTTTTCCCCACATTGCGGTTTTTACCTAGCATTCGCAAAATATTGTGTCCTCTTGTGTTGGCTTGTCTTTTGTACATGTTTCTATGTTCTATTTGCATTTACCTTCAATGTGTTTAAGTAAATGTGATCACTACTGGAAATAATTGGAAATTGTCATTGGGCTGCTAAAGGAACATTGAAGTAAATTGTGCTAAAGCATAGAACATACCATTGTTATCCAAAATTAACAAGATTAATCTAAGATGGTCCAATCCGTTCTTAGTATGACAATTTTTTCTATCACTTAGAGCATCATATCATTTTGTATCAACGAAGATGAGAGTTTAGAGATGAGAAGATATTCTCAGTAAGTTTTGAGGACAAAGCTTCTTGAAGAGAGAGGCAATGTTATGAATATAACTCATATAAAAATAATAAACATAAATATAAATATAATAATAATAATTAATAATTAATTAACTAATGGTTAGTTAGTTAGTAATGAAGAGGCATGTCTTAGAGACATGACTATTCATGAAAGGGCACCTGCCTAGGGTATGTAAGCAGGCCCTCATTCTCATTTGTAATCATCTCATATCAATTCAATATACAATTTCATGTGGATCTCTGTTTTGAGGAAGTCGAAAGGTCTAAAAAGGATCCCAAACTAGGCAATATGCACAAGAAAGTACGACGAGTAATTTGAGTCTGTTTTGAGGAAAAAATGCAGAGGTTGAGCATGGTATTAGAGGGTTGGTTCTAGCCCTAACTAGAGTTGCAAAACCTCAGTACATATGCACAAGAATCAAAGGATAAAAGGAGCAATGAACAAGTATGTTGGTTTCCTTTTGTTGGCATTGTTTGCTAGATTGGATGGAGTTCCTAGTTGGATAATGATGAGGACATCCTATGAGCAGTCACATCGGCAGTTGTTGGTGTGTCAAGAAGGGCAGCAGATGGTTGCAGGACAGTTGGTCATCTTCTTGAGTTGATGGATTGTTGGTCGATGGAGGGTGTCCTAGAAGAGGACATAATTTGTGAAGTATGTTGGCAGCCAAGAGGAAGGGTAACTAAAGTGGTTGGATGCCCTAACCAGTGAGAATATGTTACAACATGTATTGGACACTTGTGGTATGATGGAGGGCAACATGTGAGTGGACCAAGTGTAGGCCTAGGCGAGGCAAAGTTGGAGCAACCTAAAAAACAACTTGGGAGGATTGTATAGACTCGCTTCAGGCCCGAACAAACAAGTCACTTGAAGGACTAAGGGATTGTTAGATGTGGCAGAAGGAGAGCTCATAGGTCTGATAAACTAGGAGCAGTTTGAGTAGCCCTAGACTTGCCTTGTGGAGAAGGACATCTACAGTAGAAGTTGGATAGTCCTCCTAGCTCGTGTTCATGTTGGAGAAGGACTTCTAGCGATGATAGGTGGTAGCCCTTCGTGCCCTATGTTTTTCCTCATTGGAGCAGCGCAAGAAGACTATAGTGGGCATAAGTCCTTGAGTAGCTGAGGAGCATCAGTGGGCAGTTGAAAGTTGTTCACAAACAAAGTTGTGAACAACTCGACAGGAGTCCTCAATGTGTTGATGCGTTGAAAGACTAACAGCCAATGAGAGAGTAGGTGGAGTCAAGATTCAGTGGCCAGATGGAGTTGGTGCATTGATAGAGGTAGGTGTTGTAGATCAAGAGTCGAAGGACTAGGCAAATGTATTGAGGGTATGACTGAGAGGCGCTGAGAGAGCGTGCCACATCCAGATGGTCAGAGTATCTTGATTAGGGTAGATTGGTGGTCATCACTATAGACACCAAGCCCTAGTTGTTGTTATCTTGTATCAATGGATGTATGAGGGCCATTATCCTTGGTACGAGAGTTCTAGCTTGTTGTATTATTTAGTTTGATTAATATAACGAAGTTAGGTTGAAAATTTATAAAAAAGTTCTCTATATTTTGTGCACTATTAGATTTAATGTTGTCTATTGTTTTGTTGTGCAAATTAGTCTTGTTGTGATACTTGGTTTGGTAGCATCAATGATTTAAGATTCTATTCTAGACACTTGTATCGTGTAAAAACAACATGAGACATACCAAGTTTTCAGCATTGTGATCTCTACTTTCCTTTCATGGTTTTTGGTTGAATTTTTGAAGTGTGGTTGCTTGATGAAGATAAAAGAACTATAATATATATTCACAAGTAATTGCCATAGTTCAGAAATAGTGCGTGTATCCATTGCACTCTATTTTCCATTATGTATATACCAATAGCTAAATATAGGTTGGTCTAAGTCAAGCTATCGAAATCCTAGATATGCAAAACATATGAAATCCCTCGCTGTCAATTCCTCTTATCTAAGAATTAAACTCAACGAAAGCTAGTCACTCCACCAAAGATCCTTTGTTGGTTAGCATACATACTAGCAACTTCTCCTTGGAAACGACATGCATATCCCACAAGTGTACAAGATAATTTCTCTCTATCTTCTCCACATGTAGCATTCCAAGTAGTACTAGGGTTTCCAAATGCCACAAACCCTATGCCTTGTCTCACAAGAATTACAAGATCATGTTCTTTCTTTATTTCTCTAGGTTTTCTCCCAAACCATTGGTTCGTTTGTTTCCTTATGGAAAGCACCTATGTTTGTATCCCACATCAAGCACCCCAAGTAGTATTGGGGTTTCCAAATGCCAAAAAATCTTAGTCTTCTTCTCTCACAAGAACTACAAGTTCAAGTGCTTGATTTGCTTCTCTAGTGTTTCTCCCAAACCCTAGCTCCATTTCTTTTCTTATGGAAAAACCCTGATCCTAGCCTTGTCTTGAATCTCCTTAAGAACCCTAGTGCTCAAGACAAAAGAGATAAAATATGATGAAAAAGAGTAAAAATAGAGTAGCTCTCTCTAGCTCTCACACCTCTAACACAAGTATGTGATTACATAGATGAATGTTAATGTTTGTGTTGGAAAGATTCTCTCCTCCCTTTATTTTATTTATTTGTTGTAACTAGGGTGAGCCTAGGTTGGGGCCAACCTTCTTATTGGTTGGAAGAAGACCGATAAATGTTAATTTTTAGGGCTAGATTGTTCTCTACTAAAGATAATTGCATTTTCAGACTTTCCAAAATTTACATATTACATTCACCCCCTATGAAACCGGATTCATCATATTTTCCTCAAGTGTCTGAATCCTACGAATCAGACACGATTCACAAGAATTCGAATCCTAAATTTGGGACACGTTGTGTCCTAACGAGACACTCGAATTCGGGTCGTGTCCCGTTAAGACACAACGTGTCATGAAAACCGGATTCAAATCCGGCGAAAATGAAACCCACGGGTTTTAAAAACAGCGCATTCCTATTTTTATTTACCATTTTCTTTCATTCCTTTTGCAAACAATGAGCTATGGGTTTGCTGTTAGAAGTTTGGAGCAAGGAGCCAAGGGTTTGGAGCACTTGGCAAAGAGATTCAAGCATCAGGTAAGGGCATTTCATCTCTATTTTTTTGCATTTGTATTACAACAGTTTGTATATGCACTTATTTTACAAATTTGTGCATGTTTTGTTTATTTTTTTTACAGTATTCATGGCTCAATCAAGGGCAGCAGGTAGGGGGCAAAGGAAGCGGAAGAATGTCCCATTGGAGATGCCCCTCCTCCCCCAATATTATCAGAGTCTGCTGCAAGTAATGTTGAGGGAAAACTTCCTCCTAAAGACAACATTGAGAAATATCCCTTGTGGAAATATGTCACAAGAGAGGATGGGCCAAGCACCAAGGGGGAGGGAGGAGGCAATGTGCATTGGAGATGCAACTTTTTCCACAATACTTTCACAAGCACATATTTTCGTGTGAAAGGCCATTTGTTGCCTTTACCATGTTGTGGAGTTGGAGCTTGTAAAGTTGTTCCTTTACAAAAGAGGAAAGAAATGGAAAAAGAGTTCACTGTTGGTATGGAAAATGTGGCTGCAAAATCAAGAAAAACCAAGAATGATGATCTCCTTCCATTTTTTAGGAAAGACACCACCAAATTTCCATTTGAGAGTTCTTTGGGGGACAAGTAGCAAAAAGAAAGGCAATTTCATTTGGTCCAATGGACAAGATTTTTCAAAAAGAGGAACGGGAAGAGCTTGATCTCACCATTGCCTTCTTTTTCTATCAAAACTTCATATCCTTTAATGTTGCACACTCATCTCTATTTATTGAGATGTACCGAGCTCTAACTCAACGGTCTCCATCATGGTATGTGCTTCTTGGTCCAGAGAAGCTTAGAACCACAGTGTTGACGAAGGCAAAAAAAGAGGTGCAAAAAATGCTTGAGCCTATTAAAGCATCATGGCCAACATCTAGGATTAGCATTGTTTCTGATAGATGGACAGATCCAGCACGACACCCACTCATCAACTTCATGGTGTCTTCCTTGAATGGTCTAGTTTTCTTGAAAGCAGTGGATACACTTGGAGAATACAAGGATGCACAATTTATGGGTGAGTTATTTATTAAAGTTATTGAAGATAGGTATTGATTCTTGTGTTCAAATCATTACAGATAATGCACCTGTTTGCAAGGCTGCTGGCATGATTGTGGAAACTAAATATCCACAAGTGTTTTGGACACCTTGCATTGTCCATTCATTGAACTTAGCACTGAAATCCATTCCTTCTGATGTGCTTTGGATTGGTAACATTATTGAGGATGCACGACGTATCCGTAACTTTGTGCCAAAACATACAAATGCCCTCACTATCTACAAGGAGTACAACAATCTATCATTGTTGAAGATTGTTGGTACACGGTTTGCCTCTTCATTCATAATGTTGAAGAGGTTGAGGGAGGTCAAGACCGCTCTTGGGGCCATGGTTATTTCTGAGTTTTGGTATTTTTGGAGAAAGACAGATCAAGTAGCCTCTAAAAGAGTGAAGGACACAGTGCTAGATGATGCTTGGTGGGAGAGGGTAGATCTAATTATTCAGATCATGGACCTTATCATTTCTTTGCTTCGATTTACAGATACAGACAAACCCATCCTAGGAGAGGTTTATGAGGGATGGGATTCCATGATTGAGTCTGTGAGGAGCATTATTCTACAGAGTGAGTGCCCTGAGTATGAGACATCACCAGAGGCCTTCTGTGGTACTATACAGGATATTCTTGTCAGTAGATGGGACAAGAATTGCACACCTTTACATTGTTTGGCTCACTCATTGAACCCAAAATACTATAGCCATGAGTGGCTGAATGGTGGACCTTCCCGCAGATTCCCTCCTCGCATGATGGTGAAATCTCACAAGGGAGGAAATATGCATTCAAGTGGGTTTTTTCAGGATAGAGCATTGCTTGATGAGGTGGAGGATGCCTTTGCAGAGTTTTCCATTGGCACTGATCGATTTGCAGGATATGATGTGATTAGAGGAACGGGGGCTAAGAAGCCCTATTCTTGGTGGGCAAATCATGGGGCAACAAGCCCTCCTCTTCAGTAGTTAGCCATGAGGCTCCTCTCCCAAGTGGCTTCATCCTCTTGTTGCGAGAGGAATTGGAGCACATATGGGAATTTGTATAGTGTGAAGAAGAGCATGCTTGAGCAATCTAGGGCAGAGACAACGGTGTATGTGCACACCAACCTTCGTCTTATTTACAGGCAAAGGGAAGAGTGGTTGAAGGGAAAGACAAAATGTGGGATGTCTTTCCTGATGATATGGGTCTAGACAACAATGTTGAGTTGGCATTGGCCAACATGGATCTCAATGATCCAATGCTTGAGCCTGTTAGATTTGATGACAGTGATATTGTAGAGGGGTCATCCTCCACACCAATAGATGCAAAGGCGACTATGGATATAGGGGAGGAGGAGGATGCAGAGGAGAGCAGTGGTGACCATGATGATGAGGACATTGACGCTGATTCTGATGATGACTATGAGGATTGATGACTCATGAGTCATGGGCTACCTACTGCCTTGAGGCTTTTATATCTGTAGTTGTTTTATATTTTCTATTTCTATTTGCCATTGGCATTGCACTACCTATGTAACACATTTTGATTTGATGACTTAATGAGAAAACTATAGCTGTCAGTGTCTTTATCTTACTATCTTGTCTTTCTCCTATTGGATCATTGATGAATTGAATATGTATTATGATTTATCATTTATGAATTTAAAATTTATGATTCATTGATTTATCATTTATGATTTATGTGACAGTGACATGTATTTGAATTTTGTATGTACTATGCATGCTATAATGTTACTAACTTACTTTGTATATATATATATATATTAATAAAATAATATATAACGAATCCTACGTGTCTTTTTTCAGGGGGTCAACGTGTCTGAATCCAACACTCGAATCCTTGTATACTACGAATCCCGAATCCCCGTGTCAGGTTACTTAGTTCACCCCATAACATCATAACATCTTTATGATGAGTCACACAATGTGTTATGCCATACAATGTGTGTCATACCAAATGTAAGCCACATAATGAACAAATCGAGCCTTAGATGATATAAATCCGAGCCACTAGTGCAAGTGGTAGCCATAGGTGCAAGCCACAGATGCGAGTGCGAACCACAGGATTAACAATATGATCCACAAGCCCCAGTAATGAGCTACTGTAACGTAACATACAGAGTTTAGCAATGTCACCATAGAGTATAGAAATGCACATGCCATTATAGAGATTTAAGCAAGCCACAAATTATAAATCTAGCCACTATGATATGGGATAGCCATAGAACATAATGCGAGCCATATGAAAGACTAATGCAAGCCACAAGACATATATATGAGTCTCTAAAATATTTATATAGGCTAGAGAGACATATGCGAAACATAGTAAGCCATTGTGGTATACAAAGACAGAAAGGGAGCCATAAATAGATAATGCAAGGCTCAAAAAGTGATGCGAGCCACTTAGGAATATAGAGCAATCCTTAGGAGTTTGTTGCAAATCTTAGAGAGACTAGAGTGAGCCTCAGAACGTTAGAGCTAGCTTTAGATGCACTTATGCGAGCCATAGAGATAATACCTTAGAAGACCAAATGTATATGTGCCAAATGGAGGTAGATCAATGCCTATATTTAGTTGATGCCACCTATGAAGGGTCACGACCCTTGGGTAAGCTGACATGAAAATTTTGGATGGACAAATTGTAACTTGAAGGGAATAATTCAAATTCAATTTCTCTTTAAATATATTTACTAAATTCTTTGATGATCCTTTAATAATTTGCCCATCTAGATTTCACATCAATCAATAATATTTTCCTTCTACCCAGTTTGCATTCTTTTTACAACGACATGGGCTTTCCTTTGGGGCAGTAGGATTTCTCATGGGAAATTTGTCCCATAGCTACCCCAATTTGCAACAGTCCACCCACGATGGGATGTTGAGAAATCAATGCTTGTAGTAATTAGGGTTTGGATTCCTCTTTCTTGATAATTACTTGTGATTTATGTTGACTTCTTTTACTTCTTTATCATGTTATCTTTCATCAAGCAATTACCAAATAAAAAATGCATGAAGATCACAAGAGCAAAGGACACAAGATGTAGGCACTTAGCCAAGGAAAAACCCCTATCTAGGGGAGAACCGAGTTCAACTCTTCCACTAGTAGATTCAAATCAATATGAGATAATCCAAGACCTTTTTGACCTAGACAAAGACCTCCTTCAATCACCAAGTCAACCCTTCCTTCAAGTAGATGATCCCTGCCAAAGTTTCCAAGTGTCAGCTCCTAAGATGTTGCTTCAGTCCAGAATTTCGCCCCCCAACTTCAGAATTCAGACTTGCAATGATTTCAGAATTTCGGCCCCAACTTCTTGTCGAGAAACCCTAGAAGACTTCGCATGTGTGAGAGAGAGATGCCCAAGAACTTTGATTTTTTTCCCCAACTTCTTTGTTCCTTCTCCTTGTCCTTTTCTCTTCTTTTCTTGCTCTAGAGTTGCAAATTGAACTTGTGATTGATGTGATGTACCAAATAGGTCGAGTTGCACTTCTATTTATACTGCTTTTGCTGGGTCGAATAGCCTATTCCAAGTCAACTTTATCAGAATAGGGGCCAACTTGGTGTGGAGGTGATAAATGACATTTTTGACTCAAAAATAATTCTTTTTACATGATACAGAAGCCCAAAAAGAGTCAACAATTGTGACAATGACTCTATTGACTCTCGACAAAACCTAGAAGCCTTCAATGGAGGCTTTGACCTAGAAAATAAATGAAAGAGCATGAAACCCATGCTTCAAAACTATTTTTTCTTTTATAATAAAATTTATTTTTCTTTCCTTTCATCAAATACAATTATGAAGACCGACACTAGTTACATTCTTCAATATGGAATGCTTATCACCAGGATTGTACGAGGCTTGGTTGAGCCTAGACGCTCCTTGAGAAGTTTAATTCTCCCAAAGTGGCTTCCACTCCTCAAACCCTCCCCTTGAGGTTTGACCCTTTGACATGGTGGGGACTAATCCCCACGCAAACCAACTGGTCTACACCTCATGGGTGTGTGTGTGTGTGTGTGGTTCACTGTCTCGGACAGTGAATTCTACGCTCATGGAATAATTGTACCAGACAAATCTACTCAAAAGGACCGTTTCCTACCAGCCCAATCATGAAGCTCAATCTTGAGAGTGTCAAGAGTATTGAACCCGTGGCCTCTCAATAGTAAAGGTGCTTTAACAATGAGGACTCAACCAACTGAGCTAACCCTTGTGGCTTTTCTCTCCTCTCTTTATTCATATGAAAGGTGAGGGACGCCAACAATAACAAGTGGACTTAGTCCACCATAAGAAACCTATCTACATACTAAGTAGGTCCACATGTGGAGTACTCCAACTCTAGGTGACATTTGTTGAGTTCCAAGGTGAGTGTGTCCAACAAGCAAAGTTTAACGGTTGAATGTTTCTCAAGAAGGGTCCAACACTTCCCCCAAAGCGTCCAATGCTCCAACTCTCCTTCCTATGCCATCTACAATTTCACCTATGGACATGATCTCTCATCAACTTGAGCATCCTCGTGTCAAGTACAAGTTAACATACAAGCAATCAAGTGTTCCCATGCCATTTAGGGCTCATTACCCTCCTCTTAGATGCCCTTTGCTCCTCATACAAGGTGAGCTATCCTCCAAAGAAAGCAACTAACATTTCCATTTGTCCATTCCATGATGAAAGTCACCAAGCCACATAGGTTTCCAATGATACAAGGAATAATGCCACACAAGCATCAAGTCAAGGTCTAGCAATCCCTGAACAAGATATCTTCAATGTGCATGTCCATCATGGTATGTGTTGTAGCATCCATTGTCCTTTTAATTTTATTTTCAGTTTTATTGCAAAAATGGAAAAAAATCAAATATTATGTTATAACGGAAATAAGAGAAAAGGAGGAAAATGAGTTGTTTTATATTATTGACGACTTTTGAACGTGAGAAACTCAGCAGAAGGTCTGAGCCGTCTGATCAACAGGCAACAGATCCGATAGTAGTCGTGTGGTTAACAAGGGCGAGGTTTCCTCCAAAATCGGACGCGAGGAGTTATAAGATCGAGTTGAAACCTCAGTTGATCAGGGTTGTCCGTTTGAAGAATGCAGATCCGACGGTAATCGCGTGGTTAACAAGGACGATGTTTAATTCGGAAATCGGACACAATGGTTTATGGAATGTAATTTAATTCGTTGAAGTCCGGATCAATCACAACCTCTCTTAAAAAAGGGACAAGATCTAACAGATATCGTGTCGAAAAGTGCACGGGTTTTATTTTTAAAATCGGACCCGACAAGTCTTTTAACTGTTAGTTTTGTTTCCTATCGGGTCCATGGGGAAGGCAAAGGTTTGTGGAAAAATCGGACGCGATAAGATTATGAACCAAAGTCTAAATTCTTTCAGTTCCGTGGTAAGCCATATCTCGCATAAATCAACCAATTCCGTTGTTTTAGCAGAATCACTAGAATTAGAGGCAGATGACTAGAACTCCAAAGGAACGGTGATTGGTCGGGTTTCTTTGTGTTTCTGCCAATCGGAACACTTTCGATAGATACGTGGGCTCATAACCCACATGTACACGCACGAAGTTTTATAAAGATGCAGTTTGCTGTGTTAAAACAATGTAATTGTCATCAGGACATCTACAAGGTTATAGCTTGCAGAATAACACTCAGGCCACATACTCAAGCCACAGATTCGAACAACGAGCAACCATCACCTTCTAGTTTCTGTTACTCCCTATTATTTTGTTTTCTTGAGAAAAATGAGGTGTCTTTTGCTCTCCAGTGTAATATTCTGTAATAACTTTTACCTTAAGCAGTTAAGAGATAGTTAAGCAATTTGACAGTTTTGGTGATTACCAACTGTCCCATAATGTACAAAAAGAGGGAAAATTATAGAAAAAGGGTTCGAATTTTGAAGAACCTGGAGACTAGGCCACTACATTCTTGATAAAACTGTTGATTAATGAAAGAATCAAAAGTTTTCCACACATTGTTGGATATAATTTTGTAACTTCTCTGTTATGTGTCATCATATATCTTCTTTCCTTTAAGTATGGTAATGAAGCTACAGGTCTTTGTTTACTTATGTAAATGAAGTTAAAATTCCTTAAAAGAGCGCTCTTATACTTAAAGTTCCTACCTCTGCAATTCTTCTAAGTTACAGATAGTAGTTTCTGTGTAAAACAACATATTGTCTTTAACTTCCCTAAGTGTTACAGATAATAGTTTCTGTGTAAAACAACATATTGTCTTTGACTTCTCAAAGCATTCTTCATTCAACATTTATATTTAGCAATCAAATGGCATTTTGAGATTTTTATATCACTTAAGTATTGAGGGTTAAAAACCAGGTCTTTCAGGTCCTTCATTTGAGAATACAACATACAACTAAGTGACATAAACAATAAACATTAATGTCTTAAGCACAATTTCTACACAGCCAAGAAATTGGTTTCTTAAAGAACAACATTAATTGGCGATGTTGCCGAGGAGAGAAGACAAGAACACTTTTCCCTGGGTTTTCAATATTTTCCTCTAGTTGTTCAGTGAGGAGGAAATATTTGGCTGTATTGAACAAAAATAACAACTCTAGATCCAAAGAGGCCCCCATACAAGGTTAGATACCTCACAGCAGAAAGTTCAAGCCCTTTCAGACCCTGAGAGGCTAGTTTCCAAGAGGGTTGGAAATCCAAAACTCCAGTTACACCAAGTCCTACACTGTCTGCACCTGGCAGCAGTTCAACTCATTTTTCATCCAAACATTCACCTTTTATTGACCAAGAGTCACCTTTTACATCCACTTCATTTCAAGAACCCAACTGTCAAGAATAGTCTCTAGAGTCTATTTCTTTTTCAGTATCTACTATAGTTATTCAACTTGAACCTATAACTACATTGCCACCTTTTCATACTCCACTTACTCCTCAATCAGGTTCTACATCTATTAGTACTCAAGGTTCAGTAAGTTTAGGAGCAAACATGGCAACACTTGCATTCTTGATGAATAGGTATGCACCTATTCAATTGCCACAACAGTTGAATCAAATGCCTCAAGAATACTTGAAGATTCTTCCTTGTTTCACAGGGGAGGATGAACAAACAACAGAGAATCATATAGCAATATTTTGTAATTTTGCAGAAAATCTAAATGTTGAACATCTGGATGTTGTTTTAAGACTTTTTGTGCAATCCTTGGATGGAGAAGCAAGAAAATGGTTTAAAGGGCTTCCTAATAACTCTATTCCTACATGGGAAGAGATGGAGCGCCTGTTCACCCAGAGATGGGGAGAGAAAAGAGACCATGGGTATTCACTCACAGAGTTTAATGCTATTAAGAAGAAATCTGATGAAAGTGTTGTTGAATTCATCAGAAAGTTTAATAACTTGTACAATAGTCTTCCAGTGGAGATTAAGCCCCCTCTTGTTGGTGCAAAAATAACTTTTGCAGGGGCTTTTGAATTAGATTTTGGGTTCACATTGAGGGAGAAGAGATCCACAACCTTTGATCAGATCCACACTGATGCCTTAGAAATAGAAGAAAATCTGGTGGCTATAGGTAAAACACCAGAGACACAACCTATCCAAGATAAGGGAAAGGCTAAAGTGGAATCCTCTCAAAGTCAAACATTAGAGGATATGAATAATGTAATTAAAACTTTGTCTAATAAATTGATTAATTAGAAATGGAGAGTAAGAATTCTCAAAGGCAAGCACAACAGAACAGAAACTTTAATCCTCAATATAGAAGACAACCTCTGCAAATCTTGCAGAAGGAGAGAAAAGATCAAGATCACGTTCAAGCACCACTTTACTTAGAGGTAGATCCTGATGAAGTACCAGAGCATTCCAAGGACCATGATAATCAAATTTCCACATTGTATGCAGTAGATGAGGATGAACTAGGTGTTGAGGGAGAAGAATATGAATATGTTGAAACAAATGCCATTTATGATGAGAATGAAATTAATGAGTATTGGAAGCAGTTTTCTGATTTTATGCAGGCAGAATTACATAAGAAATATGACTTGAGATCAAGGAAAAGATCTAGAAGTCAAGAAAATGAAGGTGAGCAGCAAGTTCCAACTCCCTTACAAAAGGCGACTCCACAAGAATCACAGCCTGCAAGACAAGTAGATAAAGGAAAGCAACGACAAAATACAAATAACAAGACTCAAATGCTTCAAGGTGAGTCTTCTCAAAATAGAAGTGATAAAATTCCTTTAGAAAAACTTGTTTCCATTCCACAAGAGGTTTCAGTGATGAAGAAAACTGAAGATGAAAATGAAAGGAATGCTAAACAGGTTCATGTGTTTAGTCTAACTAAAGAATTAGAAAAAATCAGAATTCAAGTGCCCCTCACACCTTTCGTTAAAACACCAGTTTATCAAAATGAGATTGTTGAGTTTATCAATCTAAAAGAGAATGTGAATATAAATGACACTGTGAACCTGCAAGAAGATAAACCAATAGTGGTTTTTGGTCCACATGTGGAGGAGGTAGATTCTTCAACACCTCCTTTCTACATTTCTTTATTGATTCATGATTTCCTCTTGCATAATTGTATGTTTGATTTAGAAGCTTCACATAAACTTATGCCATTATCAGTGATGAAACAACTAAACCTACAAGTTACTAAACCCTACACAGGCCTGTATTCTTTTGATTCAAATAAAGTCAAGTGTCTGGGGGTCATTAAAGACATGGTGGTGTCACTAGCCCAGATCCCAGCTAGAAGCTTGGTAATGGATGTAGTGGTAGCAGATAGCCCTGCTAGGTTTGGAATGTTGCTATTTAGGTCATGGGGGACTAAATTGGGTGTTGTTTTGAAACTAGATTTTACTTATGCTGTTATACCAATTTTTGGTGGAGAAGAAAGGAGGTTTTACAAAGAAACCAGATTTGTAAAAACAATCACAAAAAATGGAGCAAGTAATTCACTTGTATATAGCCAAGAGAAAGATGACTGTTCTTGCTTCTCGCTGCATGACAGTGCAGAGTTCGCTGAAGATAACCAGAGGCAACTTACATCAGCCAGTGTAAATACAAAGCTGCAAACAGAAGGGGTGAGGAAGTGCTTCTTTGATGGAGCCTATTCTAAAGAAGGAACAGGTGTTGGTTTCCTTCTAATTGCACCTGGAGGTAATATGTTCCTTATTCTTTTAAATTGGAGTTTGAAGCAACAATTAATGTGGCAGAATATGAATCCTTGATCATTGTTCTGCAAACAACAAAACAAATGGGAGTCCAGTCAATCTCTGTTTTTGGAGATTCAAAGCTAATTATAAAGCAAATAAAGAAACATTGTCAAACAAAACACCTTAGGCTTAGGGCATACAGAAATGAAGTGTGGGATTTGGTTGAGAACTTCTTTGAAGCTTTCAACATCCAGTTCATTCCAAGAGATGGAAAAAAATTAGCAAACTCTTTGGCCGTGGTTGCTAGTACTTTTAGGCCTCCTATTAATCCAAAGCTAAGATATGAGGTTGAAATGAGGCATAGGCCTTCTGTTCTTGATAATATAAAACACTGGCAGATTTTTGAGGATGATCAACAGATTAAGGAATTCTTGACTATGATTGAAGATTTTCAGGGCACAAAGATTGATCAAGATGAAGATGAAGCAACAGAAGGTGCAAAAGTAAGTGGTTTGAAAAATTCTATAGTTAATCAAAAAATTATTCAATTGAAAGATAATACTCTGCCAAGGGGGCTTGTCCCTCTTGAAAGACTTTTTAACTCCAATGATGTAGCTGTTAGTTCAGAGAAAATTCCACAGGATGAGCAGATTCAAGATCACAATATTGGAACCCAGAAGGAGCCCAGGTTAGTCAAATTATTTAATGGAGTTCCACTTAATTATAAGGAGAGATATATTAAGCTTTTTAAGGACTATATTGATGTTTTTGCTTGGTCCTATGAGGATCTCAAAACATATGATGTAAGTATTATTCAGCACAAGATTCCCTTGAAAGAGGGGATTAAACCATTTAAGCAGAAACTTAGACAGATAAACCCTCTGCTTTTACCATTGATTGAGAAAGAAGTCAAAAAGCTGCTTGATGCCAAGATAATAGTTCCACTTAGGTACTTTCACTGGGTGGCCAATTTAGTGCTTGTAAGGAAGAAAAATGGAGAAATAAGGCTATGTGTGGACTTTAGAAATCTCAATAGGGCTTCCTTAAAAGATAACTATCCGTTACCTAAAATGGATCATGTACTGTAGAAGGTAACAAGATCATTCAGGATGTCAATGCTGGATGGGTTTTTTGGGTATAACCAGGTGGTTGTTGATAAAGGAGATCAGAAGAAGACTGCATTCACAACTCCTTGGGGAACCTTTATGTATGCTTGAATGCCTTTTGGGTTGATGAATGCAGGTGCTACATTTCAGAGGGCTATGGACATGTCTTTTGTGGGTGATAAGTTTGTAGTGATGGCACCATAGTTTTACTTGGATGACATCACTGTTTTCTCTAAGTCTGATGAGGAGCATCTGGACCATCTTAAAAAGACTTTTGAGAAATGTATAAAATTTGGGCTTTCTTTGAATCCTAAGAAGTCTATTTTTTCTCTGGAGGAGGGAAAACTGCTAGGGCACACTGTTTCTAGAGATGGAGTGAAGATAGATCCAACAAGGGTGCAAGCTGTGCAGAAAATACCCCTGCCCAGGAGTAAGAAAGATATTCAAAAATTTCTGGGAAAAATAAACATTTTAAGGAGGTTTGTGTCCAATTATGCAGAAATTGTAAAAGAAATTACCAATATGTTGAAGAAGGAGATTGAAATACATTGGACCAAGGAAGCCAGAGAGTCATTCTCCAGGATTAAAGAAGAATTACAAGCAGCTCTATTTTGATTAGCCCCGATTATCAAAAACCTTTTCAAGTTTTTTCATTTGCATCACCTAATTCAATAACTGTTTTTGTTACAAAAAAATGATGAAGAAAAGGAGCAACCAGTTGCTTTATTTACAAGATTCTCAGAGATGTTGAACTAAAGTACAATATTCCTGAAAACAGGTATATGCTTTAGTAAAAGCCCTAAAGGCCTTCAGGACTTATGTGCTGCAGTCACAGATCATTGTTTATGTGCCAAATGTTGCAGTAAAGGATGTCTTAGTCCAAAGTGATGTGGAAGGCAAAAGAGGAAAATGGATTGCCAAGATTCAAGAGTATGACTTGGACATAAAGCCCACAAAGTTGGTGAAAGGGCAAGGATTGGCAAAGATGTTAACATAGTCAAATTTTCAAGCATTGAGAATCAACTTGCTAACTCCTGCAAATGAGGAAATAATTGAAGAAGGTGAAGAAAAATCAAATCCAGGTATGAAGATCAGATATAAGTTTTTATGTTCAGAATGGTACAAGCACATAGTCCATTATTTATGTTTTCTCTCTTGTCCTCAATCTTTGGATAGAACAAAATATAGAGCATTAAAGATCAAAGCACAACCATATGTGATTGTTGAGGGCAGATTGTATTGGAAGGATCATGTGGGAATTTTATTGTTATGTTTAACAGAGGATGAATTTACAGAGACCATTAAAGATTATCATGAGAAGTTATGTGGTGGACATTATAGTTGGAAGGCTACTGCACATAAAATCCTCTAGGTAGGGTTTTATTGGCCCACCCTATTTGGTGATACATATAAGTTTGTCAAAAGTTGTCAGAAGTGTTAGCTTTTTGTTGAGAAGAAGAGGCTAGCTCCCTTGCCTTTGATCCTAGTCTTCATAGAAGAACCATTCAGACAATGGGAACTAGATTTTGTTGGAGAAATTAACCCACCTTCAAGTGGACAACACAAGTGGGTTCTTATAGCTATTGATTATTTCACCATGTGGGTAGAAGCTATACCTACTAAAAGGGCAAATGACCAGGTGGTGATGAAGTTCTTAGAGGAAAATATTTTCAACAGATTTGGATGCCCTGTCAAAATCATAACATATAATGCTCAAGTCTTTAGTTCAAGTAAGTTTATTGCGTTTTGTCAGAAGTATAATGTTCTTTTATCTCATTCAACAGCTTATCATCCACAGGGAAATGGATTGGCTGAATCCACTAACAAAACATTGATGAAGATCCTTAAGAAAACTATTGCAGAGAACCAGAAAGACTGGGATTCTAAGTTAAAGTTTGCTCTATGGGCTGTTCGAGTGACTACAAGAAGGTCTACAGGCAAATCACCTTTTGAGTTAGTGTATGGAACTCAAGCTCTATTCCCAAGTCAACTTGTGAAACCTGTGATTGCAATGATTCAGGAGGCAAAAGAAGAACCCAATGCTCTGATAAGAAGGATGCATAAGGTAGTGGAGATGAGCGAAAGTAGGGATAAGGTAAGAGACAACTTGATTATGTATCAATCAAAGATGAAGAGTATTTTTGACAGAAAAGATAGAGAAATTGATTTTAAAGTTGGAGACCTGGTATTAAGGTGGGATACTAGAAGAGAAGATAAGGGTAAACATGGAAAGTTTGATCCTCTCTGGTATGGCCCATTCAGGATCATAGAAGCAAGGGAAAATAATACATTCTTCCTGGAGAATCTTGATGGTGAAACTCTACAGCTGCCTGTAAATGGGCAATACCTCAAACAGTCCTTCCAGTTCTGAAGCACAAGCATCCTGTCATTGTAGATACTAGAGTGAATTCATTGTACAAATTCCATAGAATTTTAATTGGCTAAGCAATATATGACTCCATGCCCGAGGTGAAGGCACTGATCTGCGGTTCTTAGTGTTTCTGTGGCAAAAACACTATCCCCAGGTGGAACCAGATGTTGTAGCATCCATTGTCCTTTTAATTTTATTTTCAGTTTTATTGCAAAAATGGAAAAAAATCAAATATTATATTATAACGGAAATAAGTGAAAAGGTGGAAAATGAGTTGTTTTATATTATTGATGGCTTTTGAACGTGAGAAACTCGACAAAAGGTTTGAGTCGTCCGATCAACAGGCAACAGATCCGACGGTTGTCGCGTAGTTAACAAGGGCGAGGTTTACTCCAAAATCTGACGCGAGAAGTTATAAAATCAAGTTGAAACCTCAATTGATCAAGGTCGTTCGCTTGAAGAATGTAGATCCGATGGTAATCGCGTGGTTAACAAGGACAATGTTTAATTCAGAAATCTGACACGATGGTTTATGGAATGCAATTTAATCTGTTGAAGTCCGGATCAATCACAGCCGCTCATAAAAAATGGACGAGATCCGACGGATATCGCATCGAAAAGTGCACGGGTTTTATTTTTAAAAGCAAACCTGAGAAGTCTTTTAACTGTCAGTTTTGTTTCCTATCGGGTCCGTGGGGAAGGCAAAGGTCTGTGGAAAAATCAGAGGCGATAAGATTATGAACTGGAGTCTAAATTCTTTCAGTTCCGTGGTAAGTCATATTCTGCGTAAATCAACCAAATTTGTTGTTTTAGAAGAATAATTAGAATTAGAGGTGGATGACCGAAACTCCAAGGAACGGTGATGGGTTGGGTTTCTTTGTGTTTTCCCCACGGAACACTTCCGATAGATACGTGGGCCCATAACCCACAAGTCCATGCACGAAGTTTTGTAAAGACGCAGTTTGCTGTGTTAAAACAGTTTAATTGTCATCAGGACATCTACAAGGTTATAGCGTGCAAAATAACACTCAGGCCACATATTCAAGCCACAGATTCAAACAGCAAGCAGCCATCACCTTCTAATTTCTGATACTCCCTGTTATTTTGTTTTCTTGAGAAGAATGAGGGGTCTTTTACCCTACAATGTAATATTCTGTAATAACTTTTACCTTAAGCAGTTAGGAGATAGTTAAGCAATTTGACAGTTTTGGTGATTACCAACCGTCCCATAATGTATAAAAAGAGGGAAAATTATAGAAAAAGGATTCAAATTTTGAAGACCCTGGAGACTAGGCCACTGTATTCTTGATAAAATTGTTGATTAATGAAAGAATCGGAAGTATTCCACACATTGTTGGGTATGATTTTGTAACTTCTCTGTTATGTGTCATCATATATCTTCTTTCCTTTAAGTATGGTAATGAAGCTGCAGGTCTTTGTTTACTTATGTAAATGAAGTTAAAATTCCTTAAAAGAGCGCTCCTATACTTAAAGTTCCTACCTCTGCAATTCTTCTAAGTTACAGATAGTAGTTTCTGTGTAAAACAACATATTGTCTTTAACTTCTCTAAGTGTTACAGATAATAGTTTGTGTGTAAAACAACATATTGTCTCTGACTTCTCAAAGCATTCTTCATTCAGCGATTATATTCAGCAATCAAATGGAATTCTGAGACTTTCATATCACCTAAGTATTGAGGGTTAAAAACCAAGGCTTTCAGGTCCTTTATTTGAGAATACAACATACAACTAAGTGACATAAACAATAAACATTAATGTCTTAAGCACAATTTCTACACAGCCAAGAAATTGATTTCTTAAGGGACAACAATATGACCAAGGGTAACTAACACACCATGCCGCCCACATCATATGAAGTACCCTTAAACATGGTGTAAACACTTTTTAACTCCAAAAACTAATAATTAGTAGGAGAATGGTTCATATGGTTTTGTAAATGTACAGGGAAAAGCATAGATGTCACTAACAATTATCTGTAAACACGGGTTGACTATTCTTCATCAATTGGGACCATACTTCAAAATAATGATGTGTTCACTATCCTATTTTGTGTTGCTTATCTTTCTTAAGCTATCATTGTTGTTGAACAAGCTGTGAAGATGGTTGCTAAACACAATTTTATTGATCAGAGAAGCATTATACGTCTATCAAAACACCGTAGAATGATTTTACCATGTTTTGGTAACTAGTCAGGTCAAGCTTGTTAGTTAGTTGGAGTGATCAGTCCAAAGAGGTTAGTACAAGTGAAACATAACCCAATCCACTAATTTGTAAAAATTAAGATTATAATGCAAGCAAAGAATGCCCAAGGAAAGAATATCGAAGTAAAAGCTTTTGATGTTGCTGAAAAGCAACAAGACAGTTCACTTACGCACTTGGTTAGATGGCCTTGTTCACTGAGGATTTGAAATTTCTGTTGCATTTTTCTCTTTAAAATCTACTCGTATTTTTGAAAGTTACTATGGGAATGCATATATTCTAGATATGCTATACTTTGTATTATTAGCATCCTATTTAATTACATGTGACATTTTTGGAATAACTTGGTTTCTATTAAAAACTTTGGAACTTTGATAGAATTGCCATCTACTCTGTCATCCCTGCAGCTTTGCAGAGGCATTATGCAATATTGCAAGTTTTAGCCCTTGAAGAAGATGAATTGCCAGAGACAAAAGATGAGACCATGCCAGATGAAGAGGGCATGCAAAGGTATCATTTAAATGAGGGAATGATATGTGAAATTTTATTTCAAAAGATCATCACTATCATAGTAAACTATTTGATATGTGTAACAAAATTTTCCCAGTCATTTATTTCACATGGTTTCCTGAATTTCAGACCAGGAATCGCAAAAGCTGTACAGGCATTCAAAGATGCTGTATATGGTGAAAAGCATGACTTTGAGGAAGCTGAGGCAGAGGCAACTAAAGCTAAAGGAAGTGAAGCTTCTCAAAAGAGAAAAGCATCAGCTGAAGTAGCAGCAAAGGAGGCAGCAAGTTATAATTGGAGTGAACTTGCAGACACGGGAAAGGTTATAGATATGAATATTTTATTTTCAGTTTATTTAATTGTTTTTTTGTGGGTGTGCACAGTGGGTTGCAGAAGTTGTTTTCGAAATGCAATCTTTATAAAGGGTCTAATATTACCACCATGTTTATTTGCAGCTGAAGGACTTAACTGTGGTTGAATTAAAATATTATTTGACTGCTCAGAATCTGCCACTTACTGGCAAAAAAGAAATCTTGATCAACAGAATCTTGACACATTTGGGAAAATGAAGTCTTATTATGTTAGGGTGATCAAGCTTGTACAGTTGTTAAGGTTTGTGAGTCCGCTAGATCAAATGAATCTACCATGTTCTCCCAAAATTTCCAAGGGAGCATTTAACTTTCGAAACTTTTGCACCAATTTTTTGGACAATAAGGTTTCACGTGCCAGCCTCCCCTGTCCTGTCCAAGAGTTTTTATCGAACTACATGGGGACTCACTCCTTTTGGATATGCACATGTAAAATTTTGTAAGAAACCTTTGTGATGTACCTTTGTTCACTAATGATTTATCAGTGTCACAACAGATTGTATCTCGTAACCTTTCCTATAGAAATATATATTGAGGGATGGATGTTCTAGTGTACGTTGTGTTTGTTTGGTTCTATTTATTACTCAAGGCATCAGGTATGACTTTTGAATTAGATGGATCATATTTCTACCATTAAGTTTATCTTATGTGAGGTTAATTTTCTGGGCCATTTATATTTTCTCAAATCTGCTCATATAATGGTTTGCGAAATTGGGACTGATGATTTATTTTAAATTGAAAGCAGACATACTACCAGCTCTATAATCGCTTAAATAATTCAAATACTCCTGTTGAAGATGTAACACACATTATCTTGTTTATGCAAAGTGGTAATTTGTCAAGTGACCTATATTGTAAAAGTTTGGGAGACTGTCCGAGGTTCATCAATTTGTGCATGTGTTTTTAAATTTTAATTATCATGCAAGCGATGAAGATTACAATGATGCACTGTTTGACTCTGGATGTAGTATGCAAGATAAAAGTTCATATTCTCAAATTGAATAAATTACGGTTCAACCTAACAAGCAAAACCAATGGGATTACTTTTGTAGGTGTTCTTTTCATGTTAAAAACCTGATATTTTTTTTTTCTTGGCAAAATATCTATTAATAGAAAAACAAAATTGAAGTTAACGAAAAATTAAGCCGTAGTAGGGTTCCACTCTGGCCGTGGTCTGCTCCATCGTAACTGTATGAGTTCCAAAGTGGATGGGGCCAAATGTATGTCGCAGGAAAGCTTGCCAGATTAATTAACTCTCAGATCAATCACCTATATGAAAGGAAGCCTTCTATATGCAGTATGAACCTCAAGGTGAGGTTGTCTAAGTACACAACCAACAAAAAGGATAAAATTTGCAGAAATATTTACAAGTCTATGATGCGCGTGTCATGAGAAGAAAGCCGGTATTGAAAATTATTTAAAATGGACGAAGGATTGACAGAATATAGAAAGAAACATTCACAAAACAACCCCCCTTTGGTTGAGTTCGGAGCTCTAAACTTCTGAGAGCTTGAATCTACAAAATTTCTTTTTGGATCTCTCCCTTCATCTATGTTGGATGGCTTCCTGAAGTCCAATGAGATCTTCATATTGCTTTGCCCTAATAACAAAGAGTTTTTGCTAGCTTGAAACACTTCTCGTATGTTCCCTTTCAAGGATAATTGTTTGAGTTGAGGTTGAATCCTTTCCGAGTCAATGCCTTTGCCTTTCTCCTTGTTTGTAGCCCAATGTGACTATTTTTCTTGACATTTTGAAAGCCTCCTTGTTCACGTTGTGAAGATGTCAATTTATAAAATTTTGGAAATTGGTCTTTTCAGGGAGATCTTCCATCATATCTCAATACACCTGATTTCACATTTAAATCAAATGTTCCTGGAGTTGTTAGCCCTATGATGGCCATTACTATGGGAGTAGCCATGTACATCTAAAAGGGTGCTGTAATATGGGCGTCAACAAGTCGTAATAATTACGACAAAGGTAATTAGTGAACACGTATGTAACAATGTGTCGTTAGTTTATATTTATGCATTGTAAGTTATGCATAATGGTAAACAGACATTCCCAACAGAATCGGTGTGTTGCGTCATGGATATAGGATCCCTGTGAAAAATAAATTGTCATCACTATCAACACATAATACACACGAACAATGTGTTGTTGAGTACATTTGTCAGTATTGCCATGTATTCATGGACATGAGAGAGTTATGAATATGTAAACATTTTAAATCAGTTTAGATCCATTTTAACTCTTGATCTACCAAGTTTCGAAAGGATTATCTCCCTCGCTGCTTAGTAAATCCAGAGATAAGATGAATATAGGCTGGTTTAATTATATTTATAATTATTAATTTTATGTTTTTTTATTTTATTTTTACGTAATCAAAATGTTAAAAATTACAACATGTCTACTGTATTGTGATCAAATCTTTACATAGGAGTTAATTTTACTTGTGAAGCTCAAATATAAAAATTGCTTTTAATAAAAAGTGGATTGGGTGAGGGGAAATCTTGGATAAAATATAATATTATAGAATTATATGTCAACCAATATCTATTACCACCCGTGCCTAATAAAAAGTGAGCAAGAGTGGGGGATGTTGAAGAATCTAGGGTAGTTAGATTTAAGGAGATTCTTCTTGCATGATAACTATTTGTGAGTTAGTTAACTTTACTACTTAGCACAATTTTCACCTGTTATTATTATTAGAGAGCGTCTTCTTAGTTCTTCAAATAGCTACAAAAAACCAAGAGACAAGAACACACAATGTTGGCTTTTTGCCAGGGCCAAAACCTCTCTCTTGGAGAGGAAAACCCACACAAAATTCTTCTTATAGAGATTCCAATTGATGAATACCAAGACCATGACCCTTGACCTATTATGCCACTCCAAGACCAAGACATCAATCCTCTTCTTACTGCTGAGATAACACTGAGGCCATTACTGCACCACCGAGATCTTCATTACTGCTGCAACACTATTGTTGCACCTTCACTGAGATCATAACCGTGTGACTGTGTCTCCATTAAGATTGAGACCATATCTATGCTAAGATCATGACTGCACCTTTGAGACAGAGTGTGTTACTATGAAACCTTCTCATCATAATTCTGTCGAGACTGTAACTTCATCTAGAGAGTAAGCCGAGAGAGTGTCACTTCATGATTCTCCTCTTTTCAAATATGCCGAGACTGTAACTGTATCTAGAGAGTAGGCCAAGAGAGTGTCACTTCATGATCCTCCTCTTTTCAAATATGCCGAGATTGTAGTGTTTCTTTTGTGATCACTGAGACAGGGAGGAGGTCGAGATTATATTCCTTAAGATAGTGAGGAGACCGAGAACATTCATCTTGATAGTACCCATCCGAAGAACAGAGATTTCAGAGATTTGCGAGATCTTGAGACTGTGATTACTCACTGTAATCACCACCGAAACTTCAGAGACATCTGAGATTATGTCTACCTGTAATGCGGATACTTTCCATGCCTATATATAGTAGTTAGTCTTGTATATAAGCCGACATAAGTGAGGGAACTGATGTGACTTCCTTTTGAGCCGACATGACTGTGATTTATCTTGTTTGGAGGCTGACTTCATCAAGAGTGATGATGCTTGTCTTTGGAGGGCATTTAGACTTTTCTATAGACTTGAATACAATACACGTGCTCAAGAAGAGTTCTTTATTCATGACTTTGACTCTTTGACCTTTAAATATAAATCCTAAGGCTCTCAATGGGAGCCATCTATAAAATAAACCTCTTGCTCATGAAACCCATGCATCAAGGCATAATAACAAATTCATTTTCTTGTTTACAAAAATCATAATTACAATGTCATGAAGAATGAACCTAGTTACATTTTCTTCAACAAGGGGAAATACTGTTTGAAATGTAATAATATTACATTTTATTGAATATTTCTCGTCATCCCCTAGCCTAAGTATTACATTTTATTCAATACTTCACTCACCCTTGCTAATTATATAGTTGAATTTGCTTACTTTTAAACTTCAAATATAAAGAAAAATTACAATAAGAAGTGGACCAATTGAAGGGAAATATTGGGTAAAATGTAATATTATAGTATTATATTTCATCCAATATAACCTAGTAAAAAGTGGATGGAGGTAAGTAGAAATATTAGATAAAAGGTAATAATTACATTTTGCCTAATATTTCCCCCGCCTCCTCCCTTCAACCAAGCGCACTTTCATAGTTATGCTTATTCATTTTTAAACTTATCACCATAGATCCATGAGAGGTTTATAGAATTGTTAAAATTGGAAACTAGGGCCAAACTCCATGTGGATCACCTTATTTATGGCTTCTGATATTTTTCCTAGATTCCTCTCATCGAGAGGTGTAGGATTGATCTAAAGATCATCCAATTCCAATAAGTATTTATGGAGATATGAATTTATTTTGATTATGGACAAATTGGCAAGGTCGGCTAGCAAACTTATGTAGGCTCAGAAGCCCAACTATCATGTCTATTCAACCTCAAAGTTTGCATATAAATACAAGGAGCATTCTCCTCATTTGGCTAATTCAATTCACTCATCTTCTCTCTCTCTCCTACACATAAAAGGAGCCTCTCTCTCTCTCACACGTGTGGCTGAAAGGAAGACATCCTAGGGCAAGGAAGACGCAAAAGGAAGGATGCTAGGGAAGCAGGTCATCTCTTTGACCACCGTTGACCAAGTGTTGACCTTCCAAGAGTGCGGATTGGGTGTGGTTGCCTTTCCTAGGCAAGTCGCAATTTTTGGCACAAAAATTGAGGTGATCTAACCTCTGGTTTGACCGATGTTCACTGCCCTAGTTTAGGGTTGCAAGTTGACTTCAGAAATTTGCAAATTGACTAAACTTTTGGGGTTGTTCAAGGGTTGTTTCTTCAGGCTATTCAAGGACAAGTTGACCAGAAGTTGACCAAGTATTTTAGAGGTCAATTTCAGTGAGTTTGACCAAGTTTGACTTCACCGATCTAGGGTTTGCTGCTGCTGATATAAAATTATAGAATTCAGATTTTGTACTATTTCTCTGCTGAACTATTGAAGGTAAAAGAAGATTTGATCAAAGGGTTTCCCCACATTGGGGTTTGTCCTTGGCTAGCTGCCACATCTTGTGTTTCTTGTCTTCGCTTGTTTTTTGTTGATCATTTAATGTTCTATCTGCACTTTACTTAATGTATATGTGATTGCTAATCTGTGGCTAATAAGAAGAAAAATAAGTAAACTACTCTAAGCATAGAACATACCATAATTTAACATGGTATTAGAGCTGAGGTGAAGACAAAGCCCAAGCAAGAGCAATCACTGAAGAGAAAGTTGGCAAGGCTATCTTAGAGAAATAATGGGGTCTTCAACACAATTCCCTGTTGAAGACAAACTCCGTGAGAAGTTTGACTATCACAGATGGAAGATGTCTCTTGATCTAACATTAGAAGCGCAGGAAGTGTTAGACCATGTGAGAGGTAGGATTTTTGAGCCTCCATCAAATGCATCCGCTGCTGCTAGGAAAAAATGGACTAAGGGAGAAGTCAAAGCAAGGAAGATCATTCGGGACTCTATCGACAAACGCTTGGTGGTCTATGTTTCCGAGCTGAACACCTCCAAGGATGTCTACGATAGACTGGTGAGTTTATTTAAAGTTAATGATGCAAATCAATTCTTGTTTCTTATAAATACGCTGAAGGAAATTAAGAAGGGCAAAGATGAGAGTATGCAAGCATATTTCTTAAAGATCACCGAGATCAAGAACGATCTCCTATCTATTAGGGAAGTAATTCCTGACAATGAAATGACACTCACAACTCTTGGAGGACTGCCATCTGAATGGTATATATTCAGGACTACTCTTCTCAACAATAACGTAATTCTTGGATTTGAGGAATTAATGGCTAGATGCATTCAAGAAGAAACGAGGATGGAAAAGCAAGAAATGCCCATACTTAAAAACCGTTCCTCTGCCTTTTCTTCTCATACTAAAAGAAACAATTTCGGGGCTAAATCCAAAGGAAACGCTAGACCGTAGGGTGGAAGAAAAGGACAATGTTACAATTGCAATAAAACAGGTCAATATGCTATGGAGTGCCCTGATAAAAGGGACTCACACCGGGATGATGAACAAAATCCCTCTCAAGGCAATCAAAGGAATGGCAGGTCAAATGGCAGAGGTAAAAGAAGTGCCAGAAATCAAGGAAGAGGACAACCATTCAAGAAGGCAAAAAATTACAGGTATGAATCTAACACTGTTAATAATAAGCAAGATGAATATTATCTACCAGTAGCTCTATCTACTACTGCTCCCTCGGACTCGCTGGGAAATTGGCTTATTGATAGTGGTGCCTCAAGGCACTTCACTAGTTACAAAGAAGCTCTCTATAATCTGATAGAGAAGGAAACCAGCGTGGAAATTGTTCTTGGAGATAATTCACAATATCCTGTGAAAGGCGTAGGAAAGGTCACTCTTCAATTGAATCAGGGTAATACCATCCACTTACAAGATGTATTATATGTACTTGATCTAAAAAAGAACCTGGTGTCCATTTCAGCAATGGAAGACAAAGGCAACAAGGTGGCCTTCAACGATGGCAAGGTATGTGTATGGAAAAAGAACTTTAAATATGCTTTTACTCTTGGGTTTCAAGTTGATTCATTATATCAGGTCGGTGGAAGTCCGCTCGGTGTCATCTCTTGTGACACATCTCTTCAGTCCAAACTATGGCATCAGAGGTTTGCTCACCTTCATTATAAAGCTCTACCCGATTTAAGAAAAATGGTGACCGGGATGCCTGAGTTCAGATTAGAGCTAGAAGGTGTATGTCCAGGATGTGCCAAAGGGAAGCTCAAAAGGGGACCATTCCCCTCAAGCCAAAGCAAGACCTCCGATATATTGTAGTTGGTTCACTCAGACATATCCGGTATGATTCCTGTGAACTCCTTGGGAGGATATTTATATTACTTCACTTTTACAAATGATTATTCTTGCAAGACTTGGATATACTTCTTGAAAAAGAAGGATGAAGTGCTTTCCTGGTTTCAGCACTTCAAAGCCTTGATCGAGAATCAAACTGAAAAGAAGATCAAGATCTTAAGGACTGATAATGGGACTAAATATGAATCCAATGAGTTTCATGACTTTTGGAAAGAGGCTGGCATTAAGAGGGAGACTACTACACCATATACCCCTGAACAAAATGGTGTGGCGGAAAGGAAGAATCATATAATTGTGGAAGGTGTCCGTGCTATGATCTATGATCAAAGAATTTTGAAGTTTCTATGGAACGAAGTTGCAAATATCATCGTATATGTACAAAATTGATGCCCTCATCAAGCGTTGGGTTCCAAAACTCCCGAAGAAATGTTCACCAGTAAGAAACCTAACGTATCTCATTTTACAATTTTTGGAAGCCCTGTATATTTTCATGTGCCTAAAGAAAAAAGGAATAAATTGGGTGCATCTGGAAAGAAAGGAACCTTCGTGGGCTATAGCGAAAATAATAAGGGCTATAGAATCTATGTAGTTGGTCAAAGGAAAATCGAGATTAGTCATGATGTCACCTTTGACGAAGATATGTCTCTTAGCAAGGTAGACAATCTTCCTACTTTAAGGGGATCTAAAGACGTTGACACCACAAAACCAAAGGAAAAATATGAGACGATGCCCGATGTGGAAGAACCTATGGATCCTATTGATCCTCCTCTGCAAGAGCCTTCCTCTTCTAGGAAGAGGCTTTCATGGCTTAGGGGGACACTTGATGATGCTGAAGGAAACATTGCACCCCGAGGAACCTTCCATGAAAGTAAGAAGCCAAACAGGTATCAAGGATATCTGACCATCATGAGCACAATCATCCAAAATGAGCCTTCGTCATTCACAGATGCCGTCAAGCATCAAGTATGGAAGGATGCTATGACCGAGGAATATGAGTCCATTATGAAAAACAATGTTTGGGATGTGGTCCCCAGACCCCAGGACAAAGCAATTGTCACTTCAAAATGGCTTTACAAAATAAAACATGCAGTTGATGGAAGTGCGGAAAAGTATAAGGCTCGTTTTGTCACTCGTGGCTTCTCCCAGAAGGAAGGTATAGACTATGACGAGATATTTGCACCTATTGCCCGATATACCACCATCCGCTCGATCATAGCCCTTGCTACTTCGCAAGGATGAAACCTGCATCAAATGGATGTCAAGACTCCGTTCTTACATGGTTCGGTCAAAGAGGAGGTCTATGTGGAGCAACCCGAAGGATTTGAGATCTATGATCGAGAATCTCATGTGTGCAGATTGAAGAAGGCCCTCCATGTGCTAAAGCAAGCACCCCGAGCATGGTATGAGAGGATCGATAGCTACTTGATGAAGCTGGGATTCACTAGGAGTGAAGCCGACCCTAACCTTTACTTTAAGGTTATAGATGACAAGCCTCTCATACTAGTGCTATATGTTGACGACCTCTTTCTAACAGGTGCAGACCCTCTCATTCATGAATGTAAGAGGGCATTGGCTTCCGAGTTCAATATGAAAGACCTAGGACTTATGCACTATTTCCTAGGACTGGAAGTCTAGTAGAAACCAGGGGAGATTTTCCTATTTGCAAGGAAAATATGTGGTGAAGATATTGGAGAGATTCGACATGGTTGAATGCAAGCCTATAACTACCCTGATGGAGCTTGACCTCAAGAAGTTAAGCGGTAGTGCTGCCGGACCTGTTTTATGAAATGCTACCGAGTATCATTAACTCATCGGAGCATTAATGTTCTTGGTGAACTCTCGTCCGGATATATGCTTTGCGGTCAACACATTGAGTCAACATATGGTTCAGCCTCACCACTCACATTGGATCGGTGCCAAGAATCTATTGATATATATTCGTGGCACAATCACTCATGGGTTGAGATACACTGTCGGAGATGTGAGACTACTTGGGTATACTGCTGCTGATTGGGTAGGCAGTGTGGTGGACCGAAAGAGCACTTATGGGTGTTGTTTCTCTTTGGGATCTGCATCGATATCCTAGATGAGCAAGAAGTGGCTTTGAGCACTACTGAGGTAGAGTACATTGTTGCTAGCATGGCCTCCTGTGAGGCAGTCTGGTTGCGAAAGCTCTTCAGTGAGTTGTTTGGATTTACATTGGATACCACTGTGATTCTATGTGACAACTAGAGCAGGATCTGTTTATCAAAGAATCTTGTATTTCATGATCACTCCAAGCATATCGATATCAAGTACCATTATATTCAATATATGGTGCAGCGAGGAGCAATAAGGCTCCAACATATCGGTATAGATGAATAGGTCGTTGACATTTTGACAAAGCCCCTAGGAAAGGTCAAATTCTTGAATTTCCGAGAATGACTTGGTGTCGTTCAAAGACCCTCTTATGAGGGTTGAGTATGATGTATTGAGCTCTGGGAGCTCCAGGGGGGTGCAGAGTACTTCTTGGAGCGACATGTGACCACAGGGTGACTCACCATCCCATGGTGGTGCACTATGTACAAGGTAAAGGTTCAACCTTCCCCTGTGACACCTCGTGGTGACTGTGGAACATGATGATTAGTTCTCCTATGAACTAGGATGATTCGTTCTTCGTGGTGACTGTGGAGTAGGATGATTAGTTCTCCTGTAGGCCAGGATGATTAGTTCTCTGTGGCATCCACTGGACAGGATGATTCGTTCTCCTGTGGACAAGATGATTAGTTCTCTTGTCGAGGCATCCTACCCATGCAGTTTGGGACTCATGGGAAGTACCTCTCATCTGATCAATGAGCAGGGAAATGAGGATAGGGACCATAGTAGTACTATCGATGGACGCATCGTTGTATCTACCGTACTCCCTATGCTAGGATGACCTCCATTGATCTGGGATCAGTGAGAGTGGTTCACACTCTGAGATTGACTTCGAGTCAGTGGAGGATGGTATGATACATCTTCGATCATTTCTTCTTCTTCATAGTTCGAGCAGAGCAAAGCAGAGCATAGTGGGGTCAAGCCATACAGGACAGTGCATTTGATGGATGGATAGCAACGACGGTCTGACGGATTGCAGATGAAGTTCTCCCTAGTTGAGAGGGAGTGTTATAATTGAAAACTAGGGCCAAACTCCATGTGGATCACCTTATTTATGCCTTCTGATATTTTCCCTAGATTCCTCTCATCAAGAGGTGTAGGATTGATCTAAAGATCATCTGATTCTGATAAGTATTTATGGAGATATGAATTTATTTTGACTATGGAAAATTTTTCAAGGTCGGCCAGCAAACTTATGTAGGCTCAGAAGCCCAACAGTCATGTCTATTCAACCTCAACGTTTGCATATAAATACAAGGAGCATTCTCCTCATTTGGACAATTCAATTCACTCATCTTCTCTCTCTCTCTCCTACGCATAAAAAGAGCCTCTCTCTCTCTCTCTCTCTCTCATGTGTGGCTGAAAAGAAGACGTCCTAGGGCAAGGAAGACACAGAAAGAAGGACGTTAGAGCAGTAGGCCATCTCTTTGATCAGCGTTGACCTTCCAAGAGTGTGGATTGGGTGTGGTTGCCTCTCATAGGCAGGCCTCAATTGTTGGCACAAAAATTGAGGTGATCTGACCTCTAGTTTGACCGATGTTGACTACCCTAGTTTAGGGCTGCAAGTTGACTTCAGAAATCTACAAATTGACTGAAATTTTGGGGTTATTCAAGGGTTGTTTCTTTAGGCTCTTCGAGGACAAGTTGACCGGAAATTGTCCAAGTGTTTTAGAGGTCAATTTCAGCTAGTTTGACCAAGTTTGACTTTGCTGATCTAGGTTTTGTTGCTGCTCATATAAAATTACAGAATTCAGATTTTGTAGTATTTATCTCTGCTGAACTATTGAAGATAAAAGAAGATTTGATCAAAGGGTTTCCCCGCATTGGGGTTTGTCCCTGGCTAGCTGCCACATCTTCTATCTCTTGTCTTGGCTTGTTTTCTTTTGATCATTTAATGTTCTATTTGCACTTTACTTAATGTATATGTAATTGCTAATTTGTGGCTAATACGAAGAAAAATAAGTAAACTGCTCTAAGCATAGAACATACCATAATTTAACAAGAATCATTATTACACAATTTATGGGAATATATTATAGATATTATATTAAAGTGATTATAAAAAAACCCAATACAATGAAGAAGCAATTATTGTTTAGTACATTGTGTAATCATATTTAACCCTACTCATTCTTAAAAACACCTTCCTGAATCACTGAATAGCCTCGAGGAGCACAATGAGTAAGCTAGGTCATTTCTAGTAGGCCATATGCATCTACAACACCTGATCCTGTCTTCGCTCGCCACAGTGGTGTGGGCAACGTGAGTGTTGACTCAAGATCTTGTCCATTTAGTATCTACATCAAACAATGTATAAACTACTCACATTCTACGCATATATACACATTATGTATTCTTCCAGTCAACAATAGAAACAAGGCATACAAAAATGCATAAGGCCACTGAATAGATCCATAAAAATGCTTAGCATGAACATATCCATATATTTCTTTTTTACCTTTACAGGTTAGATGAATTCAACACCATCATTTTCTACAACTAATTATGTATTTAAATATAACATCAAACTAAGATGGATCTAGGCTAGTTTAATTCCCCCCTTAAATATGTTATATTCCACATGAATACTATGGGTCAATACCATGGATTTTTAATACCATGGGTCATATATATATATATATATATATATATATATATATATATATATATATATATATTGTTATTGTTATTGTGTTATTTGTTGTTTTATTTTATGATGCAGAAGCATCGACCCATCCTCTGAGAAAATCAGCAAGGACGAGTTCCAGAAGGTGCCACTGTGAAAAGACAAAATAACATTGATTTCATAAATGATTAAAAGCATGAAAGATCTATGAGAAATATTAGGAATTTGTTGAGAGCTTTTTGGAGAAAATCATGTAGAGCGCTTTGTGTGAGGATCATGTTGAGACTTTATGAAGAAGATTTGGATCTTGAAATGATCCATGATATTGTAATTTTCCAATATAATTGTAAACATATGTATGTATGAAGGATTGACATTAGAATGAATATCTTGTCAGCCAAGGCACCAATAGATGTTATGTTATAGTATAGTAGTTTTAATTAATGATATTTCTATCTTGACTATGTGAGCATGTTTTGTTGTATGAAGCAACGTGTGAGAACAACAAAAGATTGAAAATGAAGATACCTCAAAATTCATTTTCATAAGTGGTATAAGAGTGCAAAATATTCTTGCGTGTAGTGTGGAGGAGAAGCAATAGAAGAAGGTACAAGTTGATTGAAGATTTGCTAAGAGATTTGTTTTTCTCTATATAGGTGGCAGTTGAGGAAGGTGAGAAGATTTGTAGCAACCTAGAGCAAAGAGTGCTCAAATGGTTCCATAGGAAAGAATTGGGAAGATGCCAAAAGCACAAACACAGGAGAAAGTTTGGTGAAGTATCTTGTAGCAAGGTGGAGACTTGTTATTGCAGAGGTGTGTTGTAGCTCACGAGTTGAAGCTAAGACCAGAAAGCATATGACCAAGAGGTCATAAATTTTTTTAACTTAGGAGTATGATGCACGAGCATCAGCCAATCCTTCGATAAAATCAACAAGAATGAGTTCTGAAAAGTGCAACTATGAAAAGACAAAGTAATATCTATTTTGTAAATGATTAAAAGCATGAAAAGTCAGATCTGTGAGAAATATTAGGATTTTGTTGAGAGATTTGTGGAGAGGATCATGTTGAGCTCTTGGAGAGGATCACGTTGAGACTTTTATGGAGAAGATTTGGTTCTTAAAATGATTTGTGATATTGTCATTTTGTAATATAAATTGTAAACCTACTTGTGTATGAAGGGTTGCCATTAGAATGAATATCTGGCCAGCCAAGGCACCAATAGATGTTATGTAATAGTATAATAGTTTAATTAATGATATTTTTGTCTTGACTATGTGAGCATGTTTATTTGTATGAAGCAACACATGAGACTAGCAAAAGATTGAAGGGCGGACATTAGAACGAAGATCTAGCCAATTGAGGCGCCATGTAATAGTATAGTGATTAAGTTAATGAAATTTGATTTATACTTTATGTAATTCTATGTGTGAATCACGGGTTGATGTTTTGATGGCTTGATGCATTGAAATTGATTGATGGATTAATGTTGCATGCATGCAAGGAACAAAGTAGTGTAAAAGCATAGTGGCGATATAACCCACAGGTCTAGAATCAAGACCATAAGAAAACTTGAAAACCAAGAGACCCCATAAATCGTTTTCATCATTTTCACGGAGTTAAAATTTTGACATTATATTATGTTACATTTAAGTTACACGTCTTTACCATAGTTTAATTTTAATTTCATTTTGACAGAGTCAAAATGTTTATATTACATTACTCTAACATACTTAGGAGAGCACCTCTAAACATAATAAAGTAAAAAAAATATTATATTTATTTTAAAATAAAAATATTATATTCAAAATATAAACTCCAAAAACTATCAATGCTAACTTAACTATTTTAATTTAATTATTAGTTTATTTTATTTTAGTTTATTTTTATTTTTATTTTTATGTAATTTGATTGAGTCAAAATGTTAGATAAGACAGAACACAACAAGACATTACAGAATCTCTAACATACTAGAGAGCACCTCTCAGCGCAATAATTCTTATTATTTTCCAAATCATACAAGTTGGGTGGAGAAATGATCAACATTTAACGTGGTTTTGGTGGATTTGTTAATGGTTACAACAATCAAGGTAGCTTGAACAAAGTGCCAAACATGAGAGTGATACACACATTGAACATAATTGTGTGGGGGAAGAATGACAATAGAAACTTGTGTTTGGACCAAGAGGAAACACACCTTTTGGAAAATAGAGTAAAGCGAAAATTGATTAGTGGAATTTTCAATGTCGGCTTGAGCTTATGGTTGTGTTGAAAAGCATATCTTACAAGAAGGGAACATGAGTCTTTTTTTCAAATCATGAATGTGTGGCCAGTAAAATCAGATAATATAGTAAAAATTTGCTTACTCATCACTGATTTAGAATGAGTGCTAAGAGTTTATCCTTCAAAATTTATATAAGAAAAGGTTGTCGGGGGTACTCAGTTGTTGATCAAAGTGATATGAAATCATGTAAACTAAGAGATCCATAGTTCAATCTCTCAGATTTAACCCGATCTACAAAGAGGAGGATAAATTGTAGGTTCTACAGGTATAGTGGTAGCGGTTATAATTGACCTTGTGTCACGTGAGTACAATATTGACTGAATTGTCAATTCATTTACTTACAAGAAACAACACTAAAAATCAACCTTAAAGTATACATTGTAATAATATCATATCAATTTGTAAATAACTTATCATAAACTACCATAACCCCCTCCCTCTATATAAACCTATAATTAAGTAGAAATATCTTATTACATAAAGAATATCTTTAGCTTGCACATCCTTATAAAATAAGGAAGAAAAATTATGAAAATTTCTCATGAAATTCTTTGCAAAAGCTTCCTCATAAAAAAAATTACAAAAATCAAAGAGTTCAATTAAATGGTCATGACCATTTAAATGAATTAATTTCCAATAGTGATAAGAAAGGACGATTATTTTATTTATATTGATTAATATGACATGTTCTTGCTTTACTAAGAAACATGTGACATTATTACTTTATTCAATTCTTTACTTTATCCGATTCTTTATTTTATGAAATTGATAATTTGAAAGTGATGATTGGTAATTATATTTTACAACCTCGTTAAATTTTTATTAATTTAGATATGATTATGGGGATAAAAATGAATGTTAACGTCGGAAACTTTCTACTACTTCGATTTAAATAAGAAATGCGTATTATTGGGAAGGAAAACAAGTGCTGCATGCAGCCGGTAGTCCCTGCCGTAAGCGAATGGCCTCCCTCAAGCACAAATGAAGCCTTTTTTTTATTTGTGCACCATAACCGTGCTTGAAAAAGTCTTTTCCACATAATATTTTACAGGTGCTGTGGAACAATGATTATTTTTTAATACACTAGATTTTAGGTTTTGAATATTTTAGAAACGGTTGTTAGGATATTCCCCTACAACGGTTAAATTTCTTTGTATTTATATATGTAATTTTTTTATAATAATGGATTGAAAACAATGATTTTCAGAAGAAGAAAAATAGGTCACTTGTCTAGTTCCATAGAAACAAAAATAATATCAAAGTTAAAGTGATTACCTTCAGCCTCAGAACAAAACATTTTCTAGATTAGGGAAGGTGTAAAATATGTCACGATTCTAGATATGACATTCTATTTATTTTAAATTTTCATTTGCAATTAAAACGAAAACTATTCTATATTCAATATGACCTAAAAAATTTATTTACAATAAAAAGGACCAAAATAAATTATCATAATCTAATCACAATCAGAACTATATACACTTAAAAACTGCTCTAATAATATCTATAAATACAATAAAAGTAACCGTCTTCAAAACCAAGTTGAGTTTACAACAAAATTTGTCTAATTCTAGACGTTTGTTACTTAATAAAGTTCGGAATAAAAAAATTCAAGATACTTACCTGCCAAATTTAAAAAGCAGCCTATGTCTTATATTGTAGTAAAATATGTTTAATGTTTCATGGCATGTTTACGGAGTTATGTATGTTATAACGTTTTCAAAAGAAAATGTCTAGTTTTCTTCACCTCTTTTGAGGCAAGGAAAGATTCAAATGGTGATGATTATAACTTTGATGTGGGGTATATCGTTTTTTAGTGTGGCCTTTTTTTTTCTAATGATGTGGGGTATATTGTTTTTATTGTAGCTTTATTGAATGTTAGAACTATAATAAAGTGCAAGAAAGTTTAAAATTAAATTTTTATATATAAAAATATTATGTTTATTGGAATTTTTATATAGGATATTTATTACATATAAAAAACTGATAAATATATATATGACTATCATTAATGTTTTTATTGGAAATTAAATTAACAAGAAGTAAAATGAAATTTTAGAAATTAAAGATTTTATTTAAATGTAATTTTTATTGAAAAAACATTGTGTTTAAAGTTGTGATTGTAGTTTTTAGTAAATTGTTATGATGAGATAGTTAATATTAAAAAATAAGATTTTGTAGTCAAGTTGTTGCTACTTGCATTAATGGAAAAGGGGAGGGAGCCTGCCACCCCACCTGTCACGCCCCTACACTGGTGGTGATCTTTCAACCGCACTATAGGAGGTGCATCACCACCGACCATTTTCTTTTTAACAATACTAACAATCGTGAACTACGCCTTACTTCTATACTTAGAATATTTTTCAAGTACTAAGTACAATCTTTCTTTAAACACACAGGGGAAACTTTCACATCATTAACATATTATCACTACTAACATTCAAATGCACAACGGAATATCATGGGAAGGGAAACTCCCTGTAAATATGAGTCTGCCCATATTAACAATGATAATATTTAGATTTATACATAAACATTACAATGGAGGGAAACCCCAAGTTTCTCCTCTTGCAAAATCTAACTTTCTTACATAGTCATGTAACCTCTCCCAACCATCGGGCAAAGTCACATGAGTTGCTGCCCAACTCGTGCACTTGTCACACAATCCAAGCCCCTGTTCAACCATTGTGTCAAATGTGCACACCTACCTGTCGTTCACCCCGGGCGCACTTCACGCACCCGCTCGTTTCGTCATTTCGTCATGCCACCCATCATCATTCATCCATGCTCGGTTACCTCACCCATCTACAGTTGGATAGGGTCTCTAAGGGTGAGAAGGGTCAGGCTACACACTGGTACAGTAAGCAGAAGGAAGCAAGGTTCTTGGATGCAAAGGAAATCGGTCATTCTCTAGATCACTTTCCAGGCATGGAGGACATGATGGAGTGAGGACAAAGGGCAAGGCACTCAGACCAACCAGAATAGGAGTTGAGGATAAAAGATTGGGGCAGAAAATTTTGGAGAAAAGGGGCAGCACCTCCTCTCAGGATACAGACACAGAAATTATCAATTGGATACCTGATACTGGCTTTTCTAGAAGCCAAGAGACAACATTTCCAGCAAATAGATGTGTGTTGAAAAACCTAATCCATTCTGGCTTAGATCATTGAGGAACAGGGTACTGGCCAGAGGGCCATTCTTGAGAAGCTGGACTTCCTGGATAAAAATATTAAGAAGATTTATGGTCAATAAATTATTGAGCATATTTAGCCTAAATATTTATTTGAGTACGAGGGGTCTTACAGTAGTATTTGAACAATGACATATTGATGGCTATAATTTTTTCAAGTTTTGCTTTCTCAGTAGCTTTTCCTGTTCTTTCCGGCTTTTAACACATACGCACACGTGCACATAGCTATACACATATTTTAGCCTATTTTGAAGATCATGAAACTACAAGAAACACATACGCATTTTCATCATATCCCTGTTTTCTGCAAAATAATATAAGATAAGTAAATGCCAGGTTGATCAGTACAGTGGGATAAATCAAGTAAATGCAACGTTAAATCAACTTAATGCCATTTTGATGAGTAGAATGGGATAAATCAAGTAAATGTCATGTTTATGAGTAAAGTGGTATGTTCTCATAGACCCATTTCATTTGAAATAGGTGGTAAAAAGAATGGTTTGGCAAATGCAACCAGAATGATGCATCATGAAGAATAATAACTGGAAGCTTCAAGAATTGGCACAAGATAAAGATGTAATAGGTTACAAATGGGTTTATAGCACCGAGTATAAGATGTAAGTACTGAAAAGCACAAGCCCAGATTGATTACAAACGGTTTTCTGCAGAACGAAGAAATCAATTACAAGGAAAAGTTTGATCATACAACAAAGAAGATTATTGTCAGAATCATCTGGTCTTGTCCATCGTCGTTCAGTTTGGTTAGAAGGTATATCATACGGATGTTAAAAGTAGTGTTGAAAAAATCGACATCAGCAAAAAAATTGGCAAAGGCATCAAATTCAGAAATTAGCAAAATTGGGAAAAAAAATTGAAATTTTGGCACAACTGGACAAGCATAAATTCAAACGTGAAAAAACTGATAAACTAGAAAACTCCGCTAACAAAAAAAAAATCCAAAAAAAGGACAAAGAGGATATTTTTGCGACACTGATCAGAATTGCATCTCTCAATCGAGTTATACCCAAAGAGGAAACTGCTTTTTCATAAAGAGAGAACAACAGATGTTTTGTGGAGTTGAGAAAAGCATTCTACAGGTTGAAGGAGGCTTCCAGAGCACGACATGAGATTGATGAGCATCTATTAACTTTACAGTTTTCAATAAAATAATAGAATTTTATCAATGGGATATAAATGACCATAAATATAGGCCAATAGGACTAGAAAGTGCAGTCAGTGATACCAAATTGCAAGGGTGGCCTAGGCTAACCTGAAATCAGAATGATAACAAGAAGAAAATAGGACGTCTTCTCAGGGAGAGTTTAAATGGAGAAACGAAACAGCATTAGCGTCACCTTTTTGTCCTTGATTTCACTTGACTGAATCCATGTCTTTATTTGATCTCTATATCTCTGCAACTTCTTGATCTCCTTTTTCAGATCTGCTTCGAATTTCTCCTTCTGATTTGCATTCTCAGTATCATACACCTACCATCAATTGCACAGGCCACGGTTTTGAGTTCAAACTGCAATTATAAGCTACAGCGGAATGGTTTCAAAGAAAAGCATATGTACTTTACGTTTTATGAGAAGAAAAAGTAGGGGGGCTAAGCCATGAAGGTACCTTATTCCAAATACTGTCAAAGACGTCAACGCCCTCCTGAACCTTTTTCAAAACCCTATCGATCTCGCCCTGGAGTTTGCGACTGGCGCCCATTTTGACTTCTTATCAGCCCCCGCGTAATCCCTGAGGGTATCAAACATCCAATCCTGTTTACAAATATCCTCCTCAAATCCGCTGAGAATGACAGAATCTCCCCTTCCCCGCTAGGGTTTGCTGCAGTTACCTAGGGTTTCAAGACCCTCTCAACTTATTCTCCCAGTCCAAGAACCAGAAATCTGTAGTTTGTTCGCAATCCTAGTATCAAAGCCTCTGATCACGAGACATATGTATTCAGCTCCCATACAGTTTGCGTTGCTTGGACATGGGTTCCCCTCATTTTAGTCATTTATGGCCATCAATGGTTTCTTGTGAAAAGAAGTTTGGGGTTTATGATCGATTTCCATTTTCATAGTGTTGTGGTGGCGTAAACACGGGCTCTGACAGGTGGTCAACATGCAAATATCTCTATGAACAAATGTCTAATTAGGTGATGGCTTAACGTGGAATAGGCTTTAGAAAGAACTTAGGATAAGATTATCTTGCAAACTTTGCCTCCACAGCCTACCACATCGTACTTTGGATAAGATAAGATTGCTTCAATATTTTTACATCAGGCAACGTGAAGGCTGCAATAAGACCTCAATTGTTTGCCAACCAAAAACTTTGGGTAAAATTTTGTTGAATAAAATTGGGAGCATTAAACTTAGGTTAAAATATGAAAACAGTGAAAAAAAATCGGTCAAAATATCAAGTAATGGTAGGTCAACGATGGATCGATCGCTGTTAGTCCCAGGCAGAGACTAATAAGATGATCACGGTGTGTAATATTGTTGTTAAATAACTCACCATACATATTAGTTAATTGAAAAAGGGTTGTATTTGTCATTAATAAATATTTTTTTGACATTTTAATTATTGTGATATTGAGGAAAAATTTTGTAGTGTTGAAGGAAGAATGAAGCTAACATATCTGGAGTTTCGATGAGAAAATTTATCATCAATTGAATAAAAACGGTTGTACTCATCGTTAATAAATAATTTTCTTTGACATCTTAATCATCATGACATTGGGAAACATTTTGTAGTGTTGAAGAAAGAATGAAGCCAACATATCTGGAGCTTCAATGAGAAAATTAATCATCAATTGAATTTCATTGTTTGTTAATACTTATTTCTAAACAGGATATGTTGTAGAATGTGAAAACTTGAATTATCAGGCTACTTGGTTGTTCTAGGATGATGGTTATTAGGTTATCATGTGGTCCTACATTTATGAGTTAGAGGTAACTAACTCAACCCTACTCCCTTGCTCATACACAAGGCCTTAGCCTCACTTGGAAGACATCACTTCATTAATTGAGTTATTCATTGAGAGTGGAATTTACACCCTTTTTGGCTTTCTCCACTACAATTATTTTGCATTTGGTTGTTCTCATGACTAGGGATTGGGCATTTTTATGAGCTTATTATGGCTAGATTTATGATTTATTATGAGATAAATCTAATAACCCATTAATTCTTACGTGGTATTAGAGCGCATGGTTGTGAATGATTAATACCTGTTTGTAATTTCGTCAATGGGTTGAGATTGATGTTTGATAACTATATTTTAAAATCTTAACTTAAATTCTCATCTATATGGTGTTGGAAATATTACCAATACTGAGAGTGGGGGTGAATTAGTATTGGACACTTTTAACAAATGTTTAAAACTTCAAAGGCAACATGCAAATAATACTTATCAACAACACGCGAATTTATGCATGAAACTTATCTTAAATAGTTTCAATGTTTACAATTACCAACTTGAAAGTGACAAAAACCCCCTAGTTACCTTCACCCACTATATGGAGGCACAAACCTCCTAATTTACAGGCTTCAACTTGAAGGAAGTTGCAACTAATTTTCCTTGCTCCACCCTACCACCTTTGCTTTAATAAATAGAAATAAAGACTCTTGTACTAGGGATATTAACCCTCTCACATGCACCGCACAAGAGAAAAAGTTATAATAGTACATGCTACCCAAGGTGCAGGCCTATAACAACCTTCTAATCATAACCAAAAACCTTCAAGAAGTGTTCCAAAACCCTTTTTTTAAATGATCTAAAAAGAACTTAATATTTTTTGCCAAAACACTTTTAAAATGTGCCAGAAGTACTTCCATAGTTAGCCTCCCCAATCTAGCCTCTCCTTACTTTGGTTCATGAAATATGAACCCAAAAAACTCTTCTTTTCTTCACTTGTTTCAACATATCTAATTTTTCCTTGAGAAAAATTCTTAATGCCTCCTCACACCTATATATAGTGCTCTTTGGGGGTCCAAACCATCACTATGGGCTCGACTTGTCACTAGCTAGGTCTTACTTTTCAAAGGAAGCATAATTAATAAACTTCAAAAATGTGTATCTCCTCAATTGTGAGGAGTTAGAGGATGTGCCATATGTGATTGGAAAGGTATCATAATAATCTTTCTAACCATCTATGTAATGCTTGCATTTGAGCTAGGTACATGGAGTAAAAATGCATTCAAATAAAGGGTATCAAATTCTCCTTTTCTTGGATAGCCTTGGAGATCAATGATAATTTAATTCAACATTTGGGATATAATGTAGATAAAATTTTGGGATAGAAATGGATGTGAATGATGGGTACTTTTTGCTTCAATTTGAAGAAGAAATGTATACTATTGTGGTGAAAAATAAGATGATTATGTTGTGGAATATTTTTATTGAACTACCTACAAGAGATATATTTGATTCAAAATAATTGTACTTGCCAATTATAAATCACCATCTTTGACATATAAATCATCATAACATTGAGAAAAAATTGTGTAGTATTGAATGAAGAATGAATTTAACATACTAGGAGTTTTGATGTGGATACAATGTTGAAGGACTTGACAATTGACAATCATAATTGAAATTTGTTTCCTTTAAATATTTTCTTCAAAACAAGATATCTGAAAATATGTGTAAACTCAAATTATTGAACACTTTGTTATTCCACATTGATGGCTGTCAGGTTGGTTCGTAGTCTATTAACTCCAGTAACTCCACTTTCCACTTAAGGGTTAAGGTCCACTAGGACTAAATCACACTGGACTATTTCCAGATGCTTCATGGAATAACCATCAACCACAATATCTTGTATACTCAATTTTGTAAGTTTTCAAGAAACCAATATTTTGGGCAATTTCAGTTTTTCAGATATTTAGACCATTAGAGGCCCACACATATTTTACTATTTTTTTATCTTGGTGAAAAAGTGAGTCCATTGGGATTGCTTTCACTCATATATGAAATAACACTTTTTCTTCTATTTTTGTATTGTTTTTCTTTTTTTAATTATGGGTCGGTATGTCATTCGTACAAAACTTGTACTTTCATGCTATTTTGAATTTTTGGGAAAATTGGTTTTTGAGGCATGTATATAATTAGTAAGTTTATATATTTGATAGGTGCATGTAATTGGTCTTGGTTCCTAACTGGAAACTAAGTGGTGGCATGACCTTCCTTTGCATCAAAAAATGAGGACTTGAGTAACCTCTTTGCCACTAGAAATATTTGTCTTAAGGTGACACTTTGAGGGGATCTGAGTTATATCTTTGGGTATATTTTCAAGGATTATGACTTCAAAGTCATAAGTTGTGAAATGATTAAATTATTAAAATTTCGATTGATTATTTAATCACTTGAAAATGGGGTCAAATTGCTTTAATGATGAGGAGGAATTTTATTAAATATTTTCATGAGTGAAGTTATAGGAAAGGCGAGAATTTTTCAATTTAATGAGATGTGAAAAACATATTTTGTTGATTTTTCCATTCAATAAGTGAAACTTTACAAAATGAGTGAGATAAGTACCAATTACCTCATTCATTAAGATTTCATTATTCTTTTGTCAGTAATTCTTGTAAGTGGAGAAGAGGAGAACACAACTAAAGAAAGATTTATAGGAATTTGAAAGTCATTTTGCGTCCATGGAGAAAACAACACAGGCATAGGATAGGGCTATGATCAATATTTCCACAAAAATCAAGTCACTTAATACAATAATGATGATCGGATCTCATAAAATCAACATGTTTGAGACATCAATGGGTAGTATCTTGGAAAAATAGATGTTGACTTGATTATAATATTATTGGAACTACACTTCAATGTATCACAATATTTGAAGAAAAAGCAATAAAACACATTTTCCTAGATGCAAAACGCTGTCAGACCAGGCAGTAACTCCTCGAAACAATTTGTTGATTTCATTTAGGTTGGTGTTTATTATATACATGAGGGAGAGATTGTTCATTTCATCTCCCAGTGACTTCATATTCTCTATTATTTATTTACATCAGTTTCAGTTATTCACCCAATCCTAATGATTAGGTGTCAACATCCCCCCCCCTTAATCTGAAGGGATGTTTTTGAGTCCAAGCATCACTCTGAATCTTTCAAGATTTTCTCTTCCAAGCACTTTGGTGAAGATGTCTGCAATTTGCTCGTTCGTGGAACAATGGCAGAGATGGATTGTTTTGGCCTCAACATGATGTCGAATCACATGATATTTAGTATTGATGTGCTTTGTTTGATCATGGAACTTTGGGTTCTTGGCCAAATTTATTTCAGAGGTATTGCAATCGTGAGTGGAGTTGATTGTACTTGTTTTACCTGCAAATATTCAAGAATTTTCCTAAGCCACACAATTTCTTTTGTTGCCTGAGCTGCTGCCACGTATTCTGCGTCTGTTGTGGAATCTGCTGGAATTGATTGTTTGTGTGATCTCCAGGAGACAACTCCTGATCCAAGACTCATAGCATATCCTGAAGTAGATACCCCAGTTTCTTTGTTTCCATCGAAGTCTGAATTAGAGTATCCAATCAAGCTGAAGTCGTCCACTTGTGTATACTTGATTCGAAAATCTTGAGTTCCCTTCAAGTATCTTAGAACTATTTTTGCAGTAGACCAATGTCCCTCACAAGGCTTTTGCATAAACCTGGAGAGGATTCCAACAACAAACGAAATGTTTGGTCTGGTAGTAGTTAGGTAGTTGAGACTTCCTACAAGCTGTCTATACTTTGTTGCATCCTCAAATTCTTTTCCTTCAATGGATGTGAGCTTTAAGTTTTGTTCCATTGGAGTAGTAAGAGAATTTCATTTTTTCATGCCAAACCTGTTCAATAGATCTCCAATGTACCTCTTTTGAGAAAGAAACATGGACTTCGGATGTTGAGTTACTTCATTACCAAGATAGTAATGAACATAGCCCAAATCAGTGATTTCAAAACTTTTCCCCAATTCCTTATTTATGGACGCAATGTAGCTTTCATTGTTTCCTTTCATCAAAAGATCATATACATATACCACAAGATATACAACTGTTTTTCCAACTTTCTTAACAAATAACTTTGCATCATCAAGATCATAATGTTTGAAATTGAGTTTCAGAAGATGCTCAGTTAATTTTTCATACTAGGCTCGCGGTGCTTGTTTGAGGCCATACAAGGATTTCACAAGTTTTCACACTTTATGTTCATGTCCTTTCACAGCATTAGGTGAATAACTGAAATTGGGTAAATAAATAATACAGAATATGAATAGTCACCAGGAGATGAAATGAATAGTCTCTCCCTCATGTATATAATAAACACCAACCTAAATGAAATCAACGAATTGTTTCGATGAGTTACTCCTTGGTCTGACAAAGGCTACAAAACAATAGTTTGGTGCCTTCCTCTAAAGATGTAGGTTAAATGGGGCAAATTTGGACAAACTAAATAGCAATAAAATACCATTTCCATGGTGAAAAATTGGGGCATAAAGTGGTAATTCAACCCCAAAAAGTGAAAGGTAGCTAGATGAGAGGGTTAAACAACAAAAATGATCATCAACCAACAAATCATGCATAATTTTAGGCCTTTCCAACCTTCTTTTCTTATTTTAACAACAAGGTCAATTAGTCTTTAAGGGAGGAAATACTTCTTCTATATGTGCATATTGGAACAACGATAGAAGGGATAGATAATTTTTCTTAGATGTTTTGGTGGCAACATAGACCTTACTTTTTGGTACTCTAGTTTCTCAGAACATTACCTCCACCACAAGAGAAGGAAATCATGGTAGTTTATCACTCATTATGGTGCAACCAAGCTAGACTTGGGTAAACTGTGATTTTATTCAATTATGTTTGATTCTAACTCTTTGAATATATTGGAGGCCATTGAATAAATTTTTATGTAGTGTGGTGGTATATGGAAGTGCACTTGTTTTGAATTATTTCACTTGAAACACACACTGGTTTCTTGTATCATCTTCAAATTTGTTGCTACTATTACTTTTGAAAAAATCTGATGTCAACATTACAAATTTCATTTTAGGAATTAATTCACTTTTGGTTTCTCATCGGCAAGTCAAAAGTGAAACTTTTTTTTTATGCTAATCAAATTGAAGTTTTATGGAGGAATATTAAGTGAACAACAACATACATCATTTAGGGGCACCCCCCCATGATTGGAAAACACAAGTTTGAATGGAGAGCCTTTCAATCGTGACAAGTTTAACTATGTATGTTGATAAAATGGTTGTTATTGATGTCAAAGGTTACCTAGCTAAAGGAGATAATGAAAAAAACTTAATTTTCATCTCGAGACCTTTCCAATGAGGTATGGAACACCCTCTAACTCCTCTCTGTTGAGTTGATATGATTTTTTGAAGTTAAAAGATGGAATTTGGGAATTTTTGAAGTTGATCCTCTTAAGGAACAAGTCAGCCTTGTTTGGGAGGAGTTGAAGCCTATAAATAAGTGTTATGCTTCTCAACTCAGATAGAAAATAAGTCAACTCAAGCAAGAATTTGAACCTGTTGAGGAAGCACTTGAGAGAGGTTCAAACCTCATGAACTAGGATAGCAAGGAATTGTGAAGCTAGTTTGAAGGGTTATTTTCATAGCCTCCTAAGAGGCTTTTCTATTTTTGGATAGGGAAATTTTTAAAATATTTTGCATAGTCTTTGGAGCACATCTTGGAGAAAATTAGATCTTTTGTGAAGACAGGAATTTGGACCTATTATTGCCTCAGTCTCTACTCTAATTTGGACATGTGGTTTATGCCCTAATTTGTCCTGTTGCAGCCTTAGTTTTCACCCTATTTTAGCCTCAACTTCAGCCCTGTTGCAGCCTCATTGTTTGGCCCTGTTGTAGCCTCAATTTTGGTCTGTTAGAGCCTCAGTTTTCAACCTATTGCAACCTCAGTTTCGGCCTTGGTTTTTCCTAATTAGAACCAAGTTTGGACCTATTGTTTGCCTTAATATTAGCCTATTTTAGAGTTAATTTCAGAATTGTCTTAAAGCATAACTCAACAATGTAATAGTTGGAAGAAGGGTTTTTCAATCATAATGGCTAGTAAAGAAGAAATTAAAGCATAATTCACCACAACCCCCCCCCCCCCCCCCCCCCACTTTTAGTATTTCTAACAATTTGTATAAGAGCCAACTTCTCCAAAGCAATGTAATAGCTGGAAGAAGGGTTTCTAAATCATAATGGCTAGTAAAGAAGAAATTAAAGTTCCCCACTTTGATGGAACAAATTTTGCATTCTATAAGATTAGAATAATGTATTATCTAATGCTTCTTATTGTTGAAGTTTGACAATGAGTTATAGATGGATACAAGTTATGTAGTGAATGTCAAGGATTTGAACTCTATATCAAGCGACCTGTTAGATTTAGAATTCACCAAAGTCCTGAATTGTGAATCAATTAAAGAGATGTGGGACAAGCTTATAATTATTTATGAAGGATATCACAAGATAAAGAAGGTAAAGCTTCAAACATTCAAAAAACAATTTGAAAGTCTAAAAATAAATGATGAATAAGACATTGCTACTTACTTCCTTCGAGTAGATGAAGTAGTTAACTCTCTCAGAGGGCTTGATGAAAAATTTGAAGAAAAAATAAATGTCCAAAAGGTTTTGAGATCTCTTCCAAGTCGTTTTGATGCTAAATTTTGTGCCATAGAAGAACTAAAGTATTTGGACACTTTATCAATGGATGAGCTTCATGGAATTCTCATAGCATATGAGATGAGGTCAGGAAATCCAACCCATAAGGAAGTTGCATTCAAAGCATCAAATTCATCAAGAAAAGGAAAGAGTTGTGATTGCTCCAACAATGAATTTGATATTGAAATGGCACACCTTGTCAGGAGGCTAAAGAAAGGATCCAAGCTTAAAGGTAAGTTACCTCCCATTTGTTTAAGATGCAGTAAAATTGGGTATTATGCTTCTAAGTGTCCTTTTAATGATGGAAATGATGAAGAAGAAGAACCTAAGAAAAGATATTCATAATGGGAGGCTCGAAAAAAGAATATTTTGTTCTCAAAGAAATTTAATGATGTCTCTAATGAGGAAGAGTATGATGAAAACAAAGAAATATTATTTGTGGCTTTCTCAAATGAGGCAGTAGAATTAGAAGAAGAGGAAAGGACTGAAGATATGGGTGATTTGGAAGAAAAATTTATCAGTGCCTTAGAAGAAAATGACAAGCTTAGAAGGAAGAATGGAAAGTGAACCAAAGAGATCATCTCCATTAAAACTGAAAAAGAGGAAGCTAAGTGAGTATAAGAAGCCTTGGGAAGTAAGTAACTGAAAGTGTTGGAAATACTAAGAGGGCAGTGAATTAATATTTCCTTTTAATTTTTACAATTGGTTAATTAAACTTTAAACATTCAGAGCATTAATCAAGGCAAAATCGTGAACATCACATCAATTGCACAATACACGTAATATGTTGTTGAAATAATCTTTGCATTATGTATGGTTTAGATACAACAATTTACCAACTAGGTTGGAAGGAATCACATGACTCCCCAAACCTAAAGTTGTTTGAAAAACCAAGAGTGTAGGAGTCTTCATCCACCTCTACAATCAACTCAATCACAACTGCCACAACCTTCTTTTGTCACTGCTGCTACAACTTCCACTACCACTAATGGTCCACCAAACTTCATTGCTACTTCTCTACTATTGCCACCTTCATTTTTTTTGTTTTTGTTACCGTTGCCCTTTTACTACCACTTCACAATTGCATACTATTGGTACTACTATATAAAATTTATTATTGTTGCTACTACCAATCAGAGTACTTCCATATACATGGTCATCCTATAGGCTATAATGTATCCATACAAATTTTACTATTCTACCACCATACTGTCATATTATCGGTGCTATACTATAACCTTAACACTACTTTCACAATCAACACTAGGTTCATTGTCCAACTAGTTGCAATTATAGATGACAATGAAGTTTCTTTATGAAGATGTTGAAGCCTTTAATAAATTTAACTTCAAAATTAATGCAATGTCCCTAGATCATCAAAGGAATGATAGTAACAAGTAGAAGACATGTAACCTCTATTCTTGTTATCTCAAAATAACAATCACACCTTTTCATGTATCGTATTTATAGGAAGTATGGTCCAGGTCTTGAGCTATTTCATATTCTTGCACAAAGATTTTTTCTTATGATTAACCAGTCATTATTTTTCCTTGGGTGAACTCTCAGGATGGTATGTGCAATGTGCAGGCCTATGGCTTAGATAATTGATTATACTCCCTTCAAACAAATGTTCAACATGTAGTCACAACCACTTAATTGCCACTGGAGTAATAATGTCACTATAAGCATAAGACATGATCATGATTAGATGTGAGAAATGTTACAAGGGTATTTTAAAAATTGTATGGTTATATCTTCATGGAACACATTGCTAAGTTTAATTACTACTTAGACACTAGTAAACAATACTTTTGACAAACCTTCTTGTATCACGTCTCCTTAATGATATCAAACTTGAACCCACAGTCTTTTCCATCAATATTATGATGAGAATGATGCATTTTTACCTCAAGTAGTTGATATCACAAGTGTTACAATATTTCTTAAACCAACAAACATATTCTCATCAGCTAGGTGCCAATTATTGGTAAACCTTAGGAGTTGGTTTTCATTAAATATGCATAATTTTACTGAACTAAATCAATCAATCATCATTGAAAATCCTAGCTCAAAATTTATTGCCACCATTATCAACAAATATTGTATCATCTCAAGGAATTAAGTACATTAGTCAATGCATTCGGTTGCAAAAACTTCTAAAGAACAATTTCAGTCAGCACATATAAAATTCATTGACCAACTCCTAGCAGTAGTCACAAGTTTTAGTCAAATCATGACAAGGCATAGTAGTATACAATAGTGTACTCAGTACATTTACCTTGCTTTGCTAATACTATGCATAATACATACTCCTGCAATAAAAAATTTGAGTGTACATCATTTTGGAGCAACATATAGTCTTCTTGACAAATACGCATAGATGCACCTAGTTTTTACACCAGATTTGTCACTTTTGCATTGGGATTGTTTCCTTCGTCTAATAAAAATGTGTGTTTATGGCATTTGCATTGCATCTATAAATTAGGTGGACTGATTGCATACATAATGTACAAATTTCATGCAAAGATAGATGTTCAATAATCTAATTATGTGATGTCGCACTCCTTCTAGTCATCAAATTCATCGCTACAAACTTTTCAATCATAATTTCTCATATCACATATTGTTAAATCAAAAAATTCAACCAAGCCTTGAGTGAATTAATCACTGTAATGGGATTCTCATTTTAGGGTGCCAATTCAAAGCTTATCAAGTTTATTTAGTGTGTTTTCCCTTTTTCAAGACATTCACTTCTAATTTTGGTCATTAGTTGCGAAAATATTAATAAAAGGCAAGCTTCATTTTAGCGCTTAATTTTAAATGCAATGTAACCCCACATGTGTTCATTCAACATGCAAAAGTTTTAAACAACGACTCCAAATAGGATTTAGCCCTAAAACTCATAAATTATAAAGCTAACAAGTCATCACCCAAAACAAAACACTTCTCAATTCAAACAAATCCCATCATACAAAAATGCAAGTCATAACCCTACTTTAGATCTCTAGAACATCTCATGGTCGTAGGTTCTTGGAGTTTTTTTTTGTTGAAGGAGAAAATTAGGTACAAGCCCAATTAAATTGATTACACTTTAGGATCATATCATCATGGTTTATATAGATTTATAAAGGTTCCTTTTTGGAGAGGCCAACTAGATAATTTTAGGAGGGAAATGTTATAATTTTAAAAATTTAAAGTTGGAGCCAAACACAATTTTCAGTCAGTTCAAAACCCTAGCCAAAATAGGGTTTTTAATATTTTTAATTTTCATGATCAATACTTTTGATGCCTTGGTTTCCATGAAAATTCCATTCAAGTAAATGTTGCCACATCATAAATTCTACATCATCTAATTATTTCCTTAATTAATTCCAAATGCCATGTCAACAACCCTTGGGAGTATTGACCATGAAATGGGGTCATTAACTTTTACTGGGATTTTCTCTCAAACTATGAAGGTCCATGGGACACTCCAAATACCACTAGAATTGGCTTGATGGGGAGAATCCATTGGAATGGGTCTCCTAGGAAAATTCAATTATTTTCTTCCTCAAAAACTCCAACAACTTCGGGGTGTGCTCAAGTTCCAAGGTAGCCAAACCCTAGAGCTATGGTTCCATCAACCTGCATCATCCAACTGCAATATCTTATTGAAATCAATGCTAAAATTGACCTTATCACATCAAGTTTCATAATCATCACCTGCATCATGGGTTCCAAGGGATCCAAGCCCTATGGTTATGGTTTCATCTGACAACTAGGGTTTCTGCAACATCATCATCATCATGCATATGTTCCTTGACATCTTGCACTTCACCCTGCACTTGCTACTTCACATCAATGACAATATCCTCACTCACTCTACATCTTGTACTTGTCTGCACCTGTTGCTCCTGCACATGCTTTGACATTGATGAAAACATACTCAACAATGTCCCCCTTTTTCATTGATGTCAACACACCTATCATGGCAAGACATGTTGCATTATGCATCTCTCTCTCCCTATATTCTTCCAAGGTTCTCTCCCCCTTTGACATCAGTGGAAAAGGGTGGCTAACGCCTTATTGAAGATATCTCCAAGTGATGTAGCTCCCCCTCACAACATGCTCACCTATTACATCATATGCACAATGTCCCCTTGAAAATGTGTTTTCTTGTTGCATCATTGCTTCCATTACATAGGCTCTCCCTTATGGTATGCTCTCCTAAAAACTCCCCTTGTCTCAGTGCATCTACGAATTGTATGATAATTAATTGTGAAGGATGTTTTCTTTGCCAAACCCTAGTGGTCTTTTCTTCCTTGCCAGTGAAGCTCCTTCCTTTCTGGTTTTGTGGGGTCCACATCATGCCACTTTTGTAATCTCATGCAAAATGGATAAAATTATGGAATAAATAACACTCTACATTTGGCCTTAATAATGGAGAAAAGGTGTTGTAACTTTTATTGTCATAGGTGTATGGAACTTTGTCTTGTCTTCCAAAAACTCTACCTCTAGGATTTTAATGAAACCCTCTGGCAATAATTCTGCTATATTCCCTGTAGTCTACAACTTTATGTCCATAGTCAGAACATGCATAACAATAACCATGAAATGTGTATGCGTACCTAGGTGTATAGTGTGATGATATTCCTTGAGAATATCCAAGTCTTTGTTGTTTTCCACTTCTGAATGATCTTTTCTAATATGGCATCTTAAATACATCAACTTGACTTCTTGAAGCATTTATTTTCCAACTTCTAGAGTTGGTTGACTTGTGTAGAACTTTGAATTTGGGCTTCACTTCATCATGAGGCTTCTCTAAATGTGGTTGATCTTCATCTTTGTAGCATGAGGACTCACCAACATATCGAAGACATGTAAGTGGTGACCTTTGGCAATTGAGAATAGTATCCAAGACATGTAAGTGGTGACCTTTGGCAATTGAGAATGGTATCCAAGACATGTGAGCTTCTCCAATTTTGGGTCAGTTTGTCTACTTCTGCTTTCAAGGTGACCATCTCCTATTCATGTTTTGTGAAATCCTATTCCTTCTGCTTTATTTGTCTTCTTAAGGCTTCCTCAATTCTTTTGGATTCTTCAAGTTCCCTCTTCAAGGAGTTGACTTGTCAACGAAGTTCTTCATCTTTCTTTCCTTTTCCTTGAGTTGGTTTATCAAGGTGCTTTCCCTGTTGTTTTCCTTTTGCAACATGTTTTTGAGGTGATCAAGTTCATGATCGTTTTCTGGAGTATGCTTCTTTTGCAGTTCAACTTCTCTTTTTAGCCTGGTTATTTCATCAAGAGAAAAATCATATTTAGACTCATTCCAATTTTCATTTTCCACGAGTTTGTGTTTGAGAATTGCAATTTCAGCGTTCTCCACTAACTTGCCCATATCAAATGCTACGAATCTTCCTTCAATAGGTTAAGCCTTTAAGAAGGACCTTCTCTGATACCATTTGTTAGGAAATACTAATTCACCCCCCTCTTAGTATTTTCAATAGAAGGAAGAGGAAGAGATTTATGAAAAGATGGAAGCTAAAATAATATCTCTGAGAAAGGACTCAGACAAGGCCAACAAAAATTTGGAAAACTCCAAAACTTTGGACACTATCTCAGTTGTCAGATGTCACCTTATGGCAAGTTTAGGCTTTGTTATACTTGTAAAACCTCTATCTCAAAAAATGTGGATAGTAGTACTAATCACAAAGGAAAGCTTAAAAGCTTCATCAAGAGCAATGTTGAAAAACCCAGAAGTTTTTCAATGTCCTCAAAGGGTCTCTTCACAATCCTCAGAACAATCCAACAAGAAATAAAGTTCAACCAAGGAATGAGACTTCAGAGAGACATCTTGCCCTTAAAATAAATGACTCATCAAGGAAGTATTATACAGGAGGTATCAAACTACATTCCTTGGTCATTGTTTCTTATGTAAGAACATTAGAGAAATTTGGAGGTACAAAATGGGTCTCCTAAAGAATACAATAAAATAATAGTGGAAATAATAAAATAAGATTATATTACCTCATAAATTTTTGGAGAGAAAAATGAAAAAACTACTTTTTAAACTCGTATTTTCAACTTATCTCCCTACAATTTTACTCAAATTTCTAGCAGGAACACTCATTGAATACATAATTTAAATTTTCATTCGAGTGCCCATGTTGTATACTTTCGATGGGCCCTACTACGTGAAAAATGTGAAATACATGAAAAAATGTGACTGTAATCACGTTTTTTCATGTATTTCACATTTTTTGTGTAGTAGGGTCCATCGAAAGTATGCAACATGGGTACTCAGATGAAAAATTAAATTTTGCATCCAACGAGTGCTCCCACTCGAAATTCGAGTAAAATTGTAGGGAGATAAGTTGAAAATATGAGTTGAATATATATATATATATATATATATATATCTTTTTACTCCGAAAATGGTGAATCAACCCCCATGGTTGACATCATCATATTGAATCCTATTGGTTCTTATAAAGTTGATTTTTATTGTACATTTTTGTTTTAAGACCCATTTTTTACGTCAAAATCTCTCTAATGTTTTGGTCATCAGAAGAAAAAAAAAATTGCAAAAATTATAGGACTATTAGAATTTGAGACTATATTAGAACTCATAATTCCTTTGCTCCTCTCTCCAGTTATAATATAGAATGTTATAGGTGCAACAATCTAGGTCATGAAGCACAAAATTTCTCATTAAATCCAAGAGAATGAGTTTAGAAAAGGAAGACGGAAGAATTTGCACCTGAGAAATGTGGACTAGTTATTATTCTTAGAATAAGGCGATATTGTGGTTTGTTGATAATGGATGCTCTAGGCACATGAAAAGAGGCCAAAATAAGTTCATCTCTTTAAGCGAAGAGAAGGAAGGAAATGTGATGTTGGAGGTAATGGGTCTACAAGAATTGTTGGAATAGGCACATTGAGTCTCAACAAAGGCAAGGGAAAGCACATAATGTGCTATATGTTTAAGGCCTTAAGAAAAATATTCTTATTGTTAGCCAAATGTGCGATCAAGGATATGATCTCATCTTTTGTGCCAAAGATTGTGAAATAAGGAGATCATCCTTAGGAAGTCTCATAGGAAAAGGGGTATGAAAAATAGATAATGTATACGTTGTTAGTGAAATTCAAGAAGAAATATGTTACATGAGTCAATCAAATGAAATTTGGCTATGATATAAATGCTTGGGACACCTAAGCTTTGAGAACCTAGCGAAGATCAACAAAACACAAGCAGTAAGAGATATACCTAGAATTTAAAAACTAAGAAATGTTATCTATGTATCATGTCAACATGGAAAATAAACCAAGATTAGTTTCCAGTGAAAGGAATGTTCAACATCATTGCCACTGGAAATCATGCACACATATTTATGCGAACCAACTAGAAATATATCCCTACAAGGAGAAAGGCACTTTATATTAAAATGATTTGGGTAGCTTTCCTTAAATATAAGTAAAGTGTTAGATTGTTTCAAAGTTTTCAAAGCATCAATTATAAATGAAAGTTATTTGAAAATCAAGTGCTTAAGATTAGATAAAGGAGGAGATTTTACTTTAGGAGATTTCAATGAGTTTTGTGAAAAACATGGAATCAAAAGGAAAATATCACTTGCTAGAATATTGTAGTAAAATAGAGTGGTAGAAAGAAAGAACATATAAGTATAGGAGACAAAAAGAATGATGATGTTGGAAGCCAAGTTACCTGTTAAATTATCGAAGGAGGAAGGTGGGGTAGAAATATACATCATAAAAAGGGCATAGCTCTGAGTAGACAACAATAAGACTCCATATGAACTATGGAAAGGGAGGCCAACATCTGTGAAAGACTTCAGAATATTTGGAAGAAAATGCTTTGCGAAATTAAATGATAATTCACTGGGAATGTTTGATTCCCGAGTAGATGAAGGATTTTTTCTTGGATACTCATTAAGAAGTAAGTCCTACAAATGCCACAAAAATCGACGTTGTAAGGTAGTATAAAGCATTGATGTAAAAATAGATGAAGTTCTACTTTATAAAGAAGCAGACCAGAAAAATGAAGAAGACCTTACCCTTACAGATCAAGAGGAAATAGTTGCAAAAGAAGAGAAGGAATTAGAAGACTAAGAAGAAGAAACAAAAGCTCCAACCAAGACAACATTCAAGTTTTTATAGAAGCATCATTCAAAAAACTAGTTCATTGGAGATATGGATGAAGGGAATCAAACATGAAGAATAATGACCATTACGCTAGAGAAAAACAATATATCTTTGTTGTCCCAAATAGAACCAAAGAATTTTACTCAATCAATTATGGATGAACATTGGCTAAATGCAATTGAAGGAGATGAACTAGTTTGAAAAAAATGGAACCTGGGAGCTTGGGCCTTGTACAAAGGGTAAAAACATAATCAAAACCAAGTGGGTGTTGAAAAACAAAATGAATGAAGAAGGAAATGTTATCAAAAGGGAGGAAATATTTGTGTGCAAAGGGTATGCTCAAATTGTAGGAATTGACTTTGAAGAAATTAATGCTCTAGTTTCCAGGTCAGAGGCTATAATATTGTTTTTAGCATTTGCATGTTCAAAAGGCTTCAAAGTCTTCATATGGATGTAAAATTATATTTTCTAAATGTTGATTTAAAGGAAGAAGTATACATCAAACAACCTAAAGGCTTTGACTTGTTAGAAAATAAAGATTATGTGTGTAGGTTGAAGAATACCCTAGATGGATTAAAATAAGCTCCAAGAGCTAGGCATGCCAAACTAGATCACCACTTTAAACAATAGGGGTTCAAGAGATGAGTTGCAAAAAATAAATTTTACATGAAAATGGATAAATAAAACCTATTGATCATGCTCATGTATGTGGATGATATGATTTTTAGTAGCAACAATGATGAAATGAGTCATAGATTTTCTCAAGAAATGTGAAAAGAATTTGAAATGTCAATGATTGGAGAGTTTTCCTTCTTCCCTGGACTTCAAGTAAATCACACTAGTGCTAGAATTTTCATCAAACAAATAAAATACCTCAAGGAAATGCTTAAATGGTCCAGAATGGAAGAATGTGATGTTTTAAGTACACCTATGATCATTGGATGTAAGCTAAGTAAGGATGATGAATCTCCTAAGTTATATACAACTCTATATAGATCTATGATTGTGAGTCTCTTATAACTAATAGCTTCAAGGCTAGAAATCATGCAGGCAGTTGGTATGGTGGCAAGATTTCAGTCATCTCCTAAGGAATCTGACATGCAAGCTAGAAAAAGGATATTTAGATACTTAAAATGCACCCTTGATTTTCGACTATGGTATCCAAAGAGAAAAAATTTACTTTGACATCATACAGCGATGTTGATTGGGTAGGAAGAATTGATGACTAAAAGAGAAGAAGTAGAAATGTGTTTTTATTAGGGTGTTATCCCGTATCATGGTTAAGAAAGAAATAATCGACTATACCTCTCTCCATAGTTTAGGTCGAATATATAGTAGTAGTAGAATGTTGTACTCATATTCTATGGATGAAGGAAACCTTGAAGGACATCAAAATGGAAATAAATAATCCCATCACTATATTCTATGATGACAATAATGCAATCAATCTCTTAAAGAAACTAGTCATGCACTAAAAATAAAAGCATATTCTAATCAAATACCATTTTCTCAAAGAACCAGATTGTTGTTCAAAATATCAAAATGGAATAAATCAACAGTAAATAATACATTGTGGACATGTTCACAAAACTTTTTCCTTGAGAAACATTTGAATATCTTCGGTAGAAGTTTGGCATCATCTCTCTTACATCTCAGTAGAGCACCCATTTTCTATTGATGTCGAAGGGGGAGAGTAGAATGAAGTAGAGGGAGCAACACGAAGTCAAGGGGAGAAGCACAAAGCCAAAAGTGACAAAAATTCGAGAGTAGCATATAGTCAAAGGAAGAAAATTGTAGCCTGAGGAAATAGTCAACAAAATGTTGCCATCAATATCAAAGGGGGATATTGTCTAGTAAATGGTTTTTATTGATGTCAAAGGTTATGTAAATGAAGGAGATAATGACATGGGATTAAATTTCATCTAGATACATTTACAATGAGGTATGGTACACCCTATAACTCCTCTAAGTTGAGGAGATATGATTTTTTGAATTTAAAAGATGGAAATATAACATTTTTTAAGTTGGCCCTCTTAAGGAAACATTTGTCCTTGTTTGGGAGACGTTGAAGCCTATAAATAAGTACTCCTCTCCCTTAATTCAAACAACAACTCCACCAACTCAAGGAAGAATCCATAACTATTGAGGAAACATTTGAGAGAGGTCCATACATCATTTAACTAGGACAACAAGAAGTCATGAAGTCAATTTGAAGGGTTATTTTCATATTCTCCTAAGAGGCTTTTCTAGTTTTTTGTTAAGGCACTTTTGAAGCTATTTAGGACAATATTTGGAGCACACCTTGGACTATCAGCCTATCTTAGAGCTAATTTTGGAATAGTATTGAAGCATAACTCAACCTTGTTTTAGGCCTATCTTAAATGCTAATTTATAATATACCTTGGAGGGTTTTTGAATACAAGACTCAAATATGGTAAGATGTTAGATTGATAGTAAATTTTGAAGAGAGGTATATACATATAATATATAGATCAAAGGTTTGTTGACAAGTTAGTGCATGAGGAGGATTGGTGTCCTCATTCTATTGCTAGGTTGGAGCCTATGCTTGCTCAAGAGGATTGGTGTCCTCATTCTATTTCTAGGTTGGATCCTAGGCTTGTACAAAAGGATTGGTGTCCTCATCATTGTAATTTGAGCTAAAAACATTCAAGTGATTTTTCACTTTAAATTATTGTGTTCTTGCATGTTTTATGTTTTGTGATTTTAATAGATTTCAAACTAGTAAAATTAATTATTGGATGAAATACAAATTCACCCCCCCAGTATTTATAACAATGTAAAAGTGTCATCTAGGTTTGTGGGCATATCTTTTTGTATGAGGAACCAAAAGTGAATAAATTCCTAAAATGAAATTTGTAATGTTTGAAATCAGATTCTTTTAAAAATAATAGTAGCAACCGTAATTGAAGGCAAGGCAAGAAATGAATATGTGCATTAAGTGAAACAATTCAAAAAAAGTGCACTTCAATATGCCACCATTACTACATAAAAAATCATTTAATTGGCTCCAATATAGTCAAAGAGTTAAAATCAAACATATTTAAATAAAATCATAAATTACTTAGGAATTTGGTTGCACCATATTAAGTATTGAGTGACAAGATGCCATGAGTTCCTTTGCTTATGGTGGAGGTAGTGGTTTTAGAGACTAGAGTATGGAAAAGTGAGATCTTTGCTACTACCAAATCATCTAAGACAAATTTTCCAACCCTTGTACGTCTACTCCAATATGCATATATAGGAGAAACATTTCTTTCCTCAAAGCCTAATCAACATGCTTGTTAAAATGAGTAATGAAGGTTGGAAAAGGCCCACAACTATACATGCTTTGTTGAATGCTATTATTTTTTTTTGTTTATCTCTCTCATCTAGGTTCCTTTTGGGATTTTACGGGTCAAATTACTTCTTTATGCCCCCTTTTCAACCTCATAAGGTGTCGTCTTGTTATTTGATTTGTCCAATTTTAACCCATTTAAACTACAACTTTAGAGGAAGGTGTCAAACTATTGTTTTATATCCTTTTCCATAAAAAAATGAGTTTTATTGTTGTTTCTTCAAATTTTGAATTTTATTCTCTTACCAAATTTAGTTTGGCCAACCTTGTCCTTACTTTGTATATCAAAATAAACAAATGGAATCAAGTTTTCAGTGCCTTCATTTAAGAACAACAATATTTAATTTTCATTAAATTCGTATAAATTCCTATAGTCTATTGCCCTTTATACATCATGATCAATGTATAAAATTGCAAGTATACCATCATTCATTGGAACCATATCATTTGTGCCATTTTGGCACAAACCCATAAATCCTTAAGAAGGTTGATGTTCTTCCTTTGGCCTAATATTCCTTAACATAATTTTCATTTTTTATTCTATTCGGACTATAACCAATTACTTCATTTCAACATCAAACTATTACTAATTTAGTCTATAATAGTCTTGGAATGCGAATTTTCTTCTTTGGTACATGTTTACTTGAATTATATGGAAGATTTTTCTTTAATATACCATTTGTTTGACTCTCTTCTTGTGTTTTCTAGGAAAGGAATATGACATTTGATCTCATTTGTTTCCTTTTCTTCTTTTCTTCTTGTATACCTTTCTTACAAATAGCTCATAATTATAGAATATGGGTGTCAATTGGTAATGTATTCATAAATGTTGATAGCTTTACATTTTTTCCAAGGCTCACTAGTGTAGATAAAGTGTTGATCTTTACAAGGAAATATATGGTCTTAACATCACAAGTCCCATTGTGTACTCTACATAATGGATGTTTTGCAGACATGAAACACAAACAACCATTGACTATAAGTGCCACACTTTCCACTCTTCATTCCTTTTGTAAGTGCTAGGAGTGCTTCATATTTTATTAAAACAATAGAGAATTTATTTTCAAAAGTTGGGATGTTTTCCAATATGAATGTTGTGGTTGTTTGTACATCACTTTTAGAATCATTGTCAAGAAAATTTACAAAAAATATGAAACTTGTTTTTATTTCATAGAAACTTGGATACCTCTTAAGGTAACATAAGAATTTATCAACATACTTGCATGCCTTTTGGATTAGAACCTTTGACCAAAAGTAGAAGAACAAAAATTTCATATTATTATAATTATGTTGCGTATAAGTGGCTCATAGGATCAGAAGGAAAAAAATCAATAGCACCCTCAGAGTGTGGTATCAACTTGGGTTGTTGTAGGTTTGTTGAAGGTTAAGGAGTGTTAGAGATAATCTTGTACAATGTGCATGATTGAGAGTAAATCAAGTTAATATTTTAAACATGTAAGATTGCTTGCTCATTGGTAGCTACCCAAATCATAATGGCATCCTTGGCTATAGGTGGTAATAGAGATCAAGTGAACTAGTCTATAAAAACATCATCGAGAAGCCTATTCCATCCTAACCTCTTGTGTCTTCACCACTCATGAATATGGTCAGATATATGAGTAGCATTATCTTGTTTGAAATTTGACAAAGGGTTAGTCTCAATATCCTACCTAATAGCTAACTGAAAGTGGTTTAAGAAAGCACAAGCCAAAGAAGAAAATCACTATAGGATGACCTTTTGAGTTTAATATACTAGTTTGTGGCACCCCCATTTAGGGTTATTTGTAAGAGTCTCAACCGCACAGAATCATCCACCAAGGACTTAGAAGAACATCATAGATGGTCGGTGGTGATGTGTGTGGAAGGGTTTTCTCCCCACTTCCCTTCAAACTTAGGAATATTGAATGGAAACTTGGTTGGCATATGTGGGCACCTAGGATCATGACATATGGGGTCATTTTTAACTTATCCAAGTCTTCTAAATCAAGAGGTGGCAAAAAACAAATTTGTTGTTGACTAGATGGATCATAAGTGAAATAACCCCCTAATGGACTACATGGTCCCCCCATACACTAGCTAAAAGCAGAAGAGTGTGAACCAATGTTATAATTCAACCCATTATACTGGGGTCTTGGGCTAATAGGTGAGTTGTAAGGATTATTCCCCCCAGGTTAAATTCCCCTAGATAACAAAAGAATCCTATAAGATTTACTACCAAAGGGATTGTACCCAACACTAGAGGAAAAACCTCCCTATGCAAAAGCACCACCATAAGCATTAGAACTCATAGGCATAGTGGCACTCATGGAGTTAGAGATCCTAGGTATACTAACCACCCAAAGGAAAAATAAACTCCATAGAAAGGTGTCCCTCAAAACATTGAACCATTCTAAGGTTGCTAGGTACTACCAAAAACATGGTTACCATTAGCCTAGCTTGAAGCAACAATCGATCCTCCGAACATGTTCCAAAAAGTATAAATTCCCATGCTAGATTTCTAGATATAGGAATTGTAGGTTAAGATGAGTTAGGAGTTGATGAGGCTCATCAATGGGTAAAATATATGGATCTTAATACACCTCCAAGCTTACTAAAATCAACTCTTCTCATAATTCTTTGCATGCTTTTATTATATTTTTCTCACTGAGATGAGTAAAAGTAAGATGTTATGTCTAGTGGTCTAATGTGCATTGATTGTAGATTTTTGGGAGAAAATTATGGATAATTAAGGTGCAGGAACTCGAATGAATACAAGAATAAGAGATTATAGGATATGGATCTCCCTCATTAAATCCTCACTCATTCGAAGATCCCTCAATCAAATCACACCAACTCGGAGTTGTAGGCAGCCGAGTCATGAGGATCATTGGCAGCCGAACCAGTGATAGTTAAGAACCAGTTAATCTTGAGATTGGGAGCCAAGACTCCCTAGATTTAACGAAGTTGTTGGAAAATTCAGTTGTATAAATAAGGATGCCTAGAGCCTCATTAGGATTTGGATTTTTTATGCAAGATAACTAAGCACTTTCGAGTTGAAGGATTGTGACAAAACATTGTTATGTAATTTTTTTATATGTTAATGAAAATGAGAATTCCCTTGATCCAGAATCGAGTTGACTCAGACGGATGAATCTCTTGGGTTAGGGCCCAACACTAGTAGCAAAGGTTCCTCTTACTGTACTTGTATGCTTAGATTATTTCATAGATTACTTGTTGAACTTATTTTGGGATTGTTAGATTGCAAGTATTAGTGAATTTGATTAGTTTGCTTCCGTTTGTGCATGGCTTTAATAGTAGCATTCGAGAGATAAATAAATATCAAAAAAGGTTGATGACAAGCGGATATTACCTCCTTCCTCCCTTCAGGGACCGTGGTTTGAGGAAAAACTCCCATTTAGCCCAAAAAGACAAAATTCTGGTTTCTTATGAAATTTAGGGTTTTTTTTGCTAATTAGGTTAGTATATTTTAGTTTTAGAAGATAGGTTGCAGTTGTCATTTCTGGTATCTTAAGATTTTTATTAGATTTCATGGTGCTTTCATCATAGATTTCAAGCATTTCTATGCATGAACTTGGCAGGTAAATGATGTAAATTCAGTTTTCCTTATATTGATGTAAACCCTTCTTGTTTTGAAATTATTTATGGATAACCACCAACAATGATGTGTCTATTGCAGGAGTTTCAATAGTGTAGGAAGACCTCATATCATCAGCCTCATCCAAACCATACCCACCCATGATTGCCAAAGGCCACTAAGTTCACAGTTTGAGTTATCATTTCACAAGGACAACTTGCCATGCTTGTTGAGCAAATCCAAGCATCATATCACTTCGATTTGAATTTTGAGTGAATCCCAACCACTTCTTTGCCTTATTCCTCCAATCACTTACCTTCCCTAAGCTCCATGCCACTATCCAAATCACTCCATATGCTTTTGGCCTGTTCCTGTATGAAAATAGGGGATCCTGTAGGTGAAATAGGACATCCTGTAGGATGACCTGTAGTGGCCTGTTTTGAGCTCGATTTGTGAGGAATGCATCACAAAAGCCAGGAGAAGACCCCTGCTTGCATCCCAAGCCATTTTACCCATCACAACTATATCTCTCCACACCTAACCCACATTCCACAAAATCGAGAAGGATTAGCATTCATGTTTTCACAAAAGACAAAAAGAAAAAGGTTGTTATGCTTATTCATGTGCACAACAATTAAGTGTTTGATTAGATCATATTTCATGCTTAGGTTAGTTAGGATTTCACATGTTTTAAATTAATAATTCTTCTGAATAAAGGTATCTTAACAAATCGCTAGATGAGTTGTGTGTTTTAGGCATCTATTTCAGTCTTTCATTACTGCAATAGGTAGGCCATTTCAATCCTCTCAATTAGGGGAAAATTCTCCTTTCTCAATTGGTAATCAAACTTCTTCTAAATCAATAGAAGGCTTGTTTGAGAACCCCTATTGGTCTATCGCCCAACTCAATAGTGAAAAAGAGTGGACCCATTGCATCTATTTGTGTATATAACACTATCACCTCCAAGTTTGTACGAACCCCAAGTTGATGAAGTAAAGTTGGTAGCCCCAGGAGTTGCGGCATTCTTGCGGAAATACTGGTGCTCATCACTTTTTGGCGTCGTTGTCGGGGAGGTGTCTGAGTAGATGTGATTTATGCTTTCGTTCTTCCATTTCTCATCTCTTTCATTCTGCTATTAGTTTCATTTTTTCAAGATAGTTGTAATTTGGTTTGATTTCCTTTCTGTTCCGCAAGTTATTTCATTCAATAGTTAGTTTCAATTTTGTTTGTCTTTTCTATTATGCAATTAGTCTTAAAGCTTGGAAAAAACACAAAATAAAACACTTCTTTCATGCCTCGTAGGAATAGGGATAACTTAGAAAAATTTCTACCAAATACCCCCACCACTTCAAACAACCAACCTTCCCTCTTCTTCAGTGGTTGTGAATTAGAGGACCCCTTAGGTGAACAACTAGAGATTTTTGAAGAGCCTATAGGGGAGGAAGAAGAACCCATTCCAATTGACATAATGGCTGAAAATAGAAATGAAAAGGTAAATAGAGAAATACTTGAGGGTGTTTTTCCCATCAGAGGAACCAATGGGGACACTAAGATGAAAAACTTAAGATCCTCTGCTCTTCCTCACTTCCATGGCCTGACCTCAGAAGATCTAGATACTTTCTTGTTTGAATTTTCTGTCATATGCAGAACTTATGATTATACCACTGATGATCAGAAGTTGAAATTATTCCCATCTACTCTCAAGGATGCGGCTCTGCACTGGTTCATGGGTTTACCTGGGGATAGTATCACCACCTGGACTCAAATGCAGCAAGATTTCAACAACAAGTATAGGGACTACTGCAGGTCCAAAGACACCAAAGAGGAAATTTTTAGAATGACCTTGGGGCATGATGAATCCTTAGAGGATTATGAGGAAATATTTTAGCTCAGCTATAAAAGGACCAGGTGCACACTTGATCTTGAGTCACTTAAGCTAGTACTACTCAAGGGGATCAGGGAAGATATCCTGGATACCCTAAACCTACTATCAGGAAGGGACATCTATCAACTACCCTATGATGATATCAAGACCATTTTTAAGAACCATTCTAGGGAAGCTAGTGTTACACAACATTTTTTCACTGTCCCTATACTCCCTATTCCTCGATCTTGTAGGACCCCTATAGTGAACCCTACATGCTTTCCCATCATGAAGAGCCTACCTTTACATCCCTCTTCATGAGAAGAACATTCCCCTCTTGCATCATTACCCAAGAATCTTCCTTTAATCCCAGTTTACAATACTGGCACTATTACTCAATTTTTTCTTTGCGCTGATTTGTAGAGTTTGAAACTAGGCCTAGCATCAAAAGGTGCAAATGAGCCCTTCATCACTTGTGTTGATCCTCTTTTGGCAAGTTTTTAAAAATGGATTCGAAGTTTCCAGGTCTAGAAGCTTCGTGAACGGAAGTTTGGTAAATAGTTGGGCTGGATAGAGCCGAGAGAGTCTGTTTGGGCTCTTTTCCCCTATTAAGATGGAACAAAACAAAGAGATAAGCCCTCTCCCATCATAAGAGGAACCATCTCCCCTCCATAAAAGTTATATAAACTCCTCCTTTTCCAAGTTGAACTAGTCTTTTTTGGAGCTCGAATAACCAAAAAGATATCTATAGCTTTAGCCTTCTAGCTTATGTTTGTGAAGGGAGAATAGTGTGTTTGGTTTGGTTTGGAACTAAAGGGAAGAAGCCTTAAACTTCCATTTTTGGGTATATCTATGAGATGCTAGTAGAGGTGTGGGAACCCAGATACGTCAGAGAAGACCTGCAACATCAAGGATTTGGTTGTATTTCCTTTTGAAGTTTACATTAATACAACTAATGGTTTATTTCCTACATTGAGTGTCATATTGCATTTGATGGATTAAGACTCCTTGTCTTTTTAAGTAGATTGAATGCGATTGTATGCTATCACATTTGTTGTTGTCTCTTGTGTATTTGATTCGGGTATCTAAAGGAAGAAATGAAAGGAAGCTGGAGCGAGGAAGCAATATCATCATCAAGAGGATTAGCATTCTAAGAGGTAGGCCCTCTTATTCGATTCTAGTGTAAGGAATTTTACATTAGAATTTTTTTTTTTGTGGCTAAACCCACTCTCTCGAGCTAGAGGGATTGTATTTGTCCGCATCGAGAATTTACCTACACCACAACTAAAAAAAGGGGTAGGGTTAGTCAAATGGTGGCTAGCTCATCATCTTCCACCAAAACTATAAAAAGTGAAATTGGAAACATGTTGGAATATTTTAAGATTGAAATGCTGCAAACCCTTGCCCTACAGATGGACACTATGAAAATCAAGAGGAAGCAGGAGGAAGCAGAGAGAGAATTATCCATCTTCTGCACTAGATGCACAAGGAGGCACCCTATGAATGAATGTCCATTAAAGCTTATAGAAATCTACTTGGTCTGTGAAGAAAACCACTCCACAGAAAAGTGCCCTTCTCTAGCTGGACTAAAAGCTGTGTATCAGGGAACTGAACGGGTGACTGAAAAACTCTGCAACATAAATCAAAGGAGGCCTCATGGGCCTCGACCATACTAGCAGGGCATGTGTTGCACAAAATATTGTCACCATGACATTCTGCAATCCGTGTGAGTCTATCACCACTCATACTTTCCTCCTTTGCAAGTCTTAAACCTCAGTTCTTCATGTCAAGCCTTGAAAATAAGAGAAAGCCCTTAAAAGTCTCTAAAACTCTGGTTCCGCACTTTCTCTTAGCATTACCTGCAGTCCCGCACCTAATGGTCATGTCTCCTGCATATCTGACTGCTCTGTCTCTATGTAATGGGTGCGGACCCTTGTAAAAGTCAAAAAGGGGCAAGTACATTCTTAAAAACTCACTTTGAGTCATTTCTGGAAGCTTCTAGAAGGAATCTTGAGGTGGCAAGTTCGCTCCTTTAAGGTTCATGCATCAGATACCTTAAGGAGCTAACCCCTTGATGTGAGGAGCTTATCCCTTTGAAGGAGGACTCTATCCCTTCATAGGTGGACCTGTAACATCCTTCCTTTGAACTATAAAATGAAGCATTGGGCTGGTTACTGGAGAGGTTGAAAGATGAATATTTTTGAGGTGAAATGCTACTGGAACTTAGTCTTCCTAATTGAGCTTTTGTGAGGAAAGATTACATACCTATTGATCTCATTTGGAAGAGTGTGAGGCTTGTCAAAGTAGAGGAGATTCCTGTTTGGATCCTTGGAAGAGCTTGTACAACATCAAGGCACCAAAGATTGTAAGGTTCTTCAATTTCAAAGTTAATAGAATCAAGTTTATTTTTCTCAATAAGCTGCGTTTTATGGTTTAGTTTATGGATTCCTTGATCACCATGATGAACATGATTTATTATATTAGCTATACCGGTGTTATTTGATGTGTGCTTGTTTGTGATTGTAGGTTCTCAAAAGGAAAATCTTTCGGACAGTTGAAGCATGGCTGCCACAAACTAGCGTTGGACTTAAGGTAGGGTCTAAAAGACCTCTTTAGTTTTTATTAATGAATCGCAATATGTTTAGAGAAAGATAGATTTGCTTGTCCCGCTTGTTGCTAGATATCTTTTGATACTAGGGAGATCGACCTTGTCCGCAAGAATGATTTATCCGGCCAACAAATTGGCGACTCCACTGGGGATCTGAATTTGGTTTTTTGGTTTTCCTTTATCTTTGACTTGAGAAACTTGTTCTTGTTTCTGGTTTTTGCTTGATGTGTGTGGGATTGGGTAGTTTTTAGGATCTGGAGTAATTTTTTTTTTTTTCAAATTTTAAAGAGGACCACACTTTCTTTTTATAAGACAGTGCGGACATATCTGCACTGTTCCTTTAGTGCACAGAGCGGTACCGCATCTGGTTCTACTGGAAACCTGCGGACCCTGTCAAAATTTTTGAAAAACCTAAATTTTTTTCGTCCAGTTAAGTTTAGTTTTTATTTTTGACTTTTATTGTCTACCCAGATCTGCATGTGTTCTGTCAAGAATCTCTTGTGAACAAGTTCCATTGGCATTTTTGTTTTAGGTGATTTTCTAGAAGTTTTTCATTCTTGGATTCATTTTCGCTTGGTCTTTGTAGTGACTCAGAGATTAGAAGCCTAAGAAACTTTAGATCACCCTGGTCTCTTTTGTCTTCTTGATGAGTTTGACTGGTTTGTGAAATCTGTCCTTGGTGAGAAATAGATTTCGTTTTCTCTTTGCAAATCTTTGAACGAACTTGCTTGTAAGTTTTGAATTTCATTTTTATAAAAGAAAACATAGCTAGGTGTTTTCAGATTGATTTGTTATTCTGAATGAATTAATCCTTAGTTTACTGAATAACTAAGTAAAACGTCATCAAAAATATTTCAAGCCTTTATTTTGAGTAGATTTTTAGAAGTTCTTAGATCTCAAGATTAGTCTTTCATAGTTTTGAGTGTTTTCTAGAAATTGTAGAATCTCTTTTGAAAGAAGTTGTTTTTCGTAGTTTTTGAGTATTGAAAGAGAAAGGGATTTTTTGTGAGCATAATTAGTAGTCTCATTTTGAGTTTATTGAAAAAGAAAAAATATTTTCTTTTCATTTACATGTTGAAGGAAAGATTTGTTTTTGAAGAATTGCATTCTCAACTCTTTCTTTTAGCTAGAAATTCATTAAAAAGAAAAAACTAATTGTTTATCATCTTAGGTGCATTTTTTAGTGTTTTTAGAGTCGAGTCTTCACACCATCAAAGTTTCATCTCCATACCTATTGACTTAAGAAACAACCCATAAAAATAACGCTTAATTAAAATTGATCTAGCAATCTTTTTATTTCTAGGGCTCTTATCACCAATATAGCTTAGGCTAGTATCTTGGAGTAGGGAGTAATTAACTCTCCAAGATAGTTAAAACAAACAAGTAGCTATATCTTGCGGTAGGAAATAAATAAAATTGTAATTGGTATAATCTGGGAAGCTCCTCTTAAAGGAGTCAATCACGAGATCATGTCCGAACGTTTGAGACAATCAAGTTTGTCTCATTCCGAAAGATAGAAGATTTGAACGTATTAAAAACAGTAAACCTCAGATTAACCATTGTCGAGGAGCCTGGGGTCACTTGTTGGTAAACCACGGATTAATCATGTCGAGGAACCTTCAAGGGGATTGATCTTTGTTACTCTGCCCTTGCACGTAGATCGGATCGTAGACTGTTCCCCCAGTTGTATTTGTTACTGTTGGTAACCTTAGTGACCATAATATTAAGATTCTTTCCTATGGTGAGTGTGAAGGACGGGTCTCACTGTACCTGGAGCAAACGTCGACTAGAATCACTTGGACTCTCTAGGGGGTTCTCTTCACTCGAGACGGTTTTGTGAAGAAACTTGTGCCAGTCTGTTTCATTAAGCAGGTTGTCGGGGTAACTGTTCTAACCGCCCTTTCTGTATTGAATTCTGCGACGTTGGATTTCATCACCAACTAGTGTTTTTGGTATGGAAAGTTATTGTTTGTGTGTGGTTTTAACTCTTAGATTTCTTAGGCAGGTGATTCAATTGTTTGGTTCTTTAGAGACTCTAGGTGGTTTTATTGAGATTTTCTTTGTTTGCGTGTGAAGTAATTAAAATCTTTAATCGTGGTTGAATTAACGAGACAATATCGTAGACTTCGGGGGCAACCTCCCAAGTATACACCAAGCCAGCTTGAAGGGCTACGAGCTCTTGTATCACCTAGTGACAGTAGAGTTGGGTCACTGGAAGCCAGAGAGTCTTCTTTAGTTATTCATCCTGATTATCAAGTTCAAGAAACAGAGCATATTTCTGAACCAATTTCATTTTTCGAAGTTACTGGTAGTATTTCTTCTACCAATGAATTAGCTGAAGAACCTGAAATTTCTGAGCCTGAAACTGAACCTGCTGATACTCCATCTTCAGGATTTGCTTCTCCAACTTCTAGTGTTCCTAGTTCACTCAGGGTAGGAAGTGTTATTACCCAAAATCTCCCTTCTGGACTCATTTCCATGGAAGAACTTGTTAGTCTAGACAAACATATAACTCTCCCTAAAAATCAGCCAACTTTAGAACTTAGGGAGCGTGAATCAATTTTCTACAGTCCATTTAAGAGTGACGTTTGGTACGTCTCATTGACCAACTTTTTAGAAAATCTGAGTCTTAGTTTTTCACCACCTCGAATTCCTTTTCATCCTACGTCCGGAGGTTATTATCGTCCTTTGAATATGTCAAAATAGTAATCCATGTTTTCCCAAACACCGGAAACATCTTTATATGGTGGTCCTTCTGTTCCTTCTGGGTATAAGTCACCCACTGGTACTTTTTCAGGAGCATCTCCTCAACCAATTGAACATGGGATATCAACTGGTAATAACGGAACTCAACTATTAAGCGTAGAAGAAATTCTTATGATGTCTGGTACTATTCCAAATCCGCAACCTCAAGGTAGTCAGTTACCGCCTGGGGGGCAACCTCAAGGTACTTAGTTACCGCCTGGGGGGCAACCTCAAGGTAATCAGTTACCACTTGGGGGGCAAGCTCAAGGTAGTCAGTTACCGCTTGGGGGGCAACCTCAAGGACAATACATACCTTCGGGACAGTACATACCTCAAGGTCAACCCCAGACTCAATATATACCCCAAGTTCAACCCCAGTATCAATATGTACCTCAAATTCAACCCTGGTTTTAGTACGTGCCTCAACGTTATCAACTTCAAGGTTAGTACCCAACTCAAGGTTTCCAACCACCTTCTGGTCAACCATTTGTACAAGGAGCTCGAAATGTACTTCTCAATTATCATCCCTACGCTCAACCTAGTTATGGTCCTCAATATGCTCAACCGTTTATGGGTCCATACCTTGGAATGAACATGGTGTTGGATCCATCTCAAACTCAACAGATTTTGCAACCTAATGTGTAGTTGTCATCCCAATTTGGACAACCTTTGGTTTCTGGTCCAACCCAGCAACCTGTCCAACCTACTATTCAAACTTCTAAACCTGATGTGGTTCCTCAGTCTGGGCCTAGTTCACCTCGAACTATGCCTCAAATGACTGTTGTAACTATCGCAATGACTGCTGCAACTTCTGTTCAATGTACCCCACCTACTTCTGGAGTATCGACAGCTCTAGTTTCTACTGTTCCTGCATCAACTCCTCAAGCCTCTTTACCACAGTCAGGACCTACAATTCAAACTTTGGTTCAGATGCCTGTAGGACAACCTGGTCCAAGTATGGTTGTCACAAGTCAACCGCAATTCACTTATCAACTGTACCAGGGACAATACCAATTTGGTCCTGCTATTCAAAGCCCAGTTTACCAGTATCAACCATACCCTGGATATACTTATCAGCAACCTCAACAACCCCAGTTTGGTCCGGTTAATCCTGGTTTTCCGGGAGGATATAATATTCCAAATGAAAATCCAATTCCAAGTTATCCTGGATATCCTCCTCCTGGGGCTGGTCTTATGACCCACGGTTTTCGTGACCCTAACCGTTAGTTACTGTTTATAGCAACTTTGGATTTACCTGATTTGTTGCGCCTTACGAACGATCCAATTAATTATCTTCCGTTTTGGCCGCCAATGCCGAATAAGTTGCCTAGTGATATCCCAAAGTTTGAGGGTAAGTCAGGAGAAGATCCGTCAAATCATGTGATGACTTATCACCTCTGGTGTGCATCTAATTCCATTATCGATGATTCAATTCGCTTACGTCTTTTTCAATGCACTCTGATTGGTCTTGCTGCCAAATGGTACATTGAGTTACCATGAGGTTCTTTTTATAATTTTAGTCAGTTAGCCACTTCTTTCTTAACTCATTTTCAGTTGCCTGTTAGATATGAGAATGGCACAAAATTATTAACTTCATTAAAACAGTCAATGTCCACATATATTTCAGATCATATCCATGAATGGCTACGTAGACGAAGTTTAGTGAAAGTTTTTATTCCGGATCAAATTTTAGCAAAATGGTTTGTTAAATCATTATTACCTAAAATCACTAAGGATGTAGCTAAGGCAGGAGTTGTTACTGAAGAGCAGGTAATTTCTCAGGCTCAGTACCTTGACCTCGTTTATACGCAGTCGGGTACTTTACACGAAAAAATCCCCAACCTTCCGAAACAAAATCAAATAATTGTAGATCCTTCAGGGTCTCATGCCGCTGATGGTATTATTGGTTCAGTTAGTACCAAAAGCAAGAAGAAATCTTCAAAGAATTCTTCTCCTATTATAACTTTACCAGATTCCCTGACAGGAGACTCTTTCGCTGAAATTCCTGCCGATATCCATGTCGTAGAATCATCTATGGCCAAATCAAAATCTGACATTAAAAGGAAGGGGAAGAAGAAAAATAAACAAAACTCAAAAGAGAAATAAGATAAAATTGAATCTACTGATGAGAAATGTAAACCTCGCTATCCTTGTCTCATTTGTGACGAGGAGAATTTTACGAGAGAATGCCCACATCGAGTTGTGGTTTCGAAAATCGTCAAAGGTTCTCAAATCCCTGTTGTCTTGAAGGATCCTTTTCCTAGTTAAGATAGTAAAATGATCGGTTCTTCCCCAAATGCCTCAAAAGAACCCATAATGATGATGTCACATGTCAAGATTGCGACGCGATCGCAAGATTATGGTAGTAAAAGTCTTCTTGGTGGTAAGGAAGCAGAATCTTCTAATTCAAACCCATCAACTTCAACTCCTTCTGGTTCTGATCCACTACAGATCAAGAAACCTAACCCAGACTTAGTAATCAAACCACCTGCTAAAGGTATACTTCGGAAGTCAGCTTTCAATCCACATGCAAGAGCTGCTCATAATTATAACATTGTTGAAGACTTAGTTGTTTCCCCTTTAGCAATGTCGGCGTTGGAGGTGCTGCAATCATGTCCAGCACAACGTAAATTACTATTGTCGGCAATAGGAGCTGTTGATATTCAGGATTCGAATCTTCTAATCTTTGATTTAGAGAATATTACACCTCGCCTACCTCATCAAATGTCTTTCCATATTCCAGTGTTATTCAAAAACATACCTTGATGAGGGAGCTTCTACGTGTATTATGTCGATCCAGTGTTGGAGATCGCTTGGTTCTTCTACACTCAATCAATCCCAGATGATTCTAAAGGCTTTTGATGGCTGAGGGTTTCATCCTTTTGGAATTTTACAAGATTTACCTATAGGGGTTGAAGGCAAAACCGTTAATCTAGATGTGGAAGTGGTTGACACCCCTCTAGATTACAACCTTCTCTTGGGTCACAGTTGGTCTTACGCTATGACTGCTATTGTTTCATTGGTCTTCTGGCTTATCAATTTTGTTCATAATGGAAAGATCGTTAGATAGACCAACTAACTTATTTTTCATCTGACTTAGCCTCTTCTGAAAGTATTCAACATGTCGGTAAAACAACTATCCCTTACAAGGATGTTGGGGTAGGTTTGATTAAAGATTATGGTTTACTAGGAACTTTTTCCTTTCCACCTCCTAACATCGCTTTCTACTGTAACTATTCATATGATTTCATCGAACACTATTGCTTTTGATGATCCTTGGATCGTACCTTCCGAGTCTGAGGTGGATTCATTTGGTAGTGCAATGCCTTTGAGTCCCTTTGAAATTGCATACCAGGCTGTACAGTCATTTTTCGACTCTTGTTCAACTGAAATCAATCCAATGAATGTGATCCATGGAGAATCACTTTCAATATCAACCTTAGATTCAACAACATTTTTTGATCCTGTTCATACAGATGAGCAGATTCGTGAACTTTTGTCTGTTGATGATTTACCGTGGGAAGATCTTCATCATCAATATTCATTCTTACCTGAGCTTGATCATTTTGAAAATGATTTTTCATCTATTTTTACTACTAATTATGTCAAAGAACCACATAATCCATTGCGACATCCTGATTCTAAGTTAAATTTGGGAAATATTTCTCGAACAGTTCCTATTGACATTTCAGTTAAACCTGAAATTATTGAAAACATTCATATAGGTGCTTCTTGTATGGACAATGAACTCCAAACTTATAAAGCCCTATTTCAAGAATTCCACGACATGTTTGCCTGGTCATATGAAGAAATGCCAAGAATCGATCCATCAATTTTTGTCCATGAAATTAAAACTTACCCAGATGCTAAACTTGTCCGGCAACGTTTGCGTCAGATACATCCACGAAAAGTTGCTGCAATTAAAGCAGAAGTTGAAAAATTACTTCGAGCAGGTTTCATTTATCCAATTTCTTTAACGGATTGGGTATCAAATATTGTTCCTGTTAATAAAAAGCAAGGAACGATAAGAATATGTATCGATTATAGGGATATTAATTGAGCTTGTCCTAAAGACAATTATCCAACCCCCTATATCGATCAAATTATTGATGATTGTGCTGGCAGTGAAATGTTCTCCTTTATGGATGGTTTTTTCGGTTACAATCAAATCAACATACTCCCTGCTGATCAACCAAAAACGGCTTTCATTTGTCCATGGGGGACATTTTCTTATTGCAAATTGCCTTTTGGATTGAAGAACGCCGGAGCAACTTTTCAAAGGGCTATGTCTTACGCATTTCATGACATCAAGCACATTGTGCAGCCTTATCTCGATGATTTACCTGCCCATTCACTACGTAGAACCGATCATCTCACTCATTTACCAGCAATCTTTATGAGATGTAGGCATTATCGAATTAGGCTGAATCCACAGAAATGTGTTTTCTGTATAGAAACGGGTCATTTACTGGGATTTGTTGTTTCAAAAGCCGTCATTCGTGTCGATCCCTTGAAGGTGGAAGCTATTGTCAAATTACCTCCTCCTTTGACTCTTTGCCAACTCCAAATTTTGCAAGGGAAAGCGAAGCTTTTACGTCGTTTCATTCCTAACTATGCCGAGATAACAAAGGGTTTTACCAAGTTGTTGAAATATAATACTCCATTCTTTTGGGATGAGATAGCTGACAAATCTTTTGATACACTTAAACACGCGTTGACCCATGCACCGTTATTGCATCCTCCCAACTACAACTAGGATTACTTCTTGTACCTTGTTGCTTCTCATTCCACCATTGGAATGGTTTTAGTTCAGGAAGATGAATTCAACAGTGAACATGTGATTACTATCTTAGTCGAACTTTGAATCCCACTGAGCTTAAATATTAACATGTGGAGAAATTGGCCTTGGCAGCTGTTCAAGCTGTCCAAAGATTTCGTCATTACATCTTACTACGCAAAACCACAGTAATTTCTGACTGTAACCCTATGATGTATATTTTGACTAAACAATTACTAGGGGGCAAGTATTCAAAATGGATAGTTATCCTACAGGAATTTGACTTGGAATTTGAAAAATCCAAGGTAAAGAAATCTTTGGTTTTGTGGAAATGATGTGTGATTTCCTGTGTAATGATACTGAAACTGTGGCGGAAGAACCGATTGCTGATGAATCCTTGTTTCTTATCAGTACTTTTGATCCATGGTATGGAGATATAATTGTTTATCTCCAAACCCAATCTTTTTGGCCTGAAATCTCACAATCTTAGCAAAGGAAAATACGTTTCCAATCCCAACAATACAACATTATTGGAGATACACTCTATCGTCATGGGACAGATTTTGTTTTCTGAAGTTATCTAACTCATGAAGAAGCTGAAAAGGTTCTTAACGACTGTCACTCTTGAGCATGTGGCGGTCATATGTCTGGGTATGCCATTTCCCAAAAGATATTGCGCGCTGGTTATTTCTGGGCATCTTTATTTAAAGATTGTATCTATGCAGTCTGGAAATGCCACAATTGTCAAAAACTTTATCGCAAGATGCATGCTCCACCTGCTGCTCTCCACCCTATAATTGCCATCGGTCCTTTTTCAAAGAGGGGTATCAACGTTATTACAAGTAACCCTCACTCGTCTGGGGGGCATGCGTATATCATCCTTGCGGTAGATTATTTTACTAAGTGGGCCGAGGTGATGCCTACATTTTCGGCAGATGGCAAAACTGCTACAATTTTCATTTTCAATCATATAATGACTAGATTCGGTGTTCCTCAAGCGATTATTACTGATCATGGAAGTCATTTTTGAAATAGCATGATGACTGAACTAACAGATCAACTTGGTCTGTGTCTTGATAGTTCTACTCTATATTACCCACAGGCTAATGGTCTGGTTGAAGCTATCAATAAAGTTTTAGTCACTATGATCCAACGATACATTGGTATTCATAGGTCGAATTGGAATAACATGTTATTTTTAGTGCTTTGGGCATATCGAACCTCAGTAAAAACATCAACTGGATTCACTCCTTTTCAACTAGTTTACGGTTTGGAAGCAGTGTTACCCATTGAATGCGAAATCCCGTCATTGCAAATATCCATAGAATTACTCCCAGCCACTTCCGAAGAGGAGAAACGTTTGTTGTACTTAGCTCAGCTAGATGAGAATCGACGTGACGCTGCATTAGCAATCGAAACTCATGCTAAACGAATAAAAGCTCAATACGATCAAAATGTTACACCTCGTAATTTTTCGGAAGGAGACCTAGTCTTACTATACAATCAAGCAAACGATAAGCTAGGGGTTGGAAAAATTGTACCTATTTGGCATGGTCCTTATGTTGTTAAGCAAAAGCTGGCAAAAGGAGCCTATGAATTGGTAGATTTTGATGGTGTCTCTTTGGGTAAACCCATAAATGGTCTTTATCTGAAGAAATATTATGCTTAAATCTGGGTGTGGAGATTTTTGTTAGATTAGTTTCTTTCTAGCTGGTGTGTTTAGATTAGAAATGTGTGCCTAGTTTAGAGAGTGTTTTTATCATTATTCCTGCTTATCTTGATTTTACTCTTGATATTGCAGATGTCGACGTCTCTTCAAACATACATTGGTTTCGATGATGGTGCTTGTCGTAGTACACAAAACATTTCTTCCGCAGCTTGGGTTATCTATTCACCCTTTGATGAGTTAGTATCTATGCATGGGGTAAGCCTCGGTCAAATATTGAACAACATTGCAGAGTATAGTGCAGTGATTGAGTTATTATTTGAATCCATTTCATTTGGGATTAAGAGTTTGATTGTTAGGTTAGATTCTAAACTCATTGTTTACAGCTTAACAGAATTTATGCCATTAGAAATCCAGTGTTATTAAGATTATTTTTGAGAGTTCGTCTCTTGGAACATGAATTTGACTACATTGAATATTAGCATATTCCAAGATATTTAAATACATTAGTAGATGCAGTTGCTTCTCAAATGTTAAATAGACATTTGCAATAATCAAAACAGTAAATTTAAAAACATTCCATAACATGTTCTACAAGATAGCCAGTAATAGTGATATATCATAGCATAGAAGTGTGTCAAATATACATCGTCTTTGATCATAGGTTGAAAAACACCTTATGATTGGCATAAATGATAGTACAAAAAGATATAAAATGTCGTATGAGTCTACAAAGGCGATCATCCTATCACTGATGATGATCATGATAAGAAACCACTACTTGTGCCACCCTACAAAGGAACCTCCTAAAAGGTCCTGGGACCCCAATCACGTAACGCTGTAACATAAGTGGAATATCATCTATGCTAGTGTCTAGAATATCTGTTATCAAACGCTTTAGATGATTTTCCAATCCAGTAAGGGTCTCTGTGGATGGGTCCTATGGGGCCAGTACTGCTGCAGCTGGGTGTCTCCTCTCATAGGGCTAGAGAGCGGCTAGTCGTCGTGGATCCACATCTGCATTTAAAACTTTTTACTATCAGTTTTGGATGATTTAAAAAACAAAAGAAATTTAGTTAAAAATTTAGAAAGTGTTGAAAATGATTTTACCTGAATCATCCCATTGCTCTCCTGGTGGAAGAGCCATGTCTGGATCACCACGATAATCCATCCCAACATATGGAAAATCCTGAATCACAAAAATTTGGTTTCTCAACCAACGAAAATACTCAGGTGGAAATTGGACAACCTCTGAACCCTCCTCAGGATGACGGGCCATCACTGCAACCCAGCGCATAATCCTAGGCTCTCGAGGAAGTCCATCCTCAATGGAAAGCTGCTGTGGGACCAACATAGGGACCCTCTCTAGACCAAAGCTGACAACCAGGAAACCATATCCAAAGTTTTTTAGTTGCCCGTTCTTTGCTCTAGTTAGTTGGCCTTTTACATTCGCCAACATAGCTTTGCACCATTTGAAGATGGTGCCTTGATAACAGTCTACTGCCATTCGCATTTGGGATTTGGTAGCTACATGTAGTGTTGCGCTCCCGCAGAGTCTGGTGACAGTGAACGCGATAACTTTAAGTTCAGGATGAGAGATAGTTTTAATATCTATCCTTTTGTCCCCTGATTGTTCATTGCAAAAATCTAATTGGAGACTAGCAACAGACTGGACACCTAGCCTAGTCCCGAATAGAGATAATCATTCACCTCTCTTGGGAAAACCAGTCAAGAAATATATGTCCTCTAGCTCGATTTCAAGTCGGTGACCACCAATCATGAAACACTGGTCTTGTGTGTTCCATCTGTCTACTAGCCACTGTAAGAAGTCTACTTGGGCCCTCATGCCGGGTATGTCCCATAATTTAAATAGTCCACATGTTTTTAATATCGATATTGTAGGTGGATGAATTAATGCTGCTAGATCCACATCTTTGTGCTCGCGTTCCCTCCAAATGAGCATTTTGTATGTCCTACATTGCAAAAAGACAGATTAGAACAATTTAGTTCAAAAAAATTTGGGCGGAAATGGAAAAAATTGAAGTTTTGAAACCTATTTCGTGGGGTCCGCACCCACTAGTTAGGGACAGTGCGTGGGTCCGCACTCGTCCTTAGTGTCAGGTGCGGAACTCTGACTTTTTCCTTTGTAGAAAAAAGTCGGGGTCCGCAGGCTCCGCATGTTGCACCTGCGGACCCCCGCGAGCGGTTTTTTAATCAAATTTTCCTTTAAAAAATCAATTTTTAAAGCCCTAAAACAAAATTTAAATGGTTGAAATGCAAGATAGGGATGATGTGGATTACCTGGAGCTGACGGTTTTTGATTCCAACGGTTGGATTTTCCGCAATCTTCACAGGAAGTTTCTTACCCAAAAGCTCTTACTTCTCACTCTGAAGTCAAACGGTAAAAATGAATTTACAAAAACCCATTTATGAGCTTTTTTGAATAAATGAATTTCTAATTTATTTATTTTTCACTTTAAAAAGGTAACTTTTTGATGCATTTTTATTTATCTTAAACATGTATGAGTAATTTTTTGAGTTTTTGTGCAGAATATTGGATTTTCAGGGATAATTGGTCATTTTCAACAAAAAACATTGGAGTCCTCTTTAAGCTCTTTTCTGACTCGTAAAATATGAAAAGATTGTCATTTTTTCCTTTTTAAACTCGTTAAAATGGAATTAAACAGACGATCCACTTACAACTCTTTTCTGACTGTATAAACATGAAAAGATTGCTAGACTTTTGTCGTTTCAAGTTCGATATTGGTTATAAAACGACGGGTCTTTGATCACTTTTTTATTTTTTTAGATCGGGGCCACTAATTATGAAAAGTACTCCTTGATCGTAATGGTCAAGCGGTTCTCTCAAGTATTATTTTATACTTTTTCGGTCTTGAGGGACACAAATTTACAAAAAAGGACACCCATGGAGTTTCCTCAAGTTTTTCTTCTGACTCCCTAAAATTGAAAAACACCAAGTTTTCCCTATATTGGACTCGTTAAAATTCAACAGTAAAGGACCTGTTCAATTTTAAACAAGAACGAACCACTCCTTCTTAGGGTTCGAATTTTAAACTAAGTTGGACTCATCCGAAGGATGAGCTTATAATCAAGAAAATGTTAACCTCCTCAAGCTTGTCAAAAATAAAGAAGTATTTGCCAGAAATGGTGGGGGAAAAGAGAGAAAAATGAACTTATTTGTTACACTTTGTGTTTTAGAAAAGCATTTAACCACTCTTGAACACGACACTTTTTTTTCACCTGGGTTGGGATATCCTTTGCCTAACAGTTAATCAAACCATATTGAAAGTCTTCAGTTGGTTTCCGGGTATTAGCTTTGGGTCAATGGTCACCAAACCATCTCCAGTGTTGTTATGTGTTCAAGAGGTCAGTTCAAATAAACCATTCATTTGCAAAATATATGTCATCCATTTTGACCATCCTTGAGTTAGTCCTTGCCAAATATATTTCTTCAAACTTGCTCTATGATTTCGCGTTGTGGGCTTGCCTACGACAGATCGCTTTCTATCAACTCCAACTCATTATCTAGAAAGATTATCTAGAAATCATCAGTACCTTGGAATCTACATGCCTCAATGGCAGGTTTCTCACCTTCGACGACAGGTTGCATCATTGACCTTCGATCAAAGGATTATGTGACATGCTTGACATCAACTCATTTATTCGCATTTCATGGATTGCACTGAGTACTTTGAGAGCCATTGACATTACTGGTGGTTTCTCTCACACTTGTTAACAGTTCACATCATTGACTGGTAATCAAGTGGTTTCTACCATGTTCGACTTTGACACATTCATTCGCATGGATAGAATCGTACTAGTTCGGGAAGTGGAAATCAAGACCCTGGATCTAGTTTCCACCATCCAGGTTGCGAGGAGTTTTGCTATTCATTATACTATAGAATATTCATAAACAGATGGTTGCACCCATACTGTGTCTACATATGTATCTACTTGTGATATATTGCAAAATCATTCCTATATCAGAGTATTTTAGTTACTTTTCTAGTCATTTTGGATTTGAGTATGGGAATGCCTACCTCAGCGATGATATGTTCACACACACACACACACACACACACACACACACATATATATATATATATATATATATCTATATCTATATATATATATATATATATATATATATATATATATATATATATATATATATATATATATATATATATATATATTGTATTGAAAGTTCTTATAGGTTCTGATCAGGGTGTCCACAGGATGATCTGTGAAATGATAAAGTACTTCACTCTTCTTAGATGACAAATGCTATCCTCATCTATTACAGACTTCGAACTTTAGGGGGCAATATGTTGCACAAAATATTGTCACCATGACATTCTGAAATTCGTGTGTGTCTATCACCACTCATACTTTCCTCCTTTGCTAGTATTAAACCTCAGTTCTTCATGTCAAGCCTTGAAAATAAGAGAAATCCCTTAAAAGTATCTAAAACTCTTGTTCTGCACATTCTCTTAGCATTACCTGTGTCCCGCACCTAATGGTCATGTCCCCTGCGTACCTGACCACTCTGTCTCTATGTAATGGGTGCGGACCCCTGTAAAAGTCAAAAATGCACAAGTACATTCTTAAAAACTCACTTTGAGTCATTTTTGGAAGCTTCTAGAAGGAATCTTGAGGTGGCAAGTGCACTCCTTTAAGGTTCATGCATCCCATACATTAAGGAGCTAACCCCTTGATGTGAGGAGCTTATCCCTTTGAAGGAGGACTCTATCCCTTCATAGGTGGACTTGTAACCTCCTTCCTTTGCACTATAAATGAAGCATTGGGCTGGTTACTAGACAGGTTGAAATCTGAATATTTTTGAGGTGAAATGCTGCTGGAACTTAGTCTTCCTAATTGAGCTTTTGTGAGGAAATATTACATACCTCTTGATCTCATTTGGAAGAGTGTGAGGCTTGTCAAAGTAGAGGAGATTCCTATTTGGACCCCTGGAAGAGCTTGTACAACATCAAGGCACCAAATATTGTAAAGTTCTTCTATTTCAAAGTTAATAAAATCAAGTTTATTTTTCTCAATACGCTATGTTGTATGGTTTATTTTATGGATTCCTTGATCACCATGATGAACATGATTTATTATATTAGCTATACAAGTGTTATTTGATGTGTGCTTGTTTGTGATTGCAGGTTCTCAAAAGGAAATCTTTCGGACAGTTGAAGCATGGCTGCCACAAACTAGCGTTGGACTTAAGGTAGGGTCTAAAACACCTCTTTAGTTTTTATTAATGAATCACAATATTTTTAGAGAAAGATTGATTTGCTTGTCCTGCTTTTTGCTAGATATCTTTTGATACTAGGGAGATTGACCTTTTTCACAAGAATGATTTATCTGGCCAACAGCATGCAAGGGTCATCCTATGCATATCACAACCCTAACCAAAACACATCCATTCCCTCTTGGGGCCCCCCAACTCATCCCTCCTGGTCTACACCTTTTCCCTGGTCTTTTGCACCTTAGTACCATTCCCAGCCAACCAAGTAGCCATTTCAACCATATACTCCTCCCCAACCTTAGTGGAATGCACCACCCTAGGGGGTGGAGGCTCCCATACAACAATGCTCCTACTTTATTTCCTTCAACTCCTACTTAACCACATCTTTTACACCCTAATCCACCTAAACAACCTCATATGCCTGCCCAACCAAACTCGAACCTGAAAAATAGACAGGCACAATAGGTCTACAATGGAGAGACATCCTACCCTGCTTATGTTATGGAAATTTAGGAAATCAACCTTAGGTCTAGGAGAATGCTCCTGGATAACCAACCTCCATCTCCACCTAGGGAGAGTGAGGAGGAAAGAGAGGAAAGAATGCCTAGATTGAATCCACCACCCTTTCTTGAAATATTAACTCATCTAGTCCATCATGCCCCAGAAGAGAATGAACTTCTAGGTAAATTGAAAAATCTGCGTAAAAATCCCACTTCTCCAAGATATTAAGGATGTACCCATTTACAACAAATTGATTAAAGAGAAGTGTTTCAAACATCCAGGGAGGTGAAAAATAGACACACCTACCATTAATGTCAATGGATAGTTGTCGGACTTAATGCTGGGCATGTCATTTGCCCAAAGTATTTAGACCCTGGAAGCCCTGTAGTATATGTACACATCAATGGAACCATTGTCCTACATACCTTGATTGATCTTGGTGCTTCCATTAATGTAATGAATAAGGACACCATGCTCAAGCTCAATCTTCAGGGTTCATTAAGAAAAACCATGAAAGTCTTGTAGCTTGAAAACTAATCCACAGTAGCCCCTGAGGGGATTGTTGAGGATGTGATGGTCTCCATTGGATGCTAGGAGTACCCTGCAAACTTCTTAGTTCTCCATCCTAAGACCAAATTTAAAGGTTATACTCTCATACTTGGGAGGCCTTGGTTAGCCACTGTCGATGCCTACATCAGTTGCAGGGTTGGAAACATTACTATAAAAAATGGGCATCTATCCAAGCAGTTGGTCCTATATCCTCCTGCTCAACCATATCTAGAACATGACTTACCTTTATGGATAGAGAAGGAGGAAGAAGATGAAGTCTACTTCGCCTAACTCTATACCCTGGAAATTTCTATGGGAGGAGGACAACATGATGAAGATGATTTGATTGAACACATCCTCCAAAATCCAACTCCCAACACCATGTCTCTAGAGGAAGTAATGAAGGAAACCTAGAACAAACATCTGATTGATCTATGCTTAGCTGAATCAAACCCTACTCAGTTCAAGACAATAGAATTTAGCCCTGAAAGAATGCTAAAAATCAACCCCCCTCTTTCTGCACACCAAGAAGAAGAGTTATGTAATATTCTAAGAGAGAATTTGGATGCCTTTGCTTGGAATTACAAAGAAATGAAGGGAGTTCTCCCCTCAGTGTGTACTCACCACATTTACATCAAAGAAGGTTGCAAACCAGTCTAACAACCCCAAAGGTTAATGAATCCAACTCTCAAGGATATAGCCAAAGAAGAGTTGCAAAAGCTGTTGGATGCAGGATTCATTTACCCTATCTTGGACAATGAGTGGGTGTCTCCTTTCATGCTGGTTCCAAAGAAAAATGGAAAGTGGAGGATTTGCGTTGATTATAAAGAGTTAAACAAAGCAACAAAGAAGTTCCATTTCCCTCTACCTTTCATTGACCAAGTGTTAGATGGCTTAGCAAGGAAAACGTTTTTCTCTTTATTAGATGGGTTCAACGGGTACAATCAAATCCGGTTTAGCCTAGAGGACCAGGATAAAACCACCTTCACCTGTCCTTGGGGTACTTTCTCTTATAGGGTCCTTCCTTTTGGTCTATGTAATGCCCCTGCCAGTTTCCAGAGGGCAGTCCTGAGTATATTTGCAGAGCTAGTCCATGATGCAATAGAAATTTATATGGATGACTTTACACCCTATGGGTGTGATTTCCAGGAGGCTCTCTCTAACCTGGGTAAGGTGTTGAATAAATACATTGAAATGAACTTATCCCTTAGTCCCAAAAAATGTGAGTTCTTGATGATTGCAGGGACTATTTTACGTCACTCAATATCCCAGGAAGGACTGCAGGTAGACCCAAATAAGATATCCAACATCAAAAGGGTCCGGAATTAGCAAAAACAGAGGGATGTCATAAGTGTTTTAGGTTTATCCGTATACTATAAGAGATTTATAAAATATTTCAGCATGTTACCTTCTCCCTTATTTGGCTTATTGGCCAAAGACTCCAAATTTTTATTGTCAGAAAGTTGTCAAGAAGCCTTGGACACCCTAAAGAACAAGTTGAATACTGCACCTATTCTCCGAGGCCCAAATTGGGCTCTTCCTTTTCATATACATGATGATGCCTCTCACAAAGCCATAGGAGCAGCTCTAGGCTAGATAGATGACAAGCTACCTTATGCCATTTACTTCATCAATAAGAATCTATTGAAAGCTGAGTTGAACTACACAGTGACTGAAAAAGAGCTCCTAGTTGTTGTGCATTCATTGAATAAATTTAGGAATTACATTACCGGTTACCAAACATTTGTACATAACGACCATCTTGCAATTAAATACTTGATGAATAAACCTGATGTAAATGTTTGGATTATTAGATGATTACTTTTATTGCAAAAATTTTATTTAACTATTATTGATAAGCCTGGCAAGGAGTATCTTGTTGCAGATTTTTTATCCATATTGACTTTGCCTGTAGGGAAGGAAGAAATGGTTGATGATTAGTTACCAGATGAACATTTATTTGCCATTTCAGTTCTCTCTCCATGGTTTGCTGACATATCAAACTACTTGGTGTCTGCATAGTTTCCACCAAACTTGTCCTCAAAGGAAAAGAGAAGGATCATAAGAAAGGCGCCCCATTCACTTGGATTGGGGGAAATCTCTTCAAGCTAGGTCCGGATCAAATTCTAAGAAGGTGTTTCAGGGAGGAGGAAGTCTTCAACATCCTTCTTGACTATCATGATGGGACTTGTGGAGGTCACTTTGTAGCCAAAATAACAACATTCAAGGTACCACAAGCTGGTTATTACTGGCCCACTCTTTACCAAGATGTGAGGAGGTATACTAGCCAGTGTGATCGGTGCCAAAGGATGGGGAAACCTACTCCAAGGGATGAGATTCCTCTAAAACCTCACGTGAATTTCGAGCCATTTGACAAATGGGGCATGGATTTCATCAGTCCCATTGACCCTCCATCCAAAAATAAGTAGTACATCATTATGTGCACTGACTACTTAACCAAGTGGGCTAAAGCCAAAGCCATCAAAGCAGTAACAGAAGAAAAAGTGCTTGGATTCTTAATGGAAAATGTGTTTTATAAGTTTGGGTACCCTAAAGAATTGGTCATTGATCAAGATAGTCAATTTACATCTCACATGATTGAAAATATGTTAATCCATCACAAGATCAAGCACAAAACATCCACCCCTTACCACCTAGAGGCTAATGGGAAAGTGGAGGTAACTAATAGAGCATTGGAAGGCATTCTAACCAAGGTGATTAGCAGTAGTAGAAAGGATTGGGTAGACAGATTAGTTGAGGCCACCTGGGCCTACAACACCACCAGGAAGACCACCATTGGCTTTACTCCTTATGAGCTGGTCTATGGGAAGAAATCCCTATTGTCGGTTGAATTTGAATACAACACCTTAAGGATGGTAGCACAACTTGATCTGGATATCACCAGGGCACAACAAGAAATATTGCTCCATCTGAATGGGTTAGATGAATTTAGGATCCAGACCCTCCTACACACAGAGGTAACTCAATTTCAAAGAAAAATTTGGCATGACAAGAATATAAAAGACAAACAGTTTCAAGAAGGAGATTGGGCTTTGTTGTATGATTCCCGGTACAAGGATTTTAAAGGCAAGTTAAGGACAAGATGGTTAGGGCCTTATGTAATAGCAAAGTTTCATGACAACGGTGTTGTGCAGATAAGAGCCATTGATGCAGAGGCTATCACTTTTCTTGTCAATGGTATAGATTAAAGAACTACAAGAAGCCCTTGTCAAGGCAAAAATTCATCAAGTGCATCGACAAAAAAGTGATAGTGGTAGAGCAAGTCTCATCTTCCACCTCACCAAAACCCTGAAGAAAAAAATAAAATAAAAAAGAAAAAATAAAGAGACTCGGGTGAAAACCTCCATGAGGCACCTGAGTCCCACTGTTGGGTTGAAAACATCTTGAGGCAGCCCAAGGGTGTTAAAAAAAAGGGAGAGAAAAATAAAAATATCTTTGTGTGAAAACCTCTTTTGAGGCATCTAGGGCAGGCAACTAGGATGAAAACCTCCTTGGAGGCAAACTAGTTGTTTTAAATATATATATATATATATATATATATATATATATATATATATATATATATATATATATATATATATAGATATATATATAAAACAAAAAAGAGAGAAGAAAAGAGAAAATATACAAAAGATGGAAATTTTGTTTTGCAAGTATACAAGAGGAGGATAAGCAAAACACAAGAAGGACAATAGGACCTATAAGAGCCATGTTTTAATCCATCCATCTCATATCTTCCACTAAACCCCTCCAGCTCATTTCACACAAACTTTGTGTTTTCTATAGGATTCCTTGTAATCCTACAGGAGTTTCCTGTAGGAATGACAGTGACCTTGAAAACCACAAGAAGGGAAGTCTGAGAGAAAGGTGATGACACAAGCATGTGTCTCAATGAAAAACCATTTACCTCACCACACCATAGCCATTCCTTTCATCACCATGTCACCCTTGCATCCATCAATGGAATCAATTCAAAAAAAAAATATCGATTACAAAAGACAAAAGGGAAAAAAATAGAGAAGAGAGAAAAGAGGGAAAGAGGAACCATACCCAAAGGAAACATCCCTCACCTACCATTCCATACCACCCTTCTCCACTCGTTTCAATATCCCTTATGCTTCAGAGTTGAGGAAAATATGAAAGTTTAAGGAAGAGGCAGCTACAACACATCATGTAGACATCCTGTAGGAAATCTTGTAGGAGCCTATCCCACAAAGGAAACCACGGAGATTGCAACCATCTTCAGAATAGGAACTACAAGGATGAAGAAGCTCCTCCAGAGCTCGAAAACAACAATAAGATCACCAGCAGAAAGGTCCAACACCTGCACATCAAAAGGAACAAAGCATCAAAAGAGGCAAATTCACAGTGAAAATATGCAAATTGAAAAGAAAAACAAAGAGGCACCACTCCCTAACATGCATTATCAATGAAGCACCTTACCCACAGGTATGTCATCTTACTCACGCTCTCTCACTAGTACGATGTGATAAAAAATGTAGGAATAATGTGAGATTTGATTTTATAAGTAAAGGTGGCAAATGAACTTGGCCACCTTCAGCTAGTCGACGAGAAGAAAAGAGTTAGACCACTCCACATGTGGAAAACTTCAAATCAAAAGAAAAAGGGAATAAATACAAAAATGTTTAAGTTACAAAGGATAGGAGGGGGAGATAATTAAGAGGTGAGGTGGAATGATGGACTCATAATGGGACCAACGGTCTAAAAGGAGGTGCTCGTACTTAGCCAGTCAGCACACCACCCCACATGATCATCCATAAATGGAAATAAAACACTAATTCCCATATGAAGAAAGCAAAGGAACCTTCGAGGATTCATAGAGAAAAGAGGCTTCTCTCAGCCTTGCTAAAATAACACCTATAGCAAACAGTTAGCATCTACAATGCAGGAAACCTACAGGAAGCCTATAGTATACAAAGGAGTCAACCTACAGAGCTATTAGTGGGCACCAAGGGAGGTCAAGTAAAGAATTATCCTCGCCAGAATGTAGCAAACTAAGGTAGGAGCCATACCTTCCATATTTTCCATTTGAAAAAAAAATCCTCAATTTGGTTAGGAATTTGCAATGCATCTCAGGATAGAAGGACTGTATTGCATGTCACTAAAAGTTAAAATTCAAAACTTCCTCAATTCTTCTACAATTACTAGGGAAAGATGACAGGAGGTTTCAACAAGAGAGAACCCACAAACACAACAAGGATCCACCAGCATCCTCCTGTGGTGGAAATTTTCACAAGGCATCAATGGATGGGGTTCTTTGAGAGGATGAGAGGATACAATGATGATGTGGCTAGAGAATTTTCCCTCTCACTCATACCCCTCACTAGGACCAATGCCACTACTGTGGTGAAGGTTTTATCAGTAGCAATTACCCCTGAGGTTATAATCATAATCACTACACTCCCCCTAGGGTTACCATGGAGAAAAGAAGACAAGGGTAACAACACCCTTGCAAAGAAAAGCTTCTTTTTGGAAGGAGAAGAACCAATAGAGGACAAAAATGGGGTTAGAAGGGAGATAATTCCATACCCTTGGAATGAAGTTAGTTACCACCTCATCAAATATATTTCATGTGAAGGGAGATAGAGTGTAGTGCATGGATACCACTTCAGAATCCTCGAAGAATTGAGATTTGGAGAGAACACACCTCCTCATAATAGATTGAGTATACCCTACTTTCTTCTACAATCCATGATAGGCATGAGCATCAAAGTGCAGGAGGGAAAAAATCAGCAACTAGCCCATCATGGGTTGATCAAACTCATCCTTGAAGATGCCCTACAAAACTTAAGATTCCCTATTACATGGACAACATTTATAGACATGCAGGAAGAAGGAGAAATTCAAGCTATTGAATATGACATAAGCCGTACTACTAGTGAGGGAGAAGAAGAAAGAGAAGAGGAAAAAGGAAAAGAAACAAAGGAGAAAAATGAACAAGAAATAAAGGAGGAAAATGAAGAAGAGACAGAGGAGGAAACAAAAGAAGAAACAATTGTGCAAAGTGAAGAAATAGAGAAAGAAAAAGAAGAGGAATAAGGAGACAAGGAAGAGGATGAGAAAGAAAATGGAAAAGATGAAAAAGGATAGAAAGATGAACAGAGGTCTGCAACTCAGGACAGAGAGGAAGAAGAATCGCCAAGGGTATCTTCAGAGCCTACGGAGAAAGAGGTAGCGACTTCTCTTACTACCCTAAGTTCACCTGTCAAATCAAAGAGGAAGAGGCAAAGACAAACCCCACAATACTTTAGGACAAGAAATAGCACTAGGATTAGACAAGGAATACCTCAAATCCCCACCAAAAATCCAATTGTTATTGAGGATTCACCAAAGAAACAAGAGAAGGTAGCCCCTTTAAATAAAAATGAAGGAGAAGGATCATCAAAACAAGCTTCTCCCAAGTCTCCAATCACCTATGTTAGGAGGCCTGTCACAAGGTCAACCTCATCAAAGGGAAAAGGTCTCCAATAGGAGACATAGGAAGACCTACAGGAAGCATAGGCCATCCTACAGGAAACTTTGTCAAACCTACAAGAAACATAGAAAAGAGACCAGGAAGGAATTACTCAACAAGAAACAAAGGAAGAGAGCAAAGAACTGGGAGAACCTAGCCCACATCCAAACCTCAACTCCTACTACAGGTTCATTGAAGGAGGTAGGGTGATACCACATAAGTTTTCCATTACCCTATTATTTGAACTTGAAAAAGAGAGGGCAAGGACACACAAGTGGATGCAAATTGCTATATCAAAAGGGGTAGAGGATGTACGCCACATGGAGGAGAAATTGCAGGAGATGGGCAGAGAACTAAGTAGCATAAGAGACAAAGAAGCGATGATGAAATCTTAGTTGGAGGCTGAGAACACATGGCTAAGGAAGAAACTACAAGAAAGGGAAGTCCAATTGGAAACTATGGCCAACTTGTCCATAGAGGCAATCCAGTGCAAGATGACAACAAAGTCTTATGCCTTGTACCTTAAGGAACAATGGTTACAATTCCAGGTTAAGACCCTAGCACAAAGAGGAACTATGCCTTTCCAAGACTATAGACAATTCATTTATCTTTATGATCAAAGCACCTTAGAAGATAGAGAAAAAAATATATGAGTTTTACCTACACAATTTTTCCTTGAAATATTTAAATGTGTGGGACCGAAATCCAAAGCTAGGGGACTTGTAATTGATGGCCTTCGCATCATGGATGAATCATGAGGAGGAAAGAGCTACAAAGATGAAAAAGGTAATGGCAAAAGAAGAGACATTACCCCCTATGATCAGAGCAGAACAATCTAACCCAATGGTTGTCATCAGCACCACAACCTCATTGAAAATGATCCCAAGCTTGCACCAAGGTACCTTGATGTACAAGAACAAACAGTTACACACTTTGAAGACATGTTCAGATCTCTAGGAGATGACAGCCAAAAATCCTGCCAAAGGAGATGGAACACCTTGCCTTACAACCTAAAAATCAGAGAATATCATTCTCTTGACAAAATGAGAGAGGCACTAAAGAGAACCCTAATATATAAGGAGGCACTACAAAGACTCAAATTCAATTGGATTGGCTTGAGCCTCAGTCCATCATTGCTTTTGGGAATGTTGGAAGGAAGAAAAGAAGAAGAAGAAAGAAAGCAGTGGGAAGAAGAAGGTAGGGTTTTATTCATAGGAGGAAGAGACTACAACAAAAGCATGGGATGTCAGGGAAGCCACCAAAGCAATGAAGGAAATGGAAATAGATTGAAGTTTCTTAGAGGATAAGAAACACTTTTAATAGGGGGTGATGATGAGGATCATCAATGGGTAAAATATATGGACCTTAATACACCTCCAAGCTTCCTAAACTCAACTCTTCTCATAATTCTTTGCATGGTTTTATTATATTTTTCTTAATGAGATGAGTAAAAGTGAAACGTTATGTCTAGTGGTCTAATTGTTAGAAAATTATATATTACAGAGCAATGGAACACATAAAATATTGTAGAAATATAAACACTGAAAATGCATAAAACAAGAGAGACACAGATATACATTGTTCACCCAATTTGGGCTACGTCCACGGAGAAACAGCCAATCCTTCCTTTTATATTATTCAACAAACTGAAGAGATACAACCTACAACAGATTCATTGTAATTCCATCTTCTCTCTCGCTCAATCTCCCCTCTCTTCTCGCTCAGAATACCGATCTTCATAGACGCAATACAATTCCCTCATATATAGCGAGGGCTTTCCTTCTAGGGAAAAACCCTAAATTAAACATAACTTATAATGTCAGATCTTCGCCTAATGAATGGCCGAGATTGACTATGCAATTACAACATTTTTCAAGGCAATTTTACATCTATTTTTATCTTCGGGGGCGCTGCCCCCATCCCCCCGCCAGGGGGGCTCCCAAAGGTCGTAGCTGCTCCTCCCTAGACCCCCCCTGCAGTGTATATTTTACGGGTGGCATTGCAGCCACATTACGAACTGGGGTCCAATGCGGCGATACCTCTAAATAAAGAAGATAATCAGGCTCCACACCCAACACTAATGTGCATTGATTGTAGGCTTTTCAGAGAAAATTATGGCTAATTAAGGTGAAAGAACTTGAATGAAGACAAGAAGTAGGGATTATAGGAGATGGATCTCCCTCATTAAATTTTCACTCATTTGAAGATCCTTCAATCAAATCACACCAGCTCGGAGTTGCAAGTAGGTGAGTCATGATGATCATTGGCAGGTGAGCCAGTGATAGTTAAGAACCAGTTAATCTTGAGATTGGGAGCCAAACCTCCCTAGATTTAAGGAAGTTTTTGGCAACTTAAGTTGTATAAATCAGGAGGCCTAGAGCCTCATTAGAATTCAGATTTTTTATGCAAGATAACTAAGCACTTTCGAGTCGAAGGATTGTGACAAAACATTGTTATGTATTTTTTTTTATATGTTAATGAAAATGAGCATTCCATTGATCCAGCACTGAGTTGACTCAGAGGGCTAAAGCTCTTGGTTAGGGCCCAACCCTAGAAATAGAGATTCCTCTTACTATACTTGTATGTTTAGGTTATTTCATAGATTACTTATTGAACTTATTTTGGCATTGTTACATTGCAAGTATTGGTGAATTTGATTAGTTTTCTTCCATTTGTGCATATCTTTAACAGTAGCATTAGAGAGATAAGGAAATATCAAAAAAGGCTAATAATAGGTGGATCTTACCTCCTTCCTCCCTTCAGGGACCGTGGTTTGAGGGAAAACTCCCATTCAACCCAAAAAGACAGAATTCTGGTTTCTTATGAAATTTAGGGTTTTTTTTTGGCTAATTAGGTTAGTATCTTTCAGTTTTAGAAGATAGACTATATTAGATTTCATGGTGCTTTCATCATATATTTCAAGCATTTCCATTCATGAACTTGGCAGGTAAATGATGTAAATTATGTTTTCCTTATATTGATGTAAACCCTTCTTGTTTTGAAATGATTTATGGATAACTACCAACAATGATGTGTATATTGCAGGAGTTTCAATAGTGCAAGAAGACCTCATATCATCAGCCTTAGCCAAACCATACCCACCCATGATCGCCAAAGGCCACTAAGTTCACAATCCGAGTTATCATTTCACAAGGACAACTTGCCATGCTTGTTGAGCAAATATAACCATCATACCACTTTGGTTTTAGTTTTGAGTGATTCTAAACCACTTCTTTGCCTTATTCCTCCCATCACTCACCTTCCCTAAGCTCCATACCACTATCCAAATCACTCCATATGCTTTCGGCCTATTCCTGTAGGAAAATAGGGGATCCTGTAGGTGAATTAGGACATCCTGTAGACATCCTATAGGACGACCTGTAGTGGCCTGTTTTGAGCTTGATTTGTGAGAAATGCATCACTAAGTCTAGGAGAATACCTCTGCTTGCATCCCAATCCATTTGACCCATCACAACCATCTCTCTCCACACCTAACCCACCTGCCATACAATCAAGAAGGATTATCATTCATGTTTTCACAAAAAGACAAAAAGAAAAAGGTAGTTATGTTTATTCATGTGCACAACAATTAAATGTTTGATTATATCAGTTTTCATGCTTAGTTTAGTTAGGATTTTACATGTGTTAAATTAATAATCCTTCTGAAGAAAGGTATCTTAACAAATAGCTAGATGAGTTGTATGCTTTAGGCATCTATTTCAGTCTTTCATTACTGCAATAGGTAGCATTTCAATCCTCTCAATTAGGGTAAAATTCACCTTTCTCAATTGGTAATCAAAATTCTTCTAAATCAATAGAACGCTGGTTTGAGAAACCCTAGAGTTCTATCACCCAGCTCAGCAATGACAAAGAGTGGACCCATTGCATCTATTTGCGTAAACAACATTGTCACCTCTATGTTTGTATGAACCCCGGGTTGATGAAGTAAAGTTGGTAGCCCCAGGATTTGCAACATTATTGTTGCAATATTGGTTCTCATCAGGAGTAAATATATCAACTCCCACAAATGACCTAGGAATGGCCTGCATCATAAAGGTGAAGATAGGAATAGACAAAAACAAATTTAGGAAACTTGTTGAGGTCACAAAGGTAACGAGTGCAATGCCCCAACATGATGTGATAGGTGCAGAAGGAGGTATGGATCTTTCCACACTAAGTGGGGGTAAATATGACATGGCAACAAGGTTTTTTGTAGAGTATAACAAGGGACCCATCTCCCCCATAGAAGAAGAAGTTTTATCACCAGACATGTTATAAGAAAACAAGGAAAAGGGTTAACTACCATAAGACATCAATTTTAGTAAAAATAGGCAAAGAGGGTTGGTCAAAGGTGGGTTAAAGTGTTTCAAAGGAATTTTGTCAATTGATTCAATAGTTATAAAATCTTCCTCCCTAAGACCAAGGTTACCCCCCAACCTAAGTATGGCTTAAGCCCTTCATTGCCAAAGTCAACCTACACCTACAAGTTGGTGGAACTTCCTCTTCTGGCGAAAGGAATAAGATTCTATGGGAACATTAGTTATTTTGTTCAACCACAATGAATATATGTTTCTAAAAAATTAATTTAATGTCAAACTATGACTCAGACCAAACAACATGCACTAAAAAATACAGGAGACAAGAACATACAAACCAAAGAGATAAAGAAGGGATCTTCTTGCTGCTAGAGCTTAGTTGATGAAGGCCCAAGTCAAAAGTGAATATGTGGATAGAGAAGTTATGCTAGAAACATTCTTAATAGTCCTTTCAGACCTGATCTAATTACCCTTACAAGAAGTGGAGCATCCCCTGGGAGGTCTAAGTAAGATTGACAAACGTATACCCCAAGTACAACAAGGACATCTCTCGCATTGTCACCTGTGTAAGCTACCTATGATTACAGACACTAAAGCTACGACCTACAACACCTACCCTACAAGAATAGTCTTAAGTCATATTTACAAGCAAAGGTATGGAAAATAAGCTTGAAACCCCTAAAGCGATTCCTCAAATTGAGGCATACTCCTCACAAGTGCGTCCCCAAGTGAAATAGCTACAATATGCTAATAATATTGATAATAAATGTAAATCACACTACCAAGACCAATGAATAGGGGTGGATCACTCCATTGGCTCCAATGTGACCTTGTGAATGACCTCATGTTAGAAATTATTTCCAAGAAATGTACCACTACAAGTGGATTTTCCCTCTCTACCGTAACATGTTAGGTTTTTTTTGTGGTCTTGGAGAAGTTAACTTAATTCCCCTATTTCAAGACCTTATTGTTGTGCTACTAGTAAAAAAGTAAAAAAATGAATTTATATTATTAACCATTAATTTTAAGGTTGTTGTTTACTCAAAGGGAAAATTTTGTGCAACTGAAGTGGCGTGAATAGACTTAAGACACAACCCTAATGCAAGTTACATGAAAATGAAAATTTGTCTATTCCATTCAATGAAATTTAGCTACAAAAGGGAAGGGTATATTTTCTTTCTCAAGTGAAAATAGAAACCTCACACACTCTCAATATCACTCTTCTGAAATTCACTAAGCTTATAGCAAAATATACCTAAAAAACAATCCAAGAAAATCACTCAAAAAAGAGCTCAAAATATAAACCAAGCAAGAATGTGTTGTACTGTTCAACATCCCCCCCATTTTAATATATTATAAATTTCCTATGAAATTAGTATATTAAAATAGGGACCCTTCAATTTAAAATAAAAATAAAAATTCTAATCAAAGTTTAATACTTAGGCTTTTTAATTAAAACCAAAGTATTAAACCTTGATTATCCTAAAAAACCAAATTAAATAACCCCCGGAACCAAGGCATATTCTTAGGCTTTAAAAAACCTTAAGTAATAAATAATATGGGTTATTTGATTTAAAAAAAAAAATTGGTGTTTTAAGATTCCTGAAGGTTGAAGTCTTTACAAACTTCAACACTCCACCATACCTCGCATCGCATATCCCATAAAAAAATAAACATAAGGCAGTGACCAGACCTAAAAGGTTATTAACTGCTTCTAAAAAGAACCCCACGTCCATTGCGGTTGCATGATTCACTATTATATAAGTCCATGCCTCCTACCTTAGCCGATTGCGATATGTGGTAAATTCTGGACCTGACAGGATTATAAAATCCATTCCATAAATCCCCCATGTCCAAAGCTATCAAAGTTTCCAAAATTCCATACCCCATTACCTTTGCGATTTACGATTTGCGATTTGCAATCAGGCTCGGACCCGACGAGAAAGTTAATGACAGTCCATCAAATCCCACATCCACAGGCTCTCAAAAATTTAAAAGTATTAAGTTCTGACCCACTCCAAACTGCCAATTACGATATGCGATAAGGTCCAAACCCGCCTGGATTATACACTGCGATTTATATTAATATTGCGTCCAAGGCCTATATCGCAATCGCAAAGTTCTAAAAAGTCATGCCTCATCGCAATTCCGATTGAGATATTCATCCCAATGCTAATTGTGATACGCTATCCATAGTGATGTCAGATCCACGTTATTGCAGGTCTCCCACCATGTCATTCACCACGTCACCTTCCACGTCACATCATGACGTCATTCGTGACATCACTACCACATCACCCTGGATCCCGCAATCACAAGTTTCAAAGGGAAATGACTTATAATAAATCATTCACCCTAGTCGATTTGTGATTTACGATTAAACCCGGACCCGACGGGATTATAAAATGCATTCCATAAATCCCTTGCGTCTAGAGCTATCGCAGTTTCCAAAGAATCCTGCCTATTGTGATAGCAATTAGACTCAGCCCGATGGGATTATTCACTCCAACTCATAAATACCCTGCCTCCGCGACTATCACAAATAACAAAGGATCACCACTTTCTGCCTCTTCCACCCATTCTGATTGCGATTGCGATGTGATTTAAGAAGGCCCCCTTTGTATTTTATTTGGAATACTCCTAGTCTAATCCGATTGCGATTTTTCTGAGTTTTGCCCTTGATTCTAATCTGATTGCAATTGTTTTATGATCTACCCCAAACTTTGATTTCTGATTGTGATAAGCTGTAAAATCCACCTCATCACTCCACATTCCTCTCCATGATGTATGTGTCAGGATTTATTTCACTTTATGTTTTTCCTGATTTCCTGCAAAACATGATTTGTTTCAAATAAAATTCACTTATCATCTCATTTATGTTTATCTTATTGATTCCTGTTTTCTGTGTTCAGGTTCATGACAGAGGAGGAAAACCATGCTGATAAGTGGCATATCAGTTCAAACAGGAAGACTAACATCCAGAGTGTTCAATGGAACAAACAAAGCTGATGAAGACAACAAATCACTTTCAGAAACTTCTACCAAAATATTGTTTTCCTTTAAGCATTGTTGAAGGGATCTGTTTAAAGGCCCTTAACGCTCTGCACAATAGATTCGGTTGTTTTCTGCTATTTAAGCTTACTTTTTGTATGAAATAAAGGGTCTTGAAATTTATGAAGAAAGTCTTACGAAATCTCACACTACTGTACTTTCATCCTTTTCTCAATAGAATTACTGGAACATTGTTTAGTAATTTTCATAAAGAATTTTCAGAAGTTGCATTATTGTACTCCTGGAATCATCTTTGTGGGAAGGAATAAACTGTTGTTATTTCTTTTATGAGCTGAGCGAAGTGTATTTGGTATTTCTATCATTGTACCTCTATTTTGTTCATAAGTAAATAGTAAATTTATCTTTTCAAATTGCTTATTACTTGATATTTAAAGAACAATGTTACATGTATTCACTACTGATCATGCTACCATTGATATTTTTATACATGTTAAGCAATTTTCTTTGATATTCTAAATGTGATATGAGTTTACACATTATTTTGATTAACTATTTAATCAAACTAATCATCTTGAAATAGTTTCATTTCCATTGGTGTTTGAGCAATCTATATTGTCATTTACTAAGGAAAATCATTATAGATCTAGATAAAAGTTAAACAATCCTAGGTTATAGAGTAGATTAATGCATATATTTTTCCATTTAATTCATTACTACAAATCCATCCATTTCACTTCACTATAAGCATTAAACACTCATTCAATCACCTTTCATTGGGAAACTGCTCCCATACAATCCAGTCGGAGCCACTACCTTTCCAGAAAGGAGTTGTCTTAAGCTCTGGACAGGATGGTTTTCCCCTTGTGTTGAAGCAACAATTTTCGAGGCCTCAACACGTTTTGACACTAGAAAGAGGTCATGCAGACTATGAATGGAAATTAAGTCCAATCCAAAAACAAAAGGCCATTCCAAGGGTCATTCTCCCTCCAAATTTCCTACAACTTCCATACCCCCTCCAGAATCTCCTACTTTTAGATCAAGAGCTGTACAATCACCTCCCAAGTCTCCTAGAATAGTTCCTAAGGTAATCCCTGCAGATTACACTCCATAATCACCAGAAATTACAAATTTGATAAAGAAATTGGAAGACGTCTCCATTTCAGTAGAAAATCCTGAATCATCCAAAGATTTTGAAGGAATAATAACTTCTATTTTTCAAGGAGCTGGTGTTTTAACTCGGTCCCAAAGTGAAAAACTTGGCATCTCGTCTTTTGAATTTCCACTTCAATCCCTATGAATGAAAACTGCTACACCATATTCCCAAACATCTACTAGTGAGATTACTTCATTCTCTCATTCACCAACATCTCCATTTCTTCCTTTTACATTTCCTTTCTCTCTACCGTTCACTTCATCTATTTCCATTTCCTCTACACAAACAACTAGTGATACCTCAAGGAGTACTATCACGACTACCAATTCTTCTTTCATCAAATACACCTCCCCAACTGTTACAATGGTAGCTAGACCATAGTCCAATCTGGGAGTTGTTCAAATTCCAACACCACTTCATCCTCTACCAAAACATCCTGAAAGATGGCTTCCCAAATTCAATCCTAATGATGGGTTACCTGCTGAAGAGAACCTTCATAACTATATGTTAGCCATCAATATCAATGAGGTAGATGAAGAATATGTTGTTGTTAGATTATTCCCATACACACTTACAGGATCTGCAGGGTCTGCAGGGTCTTGGTACTTTTCATTACCAGCCAATTCTATTACTAGTTGGGATATTTTTGAAGAACAATTTTTGACTAAATTTGGTGATGATCGCTCAACCGCATCTCTTATAAATGACCTTTCCAATTAAAAAAAAAAAAAAGGGGAAAAGATAAACGATTTCAATTCCATATTTAACAAACTGTTAAATAAAATCCCAACTACTTCTAGACTTGGTGTCGATGTACAAATTGAATGGTATATTTCATCTCTTCCTTCTAACATAGGAATTTTTATATATAGATATAATAAAAATAAATTGGTATAAAACATGAAAGAATTTTTGGTTGTAGAGAAGGGGATAAATTCACTGGAAAAGAAAAAATATCAGGAAGACAGAAAATTAAAAAGAGTTACATTTAAGGATGAAGCTAAAAAGAAAGCACCTAAATATCCCTTTGATCTTGAAGTCTTACAACAAGTCCTTAAAACTTTATCTAATGAGATGGTAGAGATAAAAAGACAAGTAGATGAATCCCCTTTTAAAAAACCTTTTACACCATTCAAAACAAATCAACCACCTAATCCACAACCTCCAAACACTATCTCTAATGTAGAAATTGGTGATGAAGAGGAGGAAGAAGCATCATTTTCTGCTGATGAATCCCAAGATGAACAAATAACTAATTTAAATAGTTGAGTTTAATGTAATGAATATGAAGCATTACCTATTAGCACAAGAAGAAAAAGTCCAGTTGATCATATACAACCAATTAAAAAACAAAAACCTTTAACTTCCATTGTTAAAGATAAAATTGTTGTTAAAAACTTCACTTCCACTTCTCCCCAAGCAATTCCATCTTCATCCAATTCTCCGTCTTCACCCAAAACCTTAGTAGTTTCAGATAATATTGAGTACGATATAGTTGAGGATATGTATAATATAAAACAAACATTTCCCTTCATGAACTCACTAAACTGAAACAACAACAAAAATTTTTACTGAAAGAATTGAATGCAGTACCTGCTTCTCCTCTTCTTACTACTGTGGTATCCAAAGCTTCTAACAGAATGGGTAAACCTCCTGTTCATTCATTATTTGATTCCTCTGATGTTATTTTGATAGGTGACAAGTCTAACTCACATACTTCTCCTTTTATTTTGACTTTTGAAATATTTAATAAAAATGTACATAACTGCTTGGTAGATTCAGGGGCTTCTTCAAATATCATGCCGTATTCAGTTTGTCTAAAATTAAACATGTCACCCAGAAAACCCTAGTTCACATTGTGAAACTAAATAGGACAAAATTCAAAGTCATAGGAGAAATGAATTCAGTTCTTATTAGATTATCTTCAAATCCTGAAGTTTGTCAAATAATTGATATACTTGTTGCTGATATCCTAGATTTCTACGGTTTAATTCTTAGTAGAGATTGGTTAGAAAAACTACACGATTGTTTTTCCACTGATTGGTCTCACTTATGGCTCCCATTTAATGGAAATATGAATCAAATTAGAATCAACTGAGAAAAATACATGAAACATTCAGTAACAGAGTTCGAAGGTGAAAATGAGGCAGTAGCATTTAATAACACATTCTTGGAAAATACTCTACTGAATCCTTTTTTGAGAATTTTAAAGCATAAACGTCACCATTTCTGAGTAATTTTGTAACTTCTCAAATCGAAAATTTTTCATAGATAGAATTTTCAAATGTGTAAATATGCTAGAAAAACCATTAGTTAATTCTTTATTCTAGACATTGTATTTTGATCCGTCGAAATCAAGCGATGGTGTAGGAGCAAGCTACATATTAATTAATCCTGAAGGTGTGAAGACAATGTTGACTTTCAGATTGGAATTCAAATGCACAAATAATATTGCAGAATATGAGGCATTATTCCAAGGTATGTATAATCAATTAGCCTTGACGTTAAATACTTGCAAGTTTATGGAGATTCAGAAATTGTAGTTAAACAAGTAAGAAATATGATGCATTGTATCTCACACACTTGAAGCATTATATGTCATTGGTTTAGTCTCTCACTTCACATTTTTTAGCATTTAACATTTCTGATATTCCTAGGATTTAGAATGTCAGTGCTGAACTTCTTGCTAATGTTGCATCAAAATTAATCCCATCCGAAGATTAGAGTCTCGATAAATTTTCTGTAGAATTAATCTTTAGCCCATCGATTCCCGATAATATCACTAATTGGCAGGGATTCAATGATGATGAATACATTTTAAGCTTCTTAGCTTCTGAAAAATCATACGATGACCAAATAATTGATAAATATGAACACAATGATAAATTAAAACAGAAAATTGATGATAATCCCATACCCAAATCTATAGTAAAACTTGAGGATCTCTATGATTTAAAAGACAGATTTAAAAGAGTTAATAATTCAAAACTACAAAGTTCAACCTTGAGATTTCAATTAATAAATCTTGGTACAAATCTTAAACGTCAGAACACCAATTTAGGACTTGGTCTCTCGTCTGAAGAAAGATTATCCTTCATCAATTTGTTAAAGAAATATAAGGATGTCTTTGCTTGGAGTTACGAAGATCTCAAAACATTTGACACTTCTATCATTCAACATACAATCCCGATGCTATCAAATAATAAACCTGTCCAACAAAACCTAAGGAAAATTCATCCTTACTTAGAAAATCAAATCAAAACAGAATTGAATAAACTCCTTAAGGCTAAAATAAATTTTCTTGTTAGGCATTCAAGATGGGTTTCCAACTTGGTACATGTTAGAAATAAAAATAGTGATATCTGCATTTGTATAGATTTTAGGAATCTTAATAAGGCTAGTCAAAAGGATATTTTGCACTACCCACTATGGAACAAATTTTACAATTAGTTGCTAGTTCTGAACTTATGTCTTTCCTTGATGGTTTTTCTAGATATAATCAAATTATGGTCCACCCAGATGATAGGCTAAATACTACTTTGAGAACCAAATAGGGAACTTATGCCTACCAAAAAATGCCATTCAATTTAATAAACGCAGGGCCACTTTCCTATGATCCATGGATATAACATTCAAAGGTCTGTTAAATAAAATAGTTGTTGTTTAACTAGATGAAATTACTGTATATTCAAAGAACATAAATAGTCATTTGAATGATTTAAAACAAATTTTTGAACGTTGTAGAAAATATGGTATTTCATTAAATCCGAGAAAGTCTTTTTTCACTCATAGTGAAGGGAAACTTTTAGGAGTCAATGTGTCAAAAAATGGAATTTATATTGACCCTAATAGAATAAAAGAAATTTAAGAAATTTCTCCACCATATGACAAAGAAAACATGCAATCATTTTTTGAACAGATCAATTTTGTCAAAACATTTGTCCCCGATTTTTCACAAATTATTTTTCCATTACAACAAATGATTAAGAAAGACGCAGTTTTTAAATGGGGTCATCATGAAAAGCAAGCATTCAATTTAATCAAACATGCAATTATCGATGCTCCTTCTTTAAATACTTTGAATTTCATTGATCATTTCATCTCATACACTTTTGCTTCTTCAATGTCTTATGTTGTTGTTTCGACACAAATTAATAATAAGAAAATTGAAGCACTCATCTCATTTTTTAGTTCAAATTTTTAGGGCGTTGAATTGAATTATTCAGAAGTAGAAAAACAGGCATTTGTTGTATATAAATCTGCAAATCATTTAAGACATTTTCTCTTAAAAACACACATGAAGTAATAGTCCCATTCCTAGCAGTGGAGCAATTATTAATGTAGAAATAATTAGGAGAAAATAGAGAAAATTGGGTAACAACTCTGCAAGAATAGGATATCGAAATAAAACTAGCCAAAATTGTTAGAGGGCAAAGTTTCTGCAAGCTGCTTACATGAGAATCCAACATACTAGCCGAAGGGGACACAGATAACAATGAACACGTTTATGAGGCAAGTGTAATTGATACTGATTCCCAATACACTGATTTAATTTTTTATTTAAAAATGGATATGCTCCTCCTCAACTCAATTTAAAAGTAAAATGAGATTTATGCTTAAAATCAAATCATTATCAGATTGTTGATAACATGTTATTTAGGAGAAACTATGATTCCATACTATTAAGATGCTTAGAAAAGTCTGAAGCACAAACATTTTTGCAGGATCTTCATGATGGACTAGTAGTTGGACACTTTGGAGGAGATACTACAACAAATAAAATCTTACATGTTGGATAATACTGGCCCACTCTCTTCAAAGATACCCACACATATGTGAGGAAATGCAAAACATGCCAGTATGCTTTTGGAAGAGAAAGGAAACCAACTTTTCCTCTGTAGCCAGTCAACATCGAACAACCTTTCGAACAATGGGAACTGGATATCATAGGTGAGATCGTTCCTCATTCTTCTAAATATCATAGATATATTTTGACTGCCATTCACTAAGTGGGTGGAAGAAATTCCGCTAAAGGTAGTCAATTATGAATATGTTATTAAATTTATTGATCAATTTATCATTACAAGATTTCGTTTTCCTTCTGCACTTATATTTGATAATGCATCTTATTTTTCGGTTACTAGTATGATTGAATTTGCAATTAGGAGAGGTTTTAAACTCAAATATACTTCTAATTACTACCCCCAGGGAAAAAGTCTAGTAGAATCCACTAATAAAAATCTCCTTAGAATAATCAAAAGAACTATAGATCAAAATCAAAGAAACTAACACAAAGCTTTAATATTTGCTCTATGGGCTGATAGGATAACTCAAAAGGCCTCTATAGGCACTTCTCCTTTTAACCTAGTCTATGGGAAGGAAGCCATCATTCCATCACATTTAGCTCTTCCTTCATTAGCCCTAGTTCAATTTATTGAAGAAACACCTTCTTCATTGTAATTAAGAAATTCACAAATCCTAAAACTAGAAGAAGAAAGGGAAAAGGCCAAACTCACACACACCAAACATCAACAAATGGTGAAAGCTTCTTTTGATGCAAGTTCAGTCACACAAAGATCCCTCCATGTTGGAGATCTAGTTCTCAAGTTGGACAAAAACAAGAAGATAAGCCCATCCGATTGTTGAACAAATAAGCTCATCTACATTTATACTTCACAATTTATTAGGAAAGAGAGATTGCCTTCCTGTAAATGGGCTTATCTTAAAGAAATTCTTTTTTTAATTTATTTAAAAAAAATAGAATAAAGAATAAAATATGTAAAAAATCACTACCATTGTACATCCCGCTGTAATTTACTTTTCCTTTTACAGATTTTGTTAATAAAATGTTAAGTAGTACTCTATTGAATTTTCAAACATCTCTTGAAGTTATTTTTATTTTTTCATTTTGAAGGCATGAATTTTTAAGAAGTGGTTACCAAAATTGAACATTAGATAAAAATTATATAACTCGAAAAATATTTTTCATTAAATTGTAAAATCTTTAAAAAACCTCAGAAATTATATCCTTTTACTCTAGTTTTAGTCAAAAAGGTTATCCTTAAAAAAGTAAATACCATCTTATGACTTAAAACTTTCAACTCGAATTCGTCATCCAAAACTCTTAAGGAGTCAATAGTCCTCCCCGTCCATTAAAAAGGGAATTTTTTATAGTGTAATTCTAAAATATAATAAAATGTAATAAGATAGGAGGTCTCATCGCGACCCTGCTTACCATGTTCATAAGGAACTAATTAAGCTGACATGACAACACTGAACACCAAATCATGGTAATGGTTTATGATTTTTAATTGTAAGAGAAGGGGTCTCATCACGAGCTAGCTTGTTCAATTTGATCATTATCGGTGAATGGAATTGTCATTATCTGGCCACCAAACCAGGACATTGGCTTTTTAGCATAAAAAAATAAAAGAAAATTAAATTAAAATCAAGGAAAATTTTAAGGATGGAAAATTTTCTTGAAGTTTAAAACATTGGCGAATCTCACTAATCCCTAATATGCAAATTATAAATGTTTATTGATATATTTGTAAAATTAATCAAATTTATAATTATTTTATATATAGTCTCTATATAATGTTGGCGATTTTTAAGGTAAAATAATTTTATATTCTAAAATTTGGGCGAATCGTCTTTTATAAAATTGGAAATTGGCGAATCTTTTTTGTGGAAAAATCATGGAAAATTAGCCCACTGGGCGAAAATTAGCCCCTAAAATTTTCCATGAAATTTAAAATTTACATCTAATTATTGCACTATTAAATGGATGGAACACTGGATTGTTGTTGGTTAAAAGGTAACCCTGTCGAGGCTTTGAACGCCTGTTGGAAGCAGTGGATCTACCTGTGGCAAACGAGTACATTACAAACTAAGTCGTAAAAGGCCCCCTACTTTATTTTTTTTATTAAATTGATTAATGACTGATACAAGTAAATATGATTTTTTCATTCACGAAAGGTTTTAAAAGAAATTGCAATTTAATGAGTTTTATAGTCAGAGTAATTTTATTTATCTAAATGTTTCAAAAAATAGTTTCCACTTCTTAGATTATTTTTACTGAATTTTTGGAAAATTTCATTTATCAGAGATAATTGGTTCTTCCAGTGAATTTCCAATTGTTGTATTGTTCAACATCCCCCCATTTTAATATATTATAAATTTCCTATGAAATTTATTATATTAAAATAGGGACCCTTCAATTAAATAAAAAAATTATAATCAAAGTTTAATACTTAGGATTTTTAATTAAAACCCAAGTATTAAACCTTGATTATCCCAAAAAACCAAATTAATTAACCCCCAGAATCAAGACTTATTTTTAGGCTTTAAAAAACCTTAAGTAATAAATAATATGGGTTATTTGATTTAGAAAATAAAAAAATAAAAAATAAAAATCAGAGTTTAAAGATTCTTGAAGGTTGAAGTCTTTACAAACTTCAACACTCTGCCATACCCCACATCGTACATCCCATAAAAAAGAAACATAAGACAATGACCAAACCTGAATGAGTTATTAACTGCTTCTAAAAAAGAACCCCACATCCATCACAATCGCATGATCCGCTATTATATAAGTACATGCCTCCTACCTTAGCCGAATGCAATGTGCGATAAAGCCCAGACCTGACGAGATTATAAAATCCATTCCATAAATCCCCCGCGTCTGGAGCTATCGCAGTTTCCAAAATTCCATACCCCATTACCTTTGCAATTTGTGATCTATGATTAGGCTTGGACCCAACGGGAAAGTTAATGACTTTCCATAAAATCCCGCATCTGCAGGCTATCGCAAATTTAAAAATCTCAAGTCTTGACCTACTCTAAACTACTGATTGCGATATGCGATAAGGCCCAAACCCACCTAGGTTATACACTGTGATTTATATTGATATCCCATTTGGGGCCCATATCACAATCGTAAAGTTATAAAAGGTATTGCCTCATCCCAATGCCAATTGTGATATTCATCCCAACACCGATTGCGATATGACATCAATAGTGATGTCAGATCCACATCATCTCCACGTCAGCTGCCACATCATTGCCATGTCTCCCTCCATGTCATTTTTCACATCACCCACCACATCACATCATGTTTTCATTCGTGACATCACTGCCACGTCACCCCAGGATCCCGCAATCACAAGTTTCAAAGGGACACGACTTATAATAGATCCTTCACCTTAGCCAATTTTTGATTTGTGATTAGACCTGGACCTGACGGGATTATAAAATCCATTCCATAAATCCCCTGCATCTAGAGCTATCATAGTTTCCAAAGACTCCTGCCTATTGCGATAGCGATTAGACCAAACTCGACATGATTATTTACTCCAAGTCATAAATACCTTGTGTCGATGGCTATTGCAAATAACAAAGGATCACCGCTTCCTGCCTCTTCCACCCATTTCGATTGTGATTGCGATGTGATTTAAGAAGCCCCTCTTTGAATTTTATTTGGAATACTCCTGGTCTAATCCGATTGTGATTTTTTTGAGTTCTGCCCCAGATTCTAATCCGATTGCAATTGTTTTATGATCTAACCCAAACTTTGATTTCCAATTGCAATAAGCCGTAAAATCCACCTCCTCACTCTGCATTCCTCTCCATGATGTCTGTGTCGGGATTTATTGCGCTTTACGTTTTTCCTGATTTCCTACAAAACGTGATTTGTTTCAAATAAAATTCGCTTATCATCTCATTTATGTTTATCTTATCAATTCCTATTTTCTATGTTCAGGTTCATGACAGAGGAGGACAATTGTGTTGATAAGTGGCATATCAGTTCAACAGGGAGATAGACATCCAGGGAATTCGATAGAATAAACAAATTTGATGAAGATAGAAAATCACTTTCAGAAACTTCTACCAAAATACTGTTTTCATTTAAGCATTGTTGAAGGGATCTGTTTAAAGGCCCTCAATGTTCTACACAATAGATTCAATTGTTTTCTGCTATTTAAGCTTACTTTTTGTATGAAATAAAGGTCCTGAATTTTATGAAGAAAGGCTTATGAAATCTCGCACTACTGTACTTTCATCCTTTTCTCAATAGAACAACTGGAACATTGTTTAGGAATTTTCATAAAGAATTTTGAGAAGTTGCATTATTGTACTCCTGGAATCATCTTTGTGGGAAGGAATAAATTGTTTCTATTTATTTTATGATCTGAGCGAAGTGTATCTAGTATTTCTATCATTTTACCTCTTTTTTTCTCATAAGTAAATAGTAAATTTATGTTTTCAGTTTGCTTATTACTTGATACTTAAAGAACAATGTTACATGTATTCACTATTGATCATACTGCCGTTGATATTTTTATACATGTTAAGCAATTTGCTTTGATATTCTAAATGCGATATGAGTTTACACATTATTTTGATTAACTATTTAATCAAACTAATCACCTTGAAATAGTTTCAAATGCATTGGTGTTTGAGCAATACATATTTTCATTTACTAAGGAAAATCATTATAGATCACATCTAGATAAAATTTAAACAATCTCTGGTTATAAAGTAGATTAATGCATATATTTTTCCATTTAATTCATTACGGAAAATCCATCCATTTCACTTCACTATAAGCATTAAACACTCATCCAATCACCTCTCATTGGCAAACTGGTCATATAAAATCCAGTCAGAGCCATTGCCTAAATAGAAAAGGAGTTGTCTTAAGGTCTGGACTCGGTGGTTTTCCCCAAATGTTGAAGCAACAATTTTCGAGGCCTCAACAGAATGCCAAACACTCAAAAAATCAAACATGGATTTACAAACAAAGTGATCACTCAAAGAAAATGAAAAGAAAGTTGATAAACAACCAGAGTAAGTGCAAATCAAGTATCAAGGTTCTAGTTCAATGAATAGTAAAAGCAAGCATAAATAATGATTTATAATGGTTAAAAAATGTATCCCTAATTCAAGGTAAAGGCTAGAAAGGAATGTAAACAAAGAAAATTATTTGAATCTAATAAGATGAATAGATCCAAAAAAATCAACCAAACCTCTCAGTTCCAAATTTTCACAACCACAACAGACCAAAAGATAAATAACCATTGAAAGGAAGCAGAGTCAAGCACAAACCTTCACTAGAAACATCTAAAACGATAAAGAGATTAGATCTAATTTAAAACAAAGTTCTAATGCAGATTTGAAATAGATATGAGATATAATTGACAGTAGGAATATTGATCCAAAAGATAACATCAAGATCCAAGAGAGAACCCTTCAAAACCAAGCAAAACAAGTTCAAAAGAAACCCTAAAATTCAAAACCAAGAATATCTCATTCAAAAAAATATTTCTAAACTATATTTGAAGTATATTCAAACATATACAATCAAATTAGAATATATAAAAGATCCATGAAAAATATGTGAATTAGATCACAATAAAAAAGGCCTTAAATAAGCACCTTTGCAAAAACTAGTTTTTCACTTTCCTCTTTGTATTATGAAAGGAATCATAAAAAATTACATAAAAAAAGAAGAAAATCTTACTAATGGTATATTATCAAAAAATAAACTCCCTATGGTTCACAAGAAAAAACCCAAAAAATATTTTCGCAAAAAATGAGTGTTTTTGCATTCTACAACTCCTTAAAAAACTCAATTTAGAGGCACAAACGCAGGTTAACAGTGATCAAAATAGGGTCTATGCCATGAAGGAAACGTATTAGTAGTGAAAAACGAACATCCATGATAAAAACACCTTTAAATATTGAATTTGAGTAAGGCATAACTAGATCTGAGGTCAAGAGGATAGACATAAACCCATACAATGTTATACAACAATAGAGAACTCAAAGGAAGAAACAAAAAACCAAAATTGCAAGGGGAAGAGATTTCAACAATACTAGGGTAGACTCTATGGTGTATTTTTCAGTTTAGTTGTAGTTGAAATCACACACACAAGGATTTTCTACTCTATGATCCTTGCCCATGGATCACCAGATGAATGTGTGTGCAATAAAAAGTATAAAGAGATTCTAGAGCAATTATGGATCATGCAGACCATAACATAGTGTTAGAGCCTAGATTTACCTGAGGCTGAAAAGGTAAGACTCTAGGTCCACATCAAACCACGCTCAGCCTGGTAGCTAGTCCTACTAGGTCAAGAGAGGGATCTCTCTAGATCAATCTCAGCAAATTAAATTTACTAAAGTCTTGAGATGACTGATTTAGCTACTGAACTTAGGCTAGGTATAGGTGCAAGGGAGTTTTATTTGATAAAATGGAGTTTTGTTGGCTCAACTGGAAAGATAGATTTTGGGGTGTGGGGATTGAGGCTCAGTGCTGCAGGGATCTCAATGGAGCAAGGTAGGCAAATGAATTTGGCACTCTAAATCAAGTGAGATGGATGGATCAGATAGAGGAGGCATTGAAGAGGGCAAGAGCATCCATGGATCCTCTCCAAACAGATGAAAACATCAAATAACTAAATCAAAATTCAAGTAGAGCATTGCACTTTCAATGGATTCTACTTACACTCTTATTTGTTTAGTTTAGAAGAAAAAGATAGATAATTACATACATAAAAAAATTCACAATTACAAAGAGAAGCACTGTACCAAAACAAATTGCCACATGAATCCCAAAGAGTACTGCAAATCCTGGTCTCAATTCCTTAGCCAAAATGAAAATATGAATGCACAATGAAGTTCCTTTCTTTCTCAAGAGTCCAACCTTCTACCAAAATCCAACCCCTACACTATGAAATTCATAAAATATATACGTTTTCTCATCCTTGTACTAAGGGATTGAGCTCAACCATTTTCTTCAAAATAGAATTAGTTACATTAAACTTGGGCTGAATTTCTGAAAATAGGTGTTGAAGATGAAATCGTATCTTCTAAACCATAGCACTTGTTACAAAACTGAAAGAGGTTTTTGTAGATAAGGTCATGTTGGAGAAAAATGTCTCTCAAATTTTGGAAATTCATTTCCAACAACTCGCAATCTGTTCCACAAAATCATCTCTAAAACAAGAAATCATTAAAAATTTAAATCTGTGAAAATGAGCTGTAAAGATCTAGTCACATATCCCAATCCATGACACCCATGAATAAAATGAAATAGGTTTTTTTATATGGCTCGTGCTTAACAAAAATATCCTTGGGTTATGTAAAATTACTTTCCATATGTTGTAAAATGGCCCCGCACTAAAATGACTAAAATAGTAAAAAATATGAAAAATTTGCTTTGTTTTAATGTAGGCTCCAAATATCATTGTATATCTCCCACATAGTAGCACCTGTGCATAACTGAAGGAGGTGTTTGTTATTTAGTATGTGATGAACAAAAACCTCTTTCACTTTTGAAATATTCCTTACCATTATGTTAGAAACTGATTTTGTACTAAACTTGTCATTGTGTGCAACAACTGACCTCAAAACATGCATAACCAAGAATCACTCATTCATTTATTCTAATCCAGGAACCGGTTATGGGAGTGTGATATACCATTGGAAATATTTTTCCAAGCTTCTTATGATGGACACACTTGTGACATGTTTTATGCTGAACATCATGTGAAAAACATTTAGCAAAACTAGACATAGTAAGAGTTCATGTTGATCCTTGGTGATAGGCTGCGAAGACTAGAACTAACATCGGCTTCAATGGGGATGGTAGCTCCTTGGAGGTGCCAAGAACTACAGATATCTGGAAAACAAACAGTTCCTCTTCCATTTGGCATGGATGGTCAAACAACTACAAACCCAAAACAACTCATATTGATCCAAAAAAATATACATACTGCAACTTGTACATAAACAAATACCGTAGACTGAAATGTTGCCTTTGGTAGCGTATTTATTTACAAATCTACCCTAATTTGCTGCAAAACCAATAGATCAAGTAACACTGTAATGCCAGATCAACTAATCAAGTAACTGTGACAAGGATGCTGCTTGAAAGTGCTTCAACCAGGACACAGATGTAAACGTTGACATCCATACATGCACATAATGAGTCTGATTATGTAAAAGACAATTTGATCTATCATTCAAACTAAAAAAAATTAGCATGTATGTTGCAATAGGATCAAAAAAAAGAGACTCTGTTTTCTACCCCAACTCCTCAATATTGAACTCCAACTGCAAACTGTCAATGCAAATATCCACGGGAAACTCTATTGTTTCTTGTTTTGAAGGAGGGAGAGTTTCCAAGAACTTTTTGGGATCTCAGGATTCATATGATTGGATCTGATTATTTAAATACTGAATCTCCTTCTCAAATTTTTCAACAACTAACTCAAAGAAACCAGTTTTAGCTTTAGAAGGAAACTTCGGAGATCTCAAACATTTAAGCACGGCAATGAAAAATGATTCATCAATTTCAATATCCACTAATTGATCTCTAACTTCTTTTAAAGCTTCACAAAACATAGGGTCTGCCACATACCCTACCATTTTATTTTAGTGCATGAACAGATCAGTGAGCAGTGGAATCTCTGGATTGAGTTGGAGTCGCCAGGTGAATGTTTCAGCCTTCATATGCACCTGACCGTTGTCCATCATCAACAATCAGATCTAACTTGATACATATACTGGGGTAATTTGCAAGTCAGATGTTCAGTTCAAAGACCAGACCGAAGATTGACTGAAGTAGTTTTTATCTACTTTCACTAATGCAAAGCAAAAGCATTTCGAAGGCTACCTGTCTAACTTTAGGCTCCGTCTGTAGTCTATAAAACAAAGAACACTAACAAAAAAATATAATTTTCTTCCCTAGTATGGTCGCCACTATGTTAGATCCTAGATTTACCTCAAGCAAAAAAGGTAAGACTCTAGGTCCACATCAAACCATGCTCAACATGGTAGCTAGCCCTACTAGGTCAGAAGAGGGCTCTCTCCGGGTCAATCTCAACAAATTATATTCACTAAAGGCTTGAGATGACTGATTTAGCTACTGATCTTAGGCTAGGTATAGGTGCAAGGGAGTTTGATTTGATAAAATGGAGTTTTGTTGGCTCAGCTGGAAAGATAGATTTTGGGGTGCGGGGATTGAGGCTCAGTCCTGCAGGGATCTCAATGGGGCAAGGTAGGCAAATGAATTTGGCACTCTAAATCAAGTGAGATGGATGGATCAGACAGAGGAGGAGTTGAAGAGGGCAAGAGCAACCATGGATCCTCTCCAAACAGATGAAAACATCAAATAACTAAATCAAACTTCAAGTAGAGCACTGCACTTTCAATGGATTCTACTTACACTCTTGTTTGTTTAGTTTAGAAGAAATAAGATAGATAATGAAATACATAAACAAATTCACAATTACAAACAGAAGCATTGTACCAAAACAAATTGCCACATGAATCCCAAATAGTACTGCAAATCTTGGTCTCAATTCCTTAGCCAAAATGAAAATATGAAAGTACAATGAAGTTCCTTTCTTTCTAAAGAATCCAACCTTCTATCAAAATCCAACCCCTACACTATGAGATTCATAAAATATATACATTTGTTCATCCTTGTACTAAGGGATTGAGCTCAACCATTTTCTTCAAAATAGAATTAGTTACATTAAACTTGGGCCGAATTTATGAAAATAGGTGTTGAAGATGAAATCGTATCTCATAAATCATAGCACCTGTTGCAAAACTGAAAGAGGTTTTGTAGATAAGGTCATTTTGGAGAAAAAACTCTCTCAAATTTTGGAAATTCATTTCCAGTAGCTCGCAATCTGTTCCACAAAATCATCTCTAAAACAGAAAATCATTAAAAATTTAAATCTGTGAAAATGAGCTGTAAATATCTAGTCACATATCCCAATCAATGACACTTGTGAATAAAATGAAAGAGGTTTTTGTTATACAGCTCGTTCTTAACAAAATCCTCCTTGGGTTCTGCAAAATTACTTTAAATATGTTGTAAAATGGCCCTGCACTAAAATGACTAAAACAATAAAAAATATGAAAAATTTGCTTTGTTTTAATGTAGGCTCCAAATGTCACTGTATATCTCCCACATAGTAGCACCTGTGCATAAACTGAAGGAGGTTTTTGTTATTTAGTATGTGATAAACAAAAACATCTTTCACTTTTGAAAAATTCCTTACCATTATGTCAGAAACTGATTTTGTACTAAACTTGTCATTGTGTGCAACAACTGACCTCAAAACATGCATAACCAAGAATCACTCATTCATTTCTTATAATCCAGGAACCGGTTGCGGGAGTGTGATATATCATTGGAATTATTTTTCCGAGCTTCTTCTGATGGACACAATTGTGACATGTTTTGTGCTGAACATCATGTGCAAAACATCTAACAAAACCAGACATAGTAAGAGCTCATGTTGATCCCTGGTGACAGGCTACGAAGACTAGAACTAACACACATAACACAAAAAGAGGAATGGATGTCACACCTTTCAAATGAATATACAACATTCATTCGATGTAACCATCTTTAAGGACAACAAACCTTAGAAATCTCCAAGCTCTAAGCTAAGATCCCACACGTACACAACCAATAAAAAATACCCAATTGCCTTCCTGCAAGAATATGTTAGCACGATAATCATTGATAATTCATACACGAATAACATGTAAACTTCGTGAAAAGCATGTAAATAACATGAACACCAATAATTTAAAGGAAATGAAATCAATCTCTCATTAAAATAAAATTGCATACATGAATGATATACGTCAATGACACCTGATGAACCTCTCCTTCAGCCTAGTATAATTGTTAATTCATACATGAACATGTAAAAACCATGAAAAGCATGTAAATAATATGAACACAAATAATATAAAGGAAATGGAATCAATATTTCATTATAGTACAATGGAATTCATGAATGATATACCTCAATGTCACATCATTAACCTTTCCTTCAACCTGTTAAGAAATTAATAGGGCTTAAATTGGAGTGAATTCTATTTAGTTTGATCATTGTTTTTTATATTCTTTGACATTTATTTATGATTAACTTCTTCTTATCTTCTTATTGTAGTGTTCTTGTCATCAAACAACTACCAAGAGATGAAGATCAATAAAACAAATGGACACAAGTTGTAGGCTGCTAGATAGGGCCAAAACCTCTCCTAGAGAGGAAAACCCACAAAAATTTCTTCTTGTCTTATAAAATATTCAAATGACAAATTCCAAGACCCTTAGACCCAGGACCAAGACCATTTTAATACCAAGTCAACCTTCGTGAGAATATGCTTCTTTTCAGCAAGTAAAATCAAGTAAAATCTCTTCAAAATGTTCAACTTTGACCCCTCGCAATAAACTTCATCCTTCACTGTAGTCCTACAACTTTATTCCCTCGTAAAATTAACTAGAACTTCACATGTTTGGGTAATGAGGGCTCTTTTAGGCTTCCTCCTTCCTTTGCTTGGGTGGCTTCTTCTTCAAAGGCTTGTAGATTATCAAATTGACTTCTTTACTTTAGATTTTGTCCCTTCTTTGACAGATTAGAAATTAGGGTTTGTAGATGCAACAAAACCGTAACCTTCTTCACACTTGTGAGAGAGATAGAGTGAAAACTCATATTTTTTCATCTTTCTTTCTTTCTTCTATATCTTCGCTTTCCTTCTTTCTTCTTGTCCTTGCTTTATTGATTGAATGAATGGATGTATCTCTAAATGAGTTCGAATGGTCTCTTATATATAGGCTTCTAAGGAGGACGAATAACCCTAGTAAGGCTGAATTCTTCTCTTCCAAGTTGACATGGTCTTGGAAGGGTAAAAATTCATTTATGACTCAAAAATAAATACTTTCACTTGATAAAATTTACTTAATGGGGTGTTTTACATATGATATTGACCTTTTGACCTTTTGACAAACCCTAGAAGCACTCAATGGGTGCTTTCACCTAAAAAAATAATAATCTTGAGCATGAAACACATGCTAAAAATAATAATAATGATTTTTCCTTTCTTTTTACAAAATATACAAAATCAGAAGTACATGACATATTATGAATACTGAACCTAGTTACGTATTTTAACACTCCCTCTTAACTAGGGAGGTATTCATAATATCAATGGTACAAGGACATTCTAATACTGAAGAGTTCTCATAAGAAGAGATGTACTGGTAAGCCATCTCATAAGTTATCTTTTGAGCTCATGTCAATGCATCATATCAATCAACATTATCATATGGAAAGGCCTTGAATAACAACCCTATATCTCCACTATACTACAACACAATGTTGGGGATACAATGATTTATAGACACCCTCAACATCGTCTCTCAAGGAACGTACCCCATCCATACGTTCGCAAGGTATGTCCTTTTAGGACCATTACCCTCTTGTAATTATACATCCTCAATGAATCTCCTCTTTGACTACTCTTTCCTATTGGATTCCCTACCTCATCCTCAAAGAGTATTGATTCCCAAGACTACTTTTATCCTCAAGAAGTATCGGTCTAATATGATTGCCCAATCCTCCATTATTTATTGATAATGTGAAGACAATAATGACGTGTGTATCTTTCCCTCTCAACTAGGGAGGAGATATCAACTAGTTCAAGCGTTCTTCTTAAATACTCTATCTTCTTATTAGGAAGATATTTTGTCAAAATATCAACTACCTACTCATCGGTGGGTAGTTGAACTACCTAATCTTGAACCATTTTTCCTATGTAATGATACTTTTTGTTTATGTGATTTGTTCTTGCATGGAATATGGGGTATTCTGACAACCTTACGCAACTTTTTTTGTCACAGTGTATAATTGTAGGGTCCATCAGTACTTCAAACAAATCAGATAACATCTTCCTTAACTATACAACTTCTCTACCAACTTCACATATTGCAGTATATTCTGCTTCAACATTACTTAGAGCAATTGATTCTTGCTTTCTACTCATCCATGAGATCATAGAGGATCCCAAGCTAAAACATCTTCCAACAATGCTTCTTCCATCTATCTCACTTCCTCCCCAATCTGAATTTGTATATCCCAGTAATTGGATATTGTTCTTTCCATCATACTTTAGGAAATGATGTATTGTCCATCGTAGATATCTCAATATATGTTTGGATGCTATCCAGTGGTTGTTTAATAATCTAGGGCATTTAGTTAGGATGAGATTCTTCTGACGAAGATAACTATTTGAGAGGTACTTTTAAATTTTTCTTATTAGTACAATATTCTTTTGTTATTATTAGAGTGTGTTTTCTTACTTCATAAAACAGTTACCCAAAACAAAAGAGACAAGAACACAAGATGTTGGTTCTCAGCCAAGGAAAAAATCTCGCTCTCACCTAGAGAGGAAAACCCTTGTGCAATTTTCTTTTATTCAATCTTTGATTGACAAATTCCAAACCATAGACCCTTTACTTCAGTATGCCTCCAAGACCTTGTCACTGCTCTTCTAGGCTCCTTATGTTGATCTTCCTTTCTGCACTTCTTTGTACTAGAACTAAGGAAACTCGATCCCTAGTCTAATATCCCTTTACAATAAGTTTCTTTCCATCCTTCCTTAGATTTAGAATCGGTCTTCTAGAGATTTTTGGTCCTTCTTTGTACACACTTGATACACAATATCAAGGTCTTTTTCTTGTTGTGGAAACCCTTCTTCACACTATGTATACTTTCAGTCTCTTCCTGAAATATCTGAGATCAAGACAAGGACTAATATCATCTCTTTTTTTCACACCTTGCAGTCCCTTACTCCCTACTATATGGTTCTTCTTCTTCGTACTTCTTTTTGGCACTAGATAGAAGATCCTTTATATCATTGTTCTCTCTGAAAGTGACCTTCGGCCTACCTCAGAGATGAAAGGTAGGTACAGACACAAAACAAATATCCCTTATTACGGTGTTAAACTCCCTTTGTTCTTTGTTGAATAGCCTCTTCCTTATGCACCAGAATGAAATTTTTTTATTGCACTTCAATCTCATAACTTGACCAAATTGATTTATCTAAATGAAGCCACATTTCCTTCTTTATATAGGGACAATCTCCCTCTTCTAGGCCGACTTGACTTCTGTGGGTAGGCTAACTTCATCAAGGGGTATATTCAATCATACTTGAGTTGAATTTTATGGAGCTTCTTGACAAGGTCTTGGAGCATAAAATTACTTCAATAAATTATTTTTTTCAAGTGTAGAATCACTTCATATACATGATTCTAAATTATATATTTATGACAAGATGACAAATCCTTAAAGAGATCAAGAAGAAGTCTTTGACCTATAAAAACTCCTTGCTCATGATACCCATGAGGCGAGCATTACAAAATACATTTTATTATCTTTGTCTCTTCATTACATGGATTTATAATTACTTAGTCAATATGAAGACCGAACCTAGTTACACTTTCTTCAATGCCCCCTATTAACTAGTGAGGTATTCATACTTCATTATAAGGTGTTTGGACATTTTCAATATGAAGAATTCACATAAGACAAATCAAATTGGAAATCCATATGTTATAGTATCATAGTAACCAACATTGTTTCCACGGAAAGGCCTTGAGTGATAGCTTTATATCTCATTAGATTAGAGAACAATGTTGGAGAGACCAATGACTATAAACACCTTAATCATTTTATCTCAAGGTACATACCCACCTGGGTGTTCACTGAGCATGACCTTCTAGGACTATTATTATCTTGGCTTCCAAAACCTCAAAGAATATCGGTCCTCTTGCATATGCTTTTCTTGGATTCCTTACACATCCTTAGAGAGCATCGGATGCCAGATGATTACCCAATACTTCCATTCTTTCTTCCCAAGTGAACAAAATAATGTTGTGTCTATCTCTCCCTCTCAACTAGTAAATATAATCCCACTCCTATAAAGGAATATACCCAAGCTCCCTCTAACCAGGGACTTTCCCAAGTTCCCTTTTAATTAGGGTCTTGTTAGAGCTCCCTCTTAACTCGGGACTCTCTTTTCATCAACTTCTTCTTCGTGGGTCCTTCAGCTACTTGATCAATTTATATCCTTGATGCCATGGAATTTAGTTGAGCTTCTTCCTTGTAGGGCATTAGCCATTTATCACTTTCCTTATTGGTTCGTCATGTCATTCCTTTCTTCATGGAAAGTGGCATTGTTGATATATGTAACCTTCATGATATGGCTACTTCTTCCTCATCATGTTTCTTTTAGGAATTTCCATCCAGCAGATGAATGCTAGTTGTACTTGCACTTAAAATTCTTGTTCCAGTAGATTTGCATGAACCCATCTAGATATTATTCAAGAAATAAAAACATAACATCAAATCAAATAATACCTTATGAGATGGTTCTTCATCGTGACATCTTCCTGTAGGTATCAACATGTTGGCACATATCCCAAAGATATCCATTGTCAAGGGTATCCATCTTTTTCAGAATTCCATCATAGTCTTCATATCTTTCTGGGAGATTTCCTCATCAGATATTCTTGGTCTTTTGGATGTTGATCACCTTCATCATGGTTGCATATCTCATGATCTCTTCCTTCCTTACACATTCCATTCCCAAGAGCTTCCAATAAGAGTTCCTTAATTATAGTCAACCACCTCATACTTCATATGAGGACATACTATGTTGATTTCATCTAGTGTGGCTTATGCCTTCTTGCATCCTTTAAGAGGAGGAGATCATTTTCCCTTGATCATGATTCTCAAGATATAAGTAGTGATCCATGTTACCTACAACCATATGACATGACTTTTTAATAGTAAATACAAAAATAAATAACTCTTTTTACCTTTAGGTCATCTAGGATTCTTTAAACAACTTCCTTGATTGAAAAGATATGCAACCCCTTGATCTGCTTCATTTCTCATGTCATCATACCATCATCCCATGAGCTCCATAAGATGGAGTTTTTGATGAAACACTTTCTTCCTTTCTCGATCAGTGAATCCTTTAATTAGAATTCCATCTCGCGTATCCTTATTTAGCAGATGTTTCTCCTTTTAAACTGATGTATGATGAAACCTATCCTGGATGACTTCTTTCTTTGATATTCCAATGGGTTCACCAAGAGGTCTATCCTTATTCTTCCCTCTTTTAGCTTCATCCATTTCTTCAGTCAAATGGACTTCTTCTCTATTCTTTTTATTTTCATTCTTTAAGATAAGAACAATTTTTCCTGTAAACTACATAATCTTTTGCTTCCATAGCATTGAATTTTAGCTATGCTCTTTTTCCCTTTTATGAGTACTAGGATTTTTCAAACTTCCTTTCCTTCTAGCAAATGTGTTAGTCCTCAATACTTTTTCCCTCGACTTTTCTTCTTCTATCTTGCATATAAATCACAAGTAGAATGAGGTAACTCACTTATCCCATGAATTTTGTCACCCTCATGATGATGCCACAAGTTCTTATTTCTAATGCTTCCATGATGTCACACCACATCTTATTATAGACATAACCTATGCATGAACTAGGAGCCATAAAGAGAAGTATAGTGAGATAGACTATCATAATGATTTCTTACTCCCTCTTACCATGGAATTTCTTTCCTCGGCTCCTCCTATCTTTTCCAGTGATATGAAATTTATTTTCTTGTAATGTTCATAATTCTTCTTCTAGATTCTTTGATGTCTCCAATATTTGTTTATGTGAGAGGAATTTAAGAGTTCCTTCCCATGAATTCAAGGGAGAACTTTTTCATTGATATTTTTCATGACTTCACTTATTTACGAGGACTATGACTTTCCTCCTTATTTCATGCAAGGAACTTTGGTGACCTATCCAACTTATATATCTCCTTGCAAGAATGAATTCATTTTACCAAATTGATTAAAGAATGAAAAATACTTACTTGACATGTGAAGATGAAATATTCACCTTAATCATGTTGAAGGTGGTTGAATAAGTTGCATTGATGCTTCCTCTGGATGAGATCCTTGTTACAATGATAGGAAGCTTGCCTTCTTTCCTTCAAGATACTTTGACTTATATATCCAATCCTTATGATTAAAAAAGCTTGACATACTTGAGATGGAATTATATTTCTATCACACCAGTGGACTATGGAACCTTATAGTATTCTATTAAAATTGCAACATTGTGTAGAACCATAGAGTATCGAGGTCACTTGATATGATTATCACCTTATAGTACTGAGATCTATCACCGTGGTATGACATAGATCAAGACCGTGAGAGGCACTGAAACTGTTTCCATGTACCTGAGACTATAATCATGAAATTTATTCAAGAAATTCGGATATGGATCAGTATCACTGTAATACTTATACTAAATTGTCTTGCTATAATACCCAACCTAAATTACAGTCATGTAACCTTATTCTAAATTGGGTTACTGTAGTCTAGGTCTGATATTCTTCTATTCAAGATAGTTCTTCATTTGAGACTGTGTACCATCGAACTGTGATATATGTTGAGGGCATATATAAGTGATTTTATCTTCATTCATGACTATAAACCAATCCTTGAGTGTCACTGTAACCATAAATTTAGAAGCCCTTCTTGAAACTTTATCCTTGAATGTTTCTTTTATGCCCTTCCTTTAGCTTCAACACCTTTAGCTCTAATACCATGTTGAAGAATCTAGGGCATTTATTTAGGATGATATTCTTCTGAGAAAGATAACTATTTGAGAGGTACTTTTTAATTTTTCTTATTAGTACAATATTATTTTATTATTATTAGAGTGCGATTTCTTACTTCATTAAATAGTTACCCAAAACAATAGAGACAAGAACATAAGGCATTAGCTCTCAGCCGGGGCAAAAACCTCTCTCTCACCTAGAGAGGAAAACCCTTCTACATTTTTCTTTTATTGAAGCTTCGATTGACAAATTCCAAGCCCCAGACACTTTACTTCAGTATGCCTCCAAGGCCTTGTCACTGCTCTTCTAGTCTCCTTATGTTGATCTTCCGTTTTGCACTGCTTTACACCAGAACTAAGGAAACTTGGTCCCTTGTCCAATAGCCCTTTATAATAGGTTTCTTTCTAGCCTTCCTTAGATTTAGACTCAGCCTTCTAGAGAATCCTTTTCGGTCCTTCTTTGTACACACTTGATACACAATATCAAGGTCTATTTATTGCTATGGAAACCCTCCTTCACACTATGTATACTTTCAGTCTATTCCTGAAATATCTAAGATCAAGACAAAGAATAATATCATCTCTCTTTTGCACACCTTGAAGTCCCTTACTCCCTATTGTATGGTCCTTCTTCTTCGTACTTATTTTCGACACTAGATAGTAGATCCTTTATATCATTGTTCTCTCCTAAAGTGACCTTCGGCCTACCTCAAATATGCAAGGTAAGTACAAACCCAAAAAAAAGATCCGTTATTATTGTGTTAAAATCCCTTTGTTCTTCATTGAATAACCTCTTCCTTATGCACCATAACACATAATTTTTCTTGCACTTCAATATCAAAACTTGACCGACTTGATTTCTCTAAATGAGGTCGCAGTTCCTCCTTTATATAGCGATTGTCTCCCTCTTCTAGGTCAACTTGAATTCTATGGGTAGGATGACTTCATCAAGGGGTATATTCAATCATACTTGAGTTGAATTCTATGGAGCTTCTTGACAAGGTCTTGGAGCATACAATTACTTCAATAAATTGTTCTTTTGAAGTGTAACAACACGTCATATACATGACTCTAAATTATATATTTATGAAAAGAGGACAAATCCCTAAAGACATCAAGAAGAAGTCTTTGACCTATAAAAACTCCTTGCTCATGAAACCCATAAGGAAAGCATTACAAAATACATTTTATTATCTTTGTCTCTTCATTACATGGATTTATAATTACTTAGTCAATATGAAGACCGAACCTAGTTACACTTTCTTCAACAATGGTCATGTCTAGGCTCCATTTGAAAATGACTAAGAATATTCAGTACAAAACAAATATTTGGATGAGTTTTCACAAGATACATCAGAGATCGAACCAATTGTATATAACTTGTCGGATCTAAAGGGATTGATTATGAACTTACCAACTTCTTCAAATTGGTGATCACGGGAGTTGTCATCGGTTTTCTATCCATCACCAAACTTTTGTAGTATCTTAATCACATATTTTCCTTGACCTAGATATATTTCGTTGGATTTTTTCCAAACCTCCAATCCCAAGTAATAATGCATAAGACCTATATCCTTCATATCGAATTTTTCTGCCAATTATTTCTTGCATTATTGAACACGACTTTCCACACCTATTATGAGTGGGTCATCTACATATAGAAGAATGATTACTGGCTCATCCTTCACTACTTTGATATAACTATTTGGATCTACAGAACTCCTTGAAAAACCAAGCCTTAGTAGATATGTATCCATCCTAGCATACCAAGCCCCTGGGGCTTGTTGAAGGCCATAAAGTTCTTTCTTCCGCTTGCAGACATGAGATTCTTTACTATGTATTTCAAATCCCAAGGGTTTCTCAATATATACTTCTCCATCAATGGTACCATTCAGGAAATTTGTCTTGACATCCATTTGATGGATGTTCCATTCTATAGATGTTGCTACAAAGATTAATGATCTTATTGGTATGTATCTTGGTATAGGAGAAAATTTTTCTTCATCGTAAATTACTTCTTGTTGAGAGAAACCCTAGCCACAAACCTTTCTTTTTTCTTATCAATGTTTCCATCTGGCGTATGCTTAATTTTGTAAATCCATTTGGAAGTTACGAAAAAATTGTCATTTGACCTAGGAAAAATTTCCCAAACTCCATTTTTCATTATAGACTAATATTCTCTTTCATAGCATCTTTCCATTCTCTTGATGTTTGACAACTTCTTGAAAATAGGATTTTTCTGCTTCCATCAAATTTTTCATATAGGATCCATACCCTGAATATCTTTTAGGCTTTTTACTTTCCTCAAATGTTCCTTTAGCTGCAACATGTCCTTATGCTTCTTGAAGAGTAAACTTTAATCATGTGGGTCTCTTATGAGGTTCAGGAATTATGACTTGCTGCACAGGTTCACTGGGACCTTCTTTTTCATGATTGGATATAGTATCTTGAACTTCTTATTCCCTTGGAATTTATTCAAATATTGGCAGATCTTCTTCATCGAAATGAATAGGGAGATATTTAGACTTTTTATAAGCAATGCTTTCATAAAAAATCATATCTCTATTTCAATTCAATGTCCTTCCTTAATGTAGATTCTATATGCCTTTGACGAGACACTATAACCAACAAATATGCCCTTTATGCTTATAGGATCCTATTTTTTCCTCTAATCTTTTGGAATGTGAATATAAATAGGGAAGCCAAATATTCTAAGATGGTCTACACATGGTTCTATTTCGATAAATGCTTCTTCAAGAGTCATGTTTTCAACTATCCTATGGGGACTTCAATTTTGAATATAGGTTTTTGTTATGGATGCTTCACCCCAAAAAATTTGAGGTAAGTCTTGATCATGTAACATATCTCTGACACATTCTTCAATTGTATGATTCTTCCTTTCTAATACTCCATTTTGTTCTATATTTTATGGAACTATCAACTTCCTCTTAATTCCAGCCTCCTTATAGAAAGCTATGAGTTATTTTGATGTATATTCCCCTCCATTGTTAGATATGAGCTGCTATAGGGATTTGTGCTCAGTTACATGAATAGAAAACCCTCTCAGGTTTTCTTGGAAACCTAGGGTAGCTAGAGAAAGGAAAATTTTATTCTAAGGATTTGGATTTTCAGTAAGACAAGATGTAGAATAGAGATTAAGAAGATGAGAAGAAGGAGAGCATGTGTGTACTCACATGTATATCTATTAGAGTAGTTAGTGTAGTTGGGAAGCACTCCTTGCTAGCTCCAAAACTTGATCCTGCACATAAAGAGAAAGCCAGCAAACCATCACAACATAATAATCTTGATAATCAAAACTATAAGAAACATCTAAACATCAATGAATAAAAAAATATAAGGCAAACACTTCCAAACATTCATTAGTTAGATACAAGAAGTAAAAAATGAATAATTATATGGAAGGAAGAACAACTGATCTATATTAATCAAATAGGAAGGAGATTACAATCAATAGAAGTTGTAGCAACACCTCCTCCAGCTCCTAGCTCCAAAAACTCTCACTCTCAAGTTAGATCTCAACAACATAATAATACAATAGTTCCCATCCCTTTCTCAATGGCCAAGCCTCCATTATATAGGAAACTAGAGGCTATGCAGATTTCCAAATTCGTCCTTAGTTTAGTTTGGGAAAAATCTTTGGGGTGAATAATATTTCCTCATATAAAGATGCTTTTATCTGATTTTTAGATGCTTTAGTGCTTAGGACCATAATTATTCATGCTTTTTGGCTCTTTCATACTTTTGTATGATTTTATTATTTAGGAAAATTTTGTAGATGAGGATAAATAGATCAAATTCCACCATGTGAATTTCCTCAAATAAACAGGAATGTCATAGTGAGTTTAACTCTAGCTTTTTGCTTGTGACTTAGGTGAGGATTTGGTAAGGTTGGTTTGATAGAGAAAGACAAAGTTATAGACTAGGATAATGTTGTTATTGTTTGGTCAATTCATTGTCCTTGAATTCGCAATCATAAATTGTCAACCAGGGTGTGTCGACTAATGAAGTATAGGTGCACAACATGTGGTTAGAAGTTGTTTTAGTAGGTCGTTATGTATTTGTAAAGGTCTAAACTTAATATGGGGTTATGTTTGTCAATTATATTAATGTTGTAATTCTTAGGGATGTTCATTAAGTTTCCTAGGAATTAATCTCTATGCAATCAGTTTGTGGATGATGTGAGGGTGATTTTACTTATGTTAGATTGTTGGGATTTGATCTTAAATATCTTTGCTGCAACTCCTAATTCTCTAAGTGCAAAATGAAGCCTTACTCTAGCATCTATGAAGGAATATTTTTGAACTCAATTGTTTTAGGAGAGATCTTCTCGCTTGTTCAATTTCTTTTCAAACAAAGTAATCCAAGCAACAACTATGAATTGAACACACACTTCAATTATCCTGGATAATAAGAAGAGGAAATAACTGTGCAGTACCTGGTATAAAGAAAAGTAAATAACAATCCAATCTAGGTATAAAGAAAATTAAGGTTCTGATGCAGATAACAATTCGAGATCATTATATAGCATTACAAAACAGAGCAATTGAATAATTAAAGGAAATCATATTGTATTTGATTAAAACCTGCCACTGTTTGTAGGGGCCCTCCACATAGCAATTCAGAGCTTCAAATCAGTACAATGCTTGCACACAAAAACCAAATCCATTCACATGAAATTCACAAATTGTTCAGAAAACATATCATTCAGCGCGCACTCAAATAACAGTGTGACCCTTAGCTTTATAGCATGTAGATCCTAAGCCTAATATCTCTTAGCCCTATCTAAACTTATATCGTGAAACCATCATTTTTCTATTTTGAAAGCAAAACGATAAGGTTTCAACTGATTTTGGGTTTTGTTTTGTGTTAATTTGGCGGTTGACTTAGAGTTTGACCGCGATCTCCTATGCATCTTTTAGAAAATATTTTCGAGTGGATAGGAAGGTATCCATGAGGGAGCCATCCTCTATCCATCCGCACCATTCGTTGCTGACCTGGAACTCTGGAACCTCGTGAACAATAAAGACAACTATGGAATCCTGGACTAGCTACAGAAACAGACTGATTCGGTAGCTAATTATAACTTTAATTAAAATAATAGGGTATACAGCTGAATATGAACAAGAAAACATACTAATGCATACCTTCATCAAAACCTTGTAGATATGGCTTTATTAAGTGGTAAATATATATGAAAAAGAGAGAATTATTGGGCAAAAATATGTCATGTTAGGACAATATTCAGACTCTACATTTCCCCAGACTGGAGATGTTGTATGTCCTCATACACTTTTTCCTTGTCTTCTGCTTGTGTCTCTTGTTTGTCATCTCCCTGTTTCACTGTTTTCTTCTTTTTGCTAGAGATTGGAATTCTAGGCTTCCTAATTAGAATTTTGTACTTTAAACTATTTATCTCTCTCTGCATAATTCAGTTCTCTTTCTTCAGCTTCTTGTTTTTCTTATACCACAAGCTTAGATGTAGGTTTAGATTGTCACTCTTGGTGATCTGTATCTCACTTTGTGTCTTCTGGGCTTGATTTTCATTTTTAAGATACTGATTCAGTGTTTCTAGTTCAAAGATCTCCTGCTTCAAGATGTTTGAGGCCAATTGTTCATTCACCTAATTGCTTCCTTCTCCAAGGCTCTGTATTGTCTCCTTAGTTGTTGTCGCCTTCCTTTCCAATGATTCTATGTAGTCATATATTTCCTGCTGTGCAGAGTCAATACCTGGACTATGTTTTGGGCTTCCTAGAGGTGAGCTGTAAGAATGTGGTGATGATCTTGGTGACCCTTTTGGAGAATTCCCAAGGCTTCCAATTTGCTTATCCTCTATTGGTTCAATCTCTATTTGAGTGTTTTCTGTTGGCTCTTCTTCAGTCGGCTCATTTTCGTCCAGGTTAATGTATTCTATAATTTTTGAGGTTGTTTGTTGAGTCGTTCTCAACCTTGTTCTCCTTCTCAACCCTGGGGTTTGTGTTCTCTGCACTTTCCTCCTCTTATTCTCTGATTTTTCTTTTAGAGGAGAGTTTTTATTTTGTGAGAGTTCTTCTTTTCCTGGGCTAGCTTTCTTTCTTCTAGGGTTTCCTCTCTTGGTTCTCTGCAAAATCTTTACTATAGGCAACTCTTCTTCTGTTACCTCTGTCTAAATTTGAGGTGCCCGTTCCTTTATCATTTTTATGGTTCTTTTCTCCCTCTGAGGGCCCTACTACTACTTGGTTTTTCTGGGGATTTTTCCTCGAAATGGTTCCTTATTAAGAAACTTTCCTAGTCATCCCTTGTACTTCGGAGGTGAAATTCGACCAATATTTTCACCAGACCATGATGGTACATGGTGTTTTATATGCATTGAATTTTCTTTTGAACATTTGTAGCCATTTCCCTAAGGCTATTCAAGAGAAAATAGGGGAGGTTCATCTGATGATCCTCAAGGAAGTGCATCATCATTCTAACATGATAAAAGTACATTTGTCCAAACCTACCCTCACAAGTGATAAACTTCTGAAGCACAAGCAATAAGTTTCTCCATTTATTTTTAAGAGCAGAGCTTGGAATACCTTTTTTGTAGACCATTGTGTCCATGTTTGGATTCTTGAGGAAAACCCTCCAATCCTCGAAATGAATCCCTTTGTTTTTAAACCATTTTTCTCCATGCCTTGGCAACTTAGTGGCCTGAGCAATCATAGACTCCGTTACTGTGAGCTTTATGTCCCCAATTTCGGCCTCCATTCCATCAAAGGAACGTGCAAATGTCTTGGTGTTGGGTCTTGAAATTGTCATTCATTTCCATTACACTTTCACTATGATGTCCATTATATCACCTCCATTTCACTACCATGTCACTACATTCATCTCACTTTCATTATTATTGGGTCACATTTATGTTTTTCCAAACTTTATTAATTCTTAGCATTTTTAAGTGAATTTTTGGTTAAGAATTAGAAAATAATGTGCATATGCTTATACCTAACAAGTGAGTTGAGATCGTTGACATGTGTAGGTCAAAAGGAGGCTTCTAGAAGACCTTTATGTGGCACCTAAGGCCAAATTCGAATTTGAGTGGAGAGGATCATGGGATCATGAGGATATGTGTCACATTTCCTATTTGTATTGAAACTCTAAGAAGACATGTGCCTTATCATTTCCTATTTTGATTAGAACTCTAGAGATATAGGGAGAGATTCATGGGCACTCTTTAAGGAGATGACTTCTCATCTTTTTGTATAAATAGGAGACCTCTCTCCTTCATTTGGTAGCTTTTTAGTCTTAGATGTTTTGGAAAGATTTGGGAGCTTTGGAGAGCTTTGTAAACTCTTGTTAGATCAACTTGTTGTACTTTGTAATTTTGAAGAATTTTAATAAAGCTTTGATGTTCTCAACATGGAAGGAGATGTGAAGTAGATGTCATGGAGCATATTAGAATGTAAGGTAGAGTAGATTTTGTTTTGTAGTTTTGCTTTGATTTCATTCAAGTATGTCATTTTATTGCTTTCAATTTTAATAGTTTAGATTTTCCATTTATGCAAGTGTGTTCCACCGGTTGATTGTAGATTTATCTAACTGTGTAATCTATGCTTGACAAAATAGTCCAAGAAAGTAGTCCTCCTATTTTCCAATTGATTCTTGGAGCATTATAGCACACAATAGATTAGTTTTCCTTTACATGTTTTGTATTTGCTTTCCATTTTAAATTTAAGTTGTTTCAATGCATTTTTCTTCTTAGTATAGTCACTCATGATATAAACCAATATTTCTAGAGCCTTTCGTTGATGATTAATCCTCAAGCTAAATGGCGAAATGTTGTGTTTATGAATGAGATTTCTTGCTGTTTAATGCCTTTTTCTTCTTAGTATAGTCACTCATGATATAAACAAATATTTCCAGAGCCTTTTGTTGATGATTAACTCTCAAACTAAATGGCAAAATGTTGTGTTTATGAATGAGATTTCTTGTTGTTCATTAGTTTAGAGTTAAATAGCTTAATGCCATTTTCTTATCAATTTAGTAACTCATGATTTAAATAGATATTTCCAAAAGCCCTTCATCAATGGTTGAACCTAAGACTAAGTGGTGAAATGTTTTACTAATGACTGAGTTTTTCCTTGCATTTCATTTTCAGTTTTAGAACAATGAAGTATTGAATCCCTCATAATGTTATCACAAGGAGGTAGTTCTCCCAAAATTGTGTAGCAAAGTGATAAAATACTTCATTTAGTTTTTATCATTATTTTTGCTTTCATTTCATAGACATTTTGCTGGCTTAGATTAATCTAACTGTTCAAAGTTTTGATTTGTTTTTATCTAATGTTCATTTCCTTTTCTCCCTTCTTTAGAAATTAGATTCTAACATTAAAAGTCATTAGATTTAATTGTCCATTAACATTTAGAGATTTCACCTAGAAGCATAGCTTTTCTTTCTGTTAACACCCAGGTTGTTCCCTATGACTCCCAAGGGAATACGGCCGGGGTAACCACTAACCAATCTTTGGACGACAGTTTCTAGCCAAATTGTAGTCAGAGAGGGCTCTCTCTTTATAATTTATCTCTGTTTGTGATGATTTTAGGCTAGCTATAAGTTCAGGTCTGTTTTGGGTTTTTTACTTGGATGATAATTTCAGTCAAGGTGCTTATGTATTTTCCAAAGTGTTCTAGTCCATTAGGCTATGGAGTCAATGGTCCTTTAGATGCTTGATGTGCTGCTATGATACTGTAGTGATGATGTAGAGCCAGATTAGTGTCTGAGAAATAACCTTTGTAATAGTGATGGAATGGAGTGTATCTATTTAGTGTAAGGAAATTAAGAATCTTACAGTTAACTGTTGGATTAAGACAGTGAGAATATTGACCCAGGAGCATTTAAGAATTTCTAGGTGATATTCATACACATAGAATTAACAGACACATGAGCAATTAAGAATTCATGTACATATTTAACCCTGAAGACAAACATTTACAGCAGCAAAAATTGAGCACAAGGTGTAATAAAACAGATCTTGTACTATTCTTTTTCTTCACTGCTAGCTTAGTATGAGATAAGTATGATTTGATAAACATAAGAAAAACAATAACAGAGTTTTGAAGAAAACTTGTTATTTCGTCAGACAGCACAGGAATTCTGCATCAACACAGGGAGCATCCTCCAGACATCAAATAATTTCAGGAAATCACTGAGCTCATCCAGCCCTTTGTATTAGATAATTCTGAAAGTGTACAATACAAGTGTTCTCATAGAGAAAATTACCAACCCCTTATGAGTTACTCAGGGGAGTTTATATACAAAATTTACATCAAAAATATCAACGAAATGAGTTAATATCTCATTTATGATATGCTAATCTCCGGAATGCAGTAGCTGAAGGAGTGAATGCAGCTGAAATTCCTTTATGCTTCAGCTGTCAAATAGTCAGAAGATATTTGGTCTTTATGGCTGTTAGAGTCGGTTGGAGATGCGCTGTTCAAAACTTGGCTAGCTGTCATCGTCTTATGTGATGAGTCACTTCTTAGCTGTTTTTAAATGCTAACCCTTTTCCGCTGTTTTTCTTCTAGTGACCTGGAGCTGGCAGTGACCAAACAGCTGGAATTATCGTGGCAAAATCTGAAGCATAAACTGCCACCAATCCTCCTTAGGCATTTGATGCCTGCGTATTTTTATCAATGTTTCCTCTGCCTCTGTATGTTTTTAAAGATTGGGAGGGGTCTCAAACAGGTGATTCACCTCATTCTCAATGAAGAACATGCCTTCAAGTTTTTCATATAAACTCTGTCCTGTAGGAGGCCCTGCTGGTTCAGATGTACTGCCAGATGCAATAATCTGATTTTCAATAGTGGTCACCATTCTGTTGGCCATTTGATCTAGGGAGATCAGCTTTCCTGCACCACTTAGCAGGCTGGGCAGGCCTTTTGCTTGCAGCACTCCCATTTTGGCCTTGTATTCCTCCACATCTGCTTGCATTTCAAAAAATTTCCTCTCTACTATTTGTATATAGTTTCTTAGAGTTAGTGCCTTCTTGGCAGAGAGGACAGCTTCTGTTCTGTTGGGAATGCCTATGGCTGCCAATTCTTCCCTTTCCTGTCTATTCAGGAAGTCTATCATCCTGTTTGCCTGTTCTGTTTTCTTTCCTAGTACTGTCTTGGCCTTCTGAATTTCCGATTGTGCTTGGCCCATCAAATCCATCTGCTCATGCATTATTTTTATTGACCTCCACTGTTGTTTGATGGATTGGCCAATTTTATCCCATAGGATTCTCTTTATGTCAGCCATAGCTGTCTTTAGATTCAACTCCTTTTCTAAGGCCTTTATCTTGTCTCTTTGGGCCTTTATTTCTCTGCCCTGTTCTGCTACAGTCATTTTGGAGTTGGTATACTTGGAGTCCAGTTCTGCCAATTTTTCCTTGGTCTTCTTTATTTCGTCTGCTTGGATCTCCATTGCTTTGATGGCCTTGGTCAATTCTTCTATACTTGGACTGGCATCTGGGGCTGCTGCTGTTCCTGCTGCTTCTACTGTAGGGGGCACTGCTGCCCCTGAAGTTGCTGCTGTTGTTGATGTAGTTGGAGGATCTTGGGAAATGGAATCTGCTTGTTTTTCCTGTAATATTCCTTCCAGCTCTTTCTCCTGTTCCCTAATCCTTTGGTCTTGCTGCATTAGGAGGTCTAGCTGGTCCTCAGCCCGTTTTTGCTTTTGAAGTTCTGCTGTTTGAGGGTGCTCTGTGGGCTGCAGCTTCAACCTCTTCTTTAATGCGTTCAAGTCATCATCCTTTTTCTTCATGAGGGCCTTTACACCCGTTGGATCACTAGGATCATGTCCTAGATCGATGATGATCTCCTCCAGGGACTTTATTCTGTTGTCTTTGGCTTGGGATGACAATCTCTCAAAATCCAACTGGGTGTTGGTGTTTTTTAGGGACTCCTTCAACTCATGGGCCAAGGTGGCCTTCTCTACTAGGGTTGCATAGACCATCTCTCCAGTTTACTTTTGGAGTTCAATCTGGTCCATGGGATGTATATCCCTGGCTAGGACCTCCACCCTTGTCTTTATGAAATCTGCAGGTGTCTTGGGCTCCGGCCCCATTGGCTTGTACTGGCTCAGGAGCAATTTCTCCTGCTGAATTTCATATACCGACAATAGTCTCTCTTGCTGGGCTGGTGTTGCATCTACGAATTGCTTGTAGACCTCGGCCCTTAGCAGCTCATTCTGAGCTTTTATCTGTTTGAAAGAAGCCTTGGGGCTTTTGGGCTTCTTGGTCTACTGGGAAGAGGAGGACACCTCTAAGCCGAGTTGTAAAGTTTGCTCCTACTGAAAGGAGCTTGTACCTGTGTGTTGACTGCCCTCCTTGTCTTTTCTTTCACTCTCCAAGACATCATCAGTAATGTCTTCTACCTCTGGGGAGTCTGCTCTTTGCCTTTTGGCTTCTGGCTGGTGGGAGGATCCACTGAGAGGAGTGGACTCTTCTCTATCTCTTTTAGTTCCCCTTTCCTCATGTGTTGGGGTCTGTAAGATTGGGGCAGTTACTGGCTCTTTTTGTGGAGGTGGAATTTGCAGTGTTGGAGCTGCTGGTAGCTGAGTCTGTAGAGGGACATTTTGCCCTTGTTGCTGTTCTTGTTGCTGCCCTGTTTGCTGCTCTGCTTTAGGGGCAGGCTTTTCTTTTGTTACCTCCTCTTCTGTACCCATTATACCCTTGCCTTTATCTAACACTGGTGCTGATGTAGAAGGTGCCTGTGGTGCAGTCTTTGTAGCCGAGGTCCCTTCTCCTATTGAATAAGGCAGTCTGAAAGGTACCTGCTGCACATAGTCTAGGTCAATAGTCTTTTCAAGCTCCCTCCTACTCTTTAGCATTCTCTCTTCCTCGGTTAGATTTTCAACTAGAGTGTCGATCTGCCATTCTTGCAGGTTGGCATATTTTTCAATGTGAGAGTACTGGCAATGTTTAATGCCTATAAGCCTATACTTGTTTCTTCTAGCAGTGATGAAACCTTGAGGGTCATAATGGACCCACCGAAAACTATAGGATAACTTGTATTTATCCTTGAGGATTAGGTCTGCCTCTTCCCACCCTTCTTTTTTGTTCATGGTGAAGGGGCCCAACTCGTGTTTGAACTTGAGATGGGCCTTCTTTTTGGCGCTGTGGAAATGGGTGAGGTTTGACTGAATCAACTGCCTGTAATATTCCAAGGCAAATAACCTCATAGGTACATATTTTGGGAGCCTGTATGGACAGAGCTCACAGCCATAGATCCTAATGACAGTATGGTTCTCATATAGGTACCCGTCACCTATTTTATATTTTCTAGAAAGCTGCAGGGCTTTCTTTATCTCATTTGATACTCTGGGAGGAGGGGACTTCATCAATAGGCAAGAGACTGGGTATACAAATTGGTCAACAAATTCACAGTAGGTATAGGGTGAGTTTGTGACCTTATGAAAGACAGAGGTCCAGAAGATAACAGATCTTCTTTCCCCTTTGTGATCCAGCCTTCTGATGTAGCATGGGAAGGCTTCAGAGTGGTAGTACATGAATAGGTGGTAAATATAGGCTGAGTACCTAAAGACCCCTTGCCTGTCCACCTTGCTCAGCTGATCATGAATCTTATTGGCAATGAATTTAGCAAAGTTATATTTCCTGGCAGGGGGTTGGCGTGGGCTATATGCAGATAGAAATACCAGCATTGTTTTGTCCACATGCTCACTGTTTTTGTATCCCAGCACATAGGCAATCATGTCCAGTAAAAGCCTGCCTATATCATTGAAGTGGATACCCAGGTAGGGAGGTGGCTCTGTAGGCTAGCACTCAGGTCTCATGAAATCTCTGGTGACCTTTTGAATCTCCTCACTGGTCATCTTTTCACCAGTCTCTAGCAAATAGCTTATGGAAAATGGGATTAGCAATTCTGTCTTATCAAAATGTAACATTTTGTTGATAGACTCAGCATTAATGTAGAAAAGGATCCTTCCAGATGGAGTGCTAACAGTTCTGTGCTGGACATTATAGTTTTCAGCACATAGGTGAATGACTTCAGGGAAGACATTTACAGCTGGGAGACAATAGTATGGTAGGTTTGACTCCCATATCCCATGTGTACCATGACCATCCTTATATTCCTCTCTCAACTGACTGAAAGTCTGCAAGAAGTCCCTGTTGCCCTCAAAATCTTCAATAAGACAGTCCTTGTCAACCAATGGCAAGGCCTCCAGCTCTCTATTTGTTGGATTCAATGGAGCTACACTGAGGGATGAGGATGCAGAAGCAGCCATTGTAAAACTTGATTTGAAATAAGGTGATGGCAATTGTTTACAAAGTCTCTTTTTTTTTTTTTTTTTAAAAGCTTGAGTAATAGGACCAATACAGACCAAGTCTGAAGTGTTTTTCTCAGTGAAAATGCAAGCTGGTTTCTACAGTTTGCTGCAACCTCTCAGGGACGTGAACTGCCAAGGGTAAGTTGCAGAGGTAATGAGGTTTCTTTTGGTAAAAATGCAGCTGGCCTGTACTCGGCAAAAGGGAACAATGCCGAGCACCTTGAGGACAATTTTATAGTTTCATCCCGTGGAATGACCGCTCTAATGTCGAATTATAGTTCAGGGGTGGTGCAGGTTGCTTGGGCTTACTTTAGGTAACAAGCAGAGTTGAATTTAGGATTTTTACCAGTTTTTTAATGGTGAATTTACAGAGAATTGGAATGCATGGGCAAAAGTGGGGAAAACTGGTGAAATACCTGGAAAAACTAGCTTGGAAGCTTGCAGACTGAGCTGTGGAGGTTTAATGCCGTCGAATTCTGGACTTGTAGCGGTTGAAATGTTGAATTTGATGGCTGGGGAAAAATTTCGCGGCAGCTGGCTGACAACGACTATTTCTTTTGCGCGTGAAAATGACCCAAAATGGTTTATTTGGTCGTTTATAACGTTAAATTTGGAAAAAGTATGCATTTGGTGCTTTTCCTGCCGATGACGTCAGCATGACGTCATGGCGGGGCCCAGGTACGGAGGTGACGTGGCCGCTGAGGTGTGAGCCAGGGTGGCAGGACACGGCGGCGGGTGAATAAGGTGGCAGGAGTACGTGGAGGATCACATGGCGCGAGGGTGGGCGAAAGGTGCTACGTCAGGATGACGCAACGATGACATAAGGGACGGCGGTATCGGAATGGTGGTAAGTGGGTTCCCCGCACCGCCTTTGCTGATGAGTGGTATTGGGGAGGGGGGCTCCGAACAACCCCGGCGTTTGACACGCGTCCAGGGTACGGAGCGGGAAACCACTTTCCCCGGACGCTAAAGGTCGGCAGATCGGGGAACAGAAATGACCGCCCACCGTTGGATCATGGGTGGCAGAAGATTGACGGCTGGCGGGCCCTCCGACGGATCGTGCAGGTTTTGGGGCCCCGCCGGCCTTAATTAAATATTCATTTAAATATTTACAGCGGAGCACTATAGGAAAGGGGGTTTTTGATGTGTTTTGGGGATTTTTCGGGTTTTTCAAGGGTTTTATAAGAGAAAGGGGTTTATAGGAGTGATTTTAGCAAGGGAAAAAGGGGGTTTTTTGTGTTTTTGAGCAGAGGGATGGTGAGGGCTGAGGGAAGAGGTTGCTGCTCATAACCAGAGGTTAGAGCAGCTCCAAGATAGGGTTGACCACAGTCCCAGATGGACTAAAGTCTCCCTTGACCATTTATTTGGCTATAGTGCCAAGAGGAGGATATGTACATAGTGCTGGGATTTATACACCATAGTGTTATTATAGTAGGGAAAGGGGGACATAGGGGATTTAGATAGTAGAGTTAGGGGTTAAGATGTATGAAAGGGTAAATGAAGGGGAAACCACTAAGTTTGTTTGAAACTCACTTAGTTTAGGGAGTAGATCAAAATGAAAAGAATTTTACACAGGAAATGTGGCTTTTAAATGAACAAGAACCATCATAAAACCTTAGAAATTTCTCATCAATCTCCATGGATGAAGGGATGTTAGTAATAAGAGTGGAAGGGGAATAAGGGAGGTTAGACATGCTCCTTCGCTTGCTGCAACTTGATGAAGAAGAACACCTTCTCAATTCATTGACTTTGCTTTGGTAAACAAAGTTAACACACCTGCAATGGTAAAGATAACCTTTCTGCAACCCCAACTACTTACCCAGCTACTTGCCTAGCATTTTTTATTTCTTCTTGGAGGGTGCACTTGGACTTGCAGACCCTTACCTGCCTTTTCTTTTATTTGGCTTTTTCTTTTGTTTTTTCTATCTACTTCTACCCTTATTTCTTCCAAGGTCCCAGATTAAGCTGTTGGGAGCCTTTTCTTCTCTACCTGAACTACTTGTCTGCCAAGATTAAACAGTTTGGACAGACTTCTTTCTCTAATCTACAACTGAAAATTTAAAACATGACATGATCCAGATTAGACTGTTGGACCATCCATCAAAATTTAAGTCCATACCAAGCTATAAGCACAGATTGGATTCTCTTGGAAATATGTGATCTTTGAATCATCAAAGCAGAGCATATTTGGAACTTCTATAGCCAATCATGAAATATGAAACCTATTGGTATAGGTAGCTAACACTTTCTTAGAGTAATTTCCTTAAGCATAAGAAACAAAACCCCCAAAAACAACATAAACTATTAAACAACGAAGTAAGAGAAAGGTTAACTAAGCACATATGGTGCACTACACTTCATCAGCTTATGATACCTGGATTGATAATTTATGTAGAGTAATTTAGGACACTAAATTGACTAGACACTTGGTTACCTCTTTGTGGAAATCGCTAAATTTCTCAATGAACTGCAACCATTGTCTTCTTTGCAGCAACTCCCTAGTTTATGGGTACCCCTCTAAGAATTGCTTCCCTACTGGCTCAGTTTGAACAATTACCCCCATGCTGAAGGATGCTTTGTCTTGAACATTGGCTACCTTGACAAGAAAATGGGACTGGTTGAGTTTGCTGGCTGGCATAAAGATGGTGTGATTGTGAAAGAATAAAGGAGTGTAGGAATAGGGAAGAATATATGGGTTATCAAGATGATTATGGAAATGGATTCGACTGTTAGGCGCATTCAAACTTATGATTTGGTAATTAATTTGGTATATTTGGCACAAGGTCGTGACATGACTTTTAGAGTGGTGGCATATAATATTTTGTTAGATGGCCATTACCCGTAGGGTATAATGATTGCACTTTAGTACTGTATTTTCTTACTCATACATGCTATATCTCTTTCCCTATTGTTCAATTAAAGCAACACATACCTTTAATTTTTTGTTGCTAACCTTATCTGTTGTCCTTTAATCTTCTACAGGTGCATTGTTGTCAATTGTCCTTTAATCCAGATCACCAAGCATTCTTGTAGACTTCAAAATTATTGGGCTGCAGAAATTTGTTTGACTGCAGAAACTTGTCCAAGCTATAGAAAGTTGTCTGAGCTGCGGAAAGTTGTTGTTTCTGCAGCTTAAGAGAAAGAGAGCTTTAGTAGATGAGCTTTATTATTATTTTTTTTGAAAAGAAACTTTGAAGTGCCAATAAATTGTTTTTCACTTTAAATTTTCTATATAAACATCCCAACAACATGTTGGTTTTCATGTTTATACAATTTTATTATTATTATTATTATTATTAACGAAACAAAATGAATGAAAAATTCTAAGGTGGAAAAGAAGAAGAATTCTTCTTGACCATCTTCAGTTCTGAAATATCCTGAAATATTTTGACAAATTCCTCTCTTTTTAATGGTTTCTGGTAAATCTTGAGTCAATGTCCATTTACTAATAGAGGATTTATTTCTTCATCAATAGTCCTGATTCTAACTACACCATTATCAAAGATATTCTCAACCTCATAAGGTCCAAACCAATGGGTTTGGAATTTCCCTTGAAAATTTTTGAATTTTGAATCAAAGAGTAATGCCCAATCTCCCAGATGAAACTTCCTTTCTTTGAAGTACTTATCATGCCATCTTGACCTATGTTGTTGCACTAAGCTATTCCTTTGAAAGTCTTCTTGCCTAATCTCATCAAGCTCATTTAATTGTGTCATCCTTCGCTTCTAGGCTTCTGACAAGTCAAGATATAACTGGACTATTGTCTTATAGGTCTGGATCTGGAACTATATTAGAAGTAAGACTTTCTTCCCATAAACAAGTTCATAGGGAGTATGTCCTGTAGTATTCCTCCATGTAGTCCTGTAGGCCCATAAGCCTTCTGGAAGTTTTTCCACCCAGTATTTCCTGTGTAGATGTACAATTTTTGTAAGGATAACTTCGATCACTTTATTTGTGGACTCAACTTATCCATTGGCTTGTGGATGATATGGAGTTGACTTCTGATGTTTTATATTTTATTGCTCCACAAGCTTCTACACTAGTCTGGATGTAAATTGTGTCCCTTGATCTGTTACAATTTCTCTTGGCACACCAAAAATGAGTAAAAATATCCTAAAAAAGAAATGAAACTACAGTATATTCAGTAGCAAAAGGAAGTGCTTTAGCTTCTACCCATTTAGTGACATAATCAGTACATACCAAAATATACTTCTTTTGCTTTGAAGGTGGGCTGATTGGTCCAACAAAACTCAGTGCCCATTTTTAAAATGGTTTGATAAGTATCTGTGGTTGCAATGGCATCTCATTTGAAGGACTAGGTTTGCCCATTCTTTGACAACTGTCACATCTCTTAACATATTCCTTGGTGTCCTTAAAAATGGAAGGCCAATAATATCCTAAAAGCAAGATTTTGTAAGCGGTTCTGTTGTCAGAAAAATGTCCTCCACATGGCTCATCGTGACAAGCTTTTAATATCTTTGGTATTTCGTCCTCCTGATAACATCTTCTGAAGATGAGTTCTGGTCATGTCTTATATAATTCTTCATTTATCCATGAGTAGGATGTACTATTGTGGACTTCTTATTTTTACTCTAGGAGTTAAATGAAATGGAATTTTTCTCGTGGCCAAATAGTTAGCAATATCTGCATACCAAGGTGATTTAGTAGATACTGAAAAAAGATATTCATTAGGAAATTTATCTTCTACAGGTCGATCATTGTTTTCATGTTGTATTCTAGATAGAAAATCAGCAATTTTGTTTTGTTTGCTTGGCCTATCTAGAATGGTTATGTTGCATTCTTGTAAAAGTAGGAGCCATCTAGTTATTCTTCCATTAATGACTAGTTTATTCATTAGGTATCAAATGGTAGAATGGTATGTGTGGAAAAAAGTTTCGTAGCTAGTTATATAATGTCCGAATTTATTAATGGCATGAATCACAGCTAAGAACTCCTTCTTGGTTACAGTATAATTTAACTCTGCAGGGGTTAAATTTTTACTAGTATAATAAATGGCATAAGGAGTGAGGTCCTTTTGTCTTAAAACAACTCCTAAGGCTGAATCTGAAGAATCTGTTGAGATATGGAAAGGAAATTTCCAATTAGGTCCTTTTAAGATGGGTGCTTCAAAAATTCTCTTTTTCAATGTTTCAAAGGCAACTTGACATTCAGAATCCCAACTGAATTCACAATCTTTTGTAAGTAATTTAAAGAGTGGGGATGCATTTTTTGTGAAGTTTTCTATAAATCTTATATAGTATCTGGTAAAACCGAGAAAACTTTTGACATCCTTTTGACAACTTGGCATTGATAACTTGGAAATGACTTCCACCTTAGATGGGTCTACCTTAATTCCATCTTTGGAAATATGGTGACCTAAAACAATTCCTTCATTAAACATCATGAAACATTTTTCATGGCTTAATGAGAGGTTTGTTTCTTGACATCTTATTAAGACTTTCTCTAGGTTTTCTAGTGCTTCATTGAAAGAATCCCCATAAACTGTGAAATCATCCATGTATACTTCCACACAATCATGGATAAGGTCAGAGAAAATGCCAAGGACTACCCTTTGGAATTTTGCAGGAGCATTACATAACCCAAAAGGAAGTACTTGGTAAGCATAAGTTCCCCATGGACAAGTGAATGTGGTTTTATCCTGATCTTCAAGGACCACCTGAATTTGGTTGTATCCACTGAACCCATCCAAGAAGGAAAAATATTTTTTCCTTGCTAAAGTATCTAAGAGCTGGTCTATGAAAGGTAGTGGAAAGTGGTCTTTTAATGTTGCTTTATTCAATTCCCTATAATCGATGCATACTCTCCATTTTCCATTATTTTTAGGGACGATTACTAGGGGTGAAACCCATTGACTATCAGATATTGGATAAATGAAATTTACATTTAATAATTTCTGCAATTCTTCCTTAACAATTTATTTTAGATTTGGGTTCATCCTTCGCTGAGGTTGTCTAACTGGTCTTGCATTTTGTTCAATGTAGATATGATGTATGCAAGTTTTAGGATCAATCCCTCTCATGTCAGTATATTCCCATGCAAAAGCAGAATAATGTTTCTATAAAATTTCTATCAATTGTTTCTTTTGAATGTCTTCCAAGTTTTCATTGATATTTATGGTTTTTCCTAGAAATATTTCTATCGAGGAATTCGCAAATTTTTCCATGGACAACAATGATAATTGTTTGGATGAGAGATATTCATTCCAACTATGCTCATAATGTGAGGACAATTCATTATTTTCTAGCAGATTTAAAAGTTTGTCTTCCTCTTTTACTTGTTCAGTGACAAAAATAGGTTGTATGTCTTCTCCATCTTCTACCCATTCTTCAGTTTCTGTATCTATTGTTGTTCTTGCAGGGGGGTATAATGTAAATTTATTTGTAGAATTTCCATTCGAGATAAACATATCACCTGACCTACAGCCGGTGAAGGCATCTATTGTAGCCAACCAAGGCCTTCCTAGAATTAAGGGATGTCCTCCTAGATTGTTCTTGGGCGTTAAGACCATGAAATCAATAGGATATTCCCAAGAATCTAAGGATACACAAACATCCTCTAACAAACCATCTAGTTTAATAACAGATCTATTTGCTAATTGCAACAAAGTTGGTGTGTATTGAAGGTTAGGAAGCCTAAGTGTGTCCATAACTTTTTTTCTCATTATGTTTATGGTTTCCCATAGGTCAATTAGTGTGTTTGGTATTTCAATGCCATTGATGTGAATTTTCACAATGGGGCTTCCTGGGTCTAAATATTTTTGGATTGTCATCTTCCCCATCATAATGTCTGCAATTTTTTTGACTAACTGAATTCTTTTTATATCTTTTCTTCTTCTTCTTGATCGTTGTGTACTTAATTCCTTAATCATTTTTGCAAACTTTGGTATTTATTTTATGGCTTTCAATAAAGGAATATTAATACAAACATTTCTCAATTCATCCATCATATTGTAATCATGAAAGATAATTTTTTTCTCTACTCCTTCATCAATTTTCAACCTTTCTAGAAAAGGTGGTTTAACTGATATTGAAGGTTGTTCTATGATAGGAGCATTTATTGGAATTTCTTATGTTTGTCTAGTTTATTTTTGAGGGAGAGAGGTATCTCCTTATTTTGACTGATTCTTATGTTTTTGAAGATTTGATTTTGTTTTTTGAATGACAACAGGAGGTTTTTTTGGTAATACCCTTCCAGACCTTAATTGGACATTGTTTAGGTCTAGTGGGGTTATTACATAAGTTTGAGGATTCTGACCCTCCATGTTGTATATTGGTTGTTGTGGTACTTCATTATTAGGATTTGGAAGTGGTTGAGTGGGTAGTTGATTGATTTTTGTGGAAATGGTAGGGAAAGTTGCAAGCTTTGACTCTGAACTGGGACTTGTGGTAATTGATTGGTTTGAGGAATTTTATTGGACGGGGTTGAGAATTGTGGTGGAATGTAGGATGGCAAGTACTATTGATATTGACCATAGGCTCCATAAGGATTTTTCCATCCTTGATTCCAAGGTTTTGATTGTGGTAGAGCCCAAGGCTACCAGGATGAATTCCAATTACTTTGTGAAGATTGGGAAAATTGTTGTGGCTTAAATCCTTGTGGTTGATCTGGTCGGGGGTTTTGCCATGGTATTTTAGCTAAAAAGTAGAGAGGGTCTATAGGTTCTGAGATTGCTTCGTCATTGAATACAACCTTAATACTTGGTTAGGATGGACATTCCTTTGTATTATGATTATCTGCACATATGACACAGGTTTCTATGACTTTTGAGTCTAAGGGACACTCTCTCAGAGCTTGTTTCTTCCGACATTTGGGACAGAAGATAGATAATGCAGCATTTTCAGAATTTTCTTGTTTTGTATTTTAAGGGTGTCTATTTGTTCACTTAAGCTCGCTAAAATATCTATTTTAAAGGTGTCAAGTAGATTTCCTATTTTTGCCCTACTAACTGTCCCATTTGCAGACTTGTTTATTCTTGATTAGAGAGGGTCTCTAGGACTCTTTCCAACTCTTTCTTTGCCCCTTGAGATATGTACACATAAATCACAAATATCTACAAATGGTAGTTGGGAAATATCTCCTTTTCCTATTAGGTTAAGTAGATTGATCCATTCATCTTTAATGGCTCTGAGTAAAAGATATTTTAAGGTTTCTTCATCCAAATTATCCATTTTTTCTCTTTTAACATTATAAACAAATATTTCTACCAAGTATTCAAGATTCTCGTCTTCTTTCTGTGTCATTTTGAAGACTTCATCTTTAAGGTTGCTAGGCATACAATAATCTCTATACTTGCCCAAGAAAGTCTCCTTCATTTGTGCCCAGGTTGTTATGGAATGCACTCCTAGACTCATGAACCATTTTAATGTTGAGTCTTTTAATGTGGCAGGGAACAATTTCAACTTTTGAGCATCATGCAAATAGTCATATGATCTGCATAATACTTCAAATTCAAAGAGAAATGTCTCTGGATCTTCATTTCTTTTCCCATGGAAATTAGGAAGAATCGAGGGTGATATATTTTTCATTATGAGGGTTGTATCTTCATCAAGAATAGGGAATCCCGAAGGATCTTGATTTCCTCTACCTCTACCCCCTCCTCTACCTCTACCTCTTCCTCTTCCTCCAATCCTATCCTCTTCACCATGGACATTGTGTACTTCTCCTTCTTCTTCAGCCATGATAGATTCTTCGGAGCTAAGATAATGTTCTTCTAATCTTCTCGGCTCCTCTATCAATGGTTGTTCAGAATAAGTTTCCAATTCCTCCTCTTCACTAGGAATTTCTAATTCTTCTCCCATGATTTGTTCACTAGTGGGGGACAGAAAGATTACTCATGTGGTTGGGGATGTTGGATTTTCTTCAAGTACAACTTCAGTAGAGGAAGTAGGTGAAGTTTTGGATTGAATTTCTGATCTTGAGACTTCAGGAAGTCTATGTCGACGTCTAAATGGAATTCGGGTTTGAGTAAGTGGTGTAGAATCTCGAAATCGTGGTGGAGTGAGTGGATTTGTGGTAATTAAACTTCTTCCTTGTCCTACAAATCTACCCCTAAAGTCTCTATCCCTATGCATGTCATGTTTTAAGTTAATGATGGTTTTGTTTGTTTGTTTTTTTTACTTCTAATTATGCTTCCCTGCAACGACACCAAAATGTTTGGTCGATTCAATGTCCTTGAATTAGCAATCATAAATTGTCAACCAGGGTGCATACACTGATAAAGTATAGGTGCACAATATGTGCTTAAAAGTTGTTTTAGTAGGTCGTTATGTATTTGTCAAGGTCTAAACCTAATATGGGGTGATGTTTTTCAATTATATTAATGTTGTAATTCATAGGGATGTTGATTAAGTTTCCTAGGAATTAATCTCTATTCAATCAGTTTGTGGATGATGTGAGGGTGATTTTACTTATGTTAGATTGTTGGGATTTGATCTTAAATCTCTTTTCTGCAACTCCTAATTCTCTAAGTGCAAAATGAAGCCTTACTCTAGCAGCTATGAAGGAATACTGTTGAACTCAATTGTTTTAGGATAGGTCTTCTCGCTTGTTCAATTTCTATTCAAACAAAGTAATCCAAGCAACATCTATGAATTGAACACAATTCAATTATGCTGGATAATAAGCAAAGGAAATAAATGTGCAGTACCAGGTATAAAGAAAATTAAATAAGAGTCTAATCTAGGTATAAAGCAAATTAAGGTTCTTATGCAGATAACAATTCGAGATCATTATATAGCATTAAAAAACAGAGCAATTGAATAATTAAAGGAAATCATATTTTATTTGATTAAAACATGCCACTGTTTGTAGGGGCCCTCCACCTAGCAGTTCAGAGCTTCAAATTAGTACAATTCTTGCCGACAAAAACCAAATCCATTAACACGAAATTCACAAATTGTTTAGAAAACATATCATTCAGTGCGCGCCCAAATAACAATGCGGCCATTAGCTTTATAGCATGTCTCTTTGCATAACTGTACGAAGATCCTAAGCCTAATATCTCTTAACCCTATCTAAATGTATATCGTGAAACCACCGTTTTTCTATTTCAAAAGCAAAATGATAAGGTTTCAACTGATCTCGGGTTCTGTTATGCGTTAGTCTAGTGGTTGACTCGGAGTTTGACCATGATCTCATGTGCCTGTTTTAGCAAACAATTTCAAGTGGATAGGAAGGTATCCATGAGGGAGTCATTCTCTATCCATATGCACCTTTCATTGCTGACCTAGAACTCTCGAACCTCACGAACAATGAAGACAACTACTGAATCCTAGACTAGCTGTGGAAACAAACTGATTCGGTAGCTAATTACAGCTTTAATTAAAACAATAGGGTATACAACTGAATATGAACAAGAAAACTTACTAATGCATACCTTCATCAAAACCTTGTAGATATGGCTTTATTAAGTGGTAAATATATATGAAAAGGAGAGGATTATTGTGAAAAAGGATGTCATGGTAGGACAATCTTCAGACCCTACAGTTATTATAGTACAAGACTCACGTTATAATGCACTTTTGGAGTACAAAGGGTGCACTATAATCATAAATAGGCTAGAAAAAGGGGTATAAAGGAGTGGATTTCAGCCAACAACATAGTATTGTCCTCTGAGCTAATGAGGAGGTATTTTCATGGATAACGGATGCTCCCTAAAGTGTGAGGTCATATAAGAAGGTGATGGTCAAAATACTTTATAAAAAACCAAGGAGAGAATGTTTTAGAGCACCAAAACAGAAGGAGGTCTACAAACAAAAAACATGTGTCATATATAAATCATGTACTGAGTTACAAATTCCCATGCTTAATATTTATAACAATACACTATGGATCCATGTAGAAGATGAGAGATCAAGTCCACCAATAAGGACAATGTGGAACTATGTCACAGTGTAGTCAGACTAAGATAAGTTGTCTTCGGAAACAAAATATGCAACTTGGGAGAGGAAACAAGGATGAGTGATGTAAACCTCTTCCCAAGTTCTTCATCACCATCACAGAATAACATAATTATACACATGTGAATAAATGAGTTGAATTCGAAAATGTGAGAATTATTCTGATTACTGGTTAATAATTAAAATCGTTAACATATGTGAGGAATAACACCAACAAGGATGATGGTCTCCAAGATAAGCAGTTCAATAAAGTGAGTGTGAATAAAGGATTTGATGTCAAATGCTCGTAGAATCATTCAAGTGGGAGCCAATAATGAAAACCCCCAATCAAAAGTTGTTAATTCTTAGGGATATATTGTTCTTTGCTTTGATAATTTCATTTCTTCATCAACAAATTACATTCATTCCATAACATCGTAACATTATTCATAATTACATCATTATTTATCAGCATGTGCAATTATATAGAAATAAAAATATCATCATCATCAACGCAACAAAACATAAATGAACAATAGAAGAAAAACATTCACGCATAGAGACACCAGGATTGGTTAGAGACCAGGGAAAAACCTACTACGGGGAATACCCTTTCAAATTCTTCTTCTTATTATATCGTCATCAAATGATTCAACAATAGATAATACAATGATCCATATCTTCATTCATACAATTATGCATCCAAAGCAACTACAACATCCAAGAAATGAACCGAACAATGCTTATACTCAAAATCCTAATTCTAAAGCCTGTAATGAATTGTAATTATCTTCGGTCAACTGTCGAACACTGTGGTCACTAAGAAAAATATTTGTAGAACTTAAATTCCATCATTTGGGTCCTAGTCACACAAAGGAGGAGTCATGCATGCGACTGGGAAGCTTCCAATCACTCTCTGGAGACTACAAGCGAGCGATTGCAATTTTCAACTGAGATTTTGAAACCCTAGATGTCGGTCGCACAGAGGAAGAGTCGTCCATGCGACTGGGATGCTTCTATCACACATATGAGCTTGGTAGTGAGCAACTTTAGTTGATATCTCTCTATCCTATGCCTGCAACTGAGGCCGAAAATCCTAAAATGGAAATGGAGATTCAGACCCTACAATTTCATCATCAAGCGAACCTATTCCTTCACAGATGAGCCTCAGACCTGTGCGAGCCAAAAACCAAGATAGAAGAGTTTCTCATGATGATGTCCAAATTAGGTAGAGATAGCTTGTATTTATAGCCTTCTAAGGGTGTCCACTTTTCTTTAGGGATGACCTTATCAAATATGCACACCTGGAATTTTCTTCATAGGTACTCTTTCCCTTATCCAATTTGAGTGATCTTTAGGTCAATTTTGGTCCTATCAAAAAAAGGAATTTAATGTAATCATTATCTACATCAAATGAGATGTCCAAAGTGGAATTTGACCGCAATTGTATATTTTAACACTACCTCTGAACTAGGGAGAATTCCACCTGCATCATGTCTTGTGTATCTTTTCATGATATCCAATCACAAATATTTCATCATGACGTATCATAATTGTTCATCTTGATTCACCTCTTGCTTATTCCTTCTTATCTCTTCATTTTCCATGCTTATATGTTGAACATTCTTGAATCTAAAAGAAGAATAATTTTTACATTGGAGGGGAGCTTAATCTACCACCCTCTGTCCATTGGGGAGCCACTACTACCACCCAAAATCTCTGCTAGTGGGGAGCCCAATGTTACCACCTGGGGAACATTATAGGGTAGCTAGATCTACGAACCATATCATCATAGGAGATCATATCATCAGGGAGCACATATCAACCTAGGACCATGTCAAGGAACATATCTCAACCCAAAATCTCATGGGGGAGCTAAACATTTATGACCCCATATCGAGAAATAAGTGATATAGGGGAGATACGACTAAACCCATCATATTTTCTACCGATCTTCCCAATCATGACCCTCAATATTCATGTGGTAAAACACCTTCATCATAATAAACTTGGGTTGCACACCCCCAAGTACACTCTCAACCTATTAACCAGACAAGGAGAATAATCCCAACAAGCCCAACTTGTGGGTATGATGCCAACTGGTGTATACTCTAGAAAGATAAAGATAGGATAGCAACATCTCCAACCCTATGGGTAACAGGTAGGGCAGAAACATCTATGATGTTATTTTCTAGAGATCCCTCAACCCTAGGAGCCCTCTATCTCAATTCCTCACCCTGAGAGGTCAAACAGGGGAGGAGAGTTGGCTCATTGTTCTCGATCAATGATGATCTCTATAGATCATCAGCATATCATCATGCTCATATCTGGTAATCATAATTTCTCAATAACAGTTGTATCCTGTTCATACAAAACATCAAATCAAATATCATATTAGAACAAAAATATACATATTATAAAAAGGATACCATAGTCATCCTCCCTATCAAGGAGGTGCCAACCACAAGCCTAAGCTTGTCTCGTACAACAACATTGTCTTAATGAAGGTGTCTCAGAATCAGTTACAAGAAGGATTTCCTGTCAATCAGTTTACACTCTTTGTCAATGCAATCTATCCATGACATATCCAGAACTTTCTCAAACAGATTTCCAACGAAATTCTTCATCCTGCCTCATAGCTAGCCATGCTAGCAACATCGTACTAAACATCGATCATGCTTAAAGATACATACCTTTAATCCAAAAAAATCATGGATAATATCATACTAAGGTGGCACTCATATGTTCTCATCTATATCAATCACAGGCATTATCATAATGATATGTCATTATGATTTAACCATTATGATTTATCCAAGCACTGCTCATTTATATCAATCAACTAAATCTAGTCAAACTCTTGTAGCACAAACTTTAATGGTTAAATCATAATGACATATCTATATGCATATCTTGGTCACCTACAAACACAAGTTTAGTATACATATTCATATTATAGTAAACATTCAAACTTCCCTCCTCATCAAACTGTCTATTTTTTGCTTCATGTTTGTAGGACTAGCATCCTTTAGGTGACCATCCGATTTCATGCACAAAACTTCGTTTTTGCATCATGTAAGCATAAATTCATCCATAAGTCTTCTTCTATGTGGTTTAGAGACTACAGTCGCACCATTAGGCTTGATTTCGTGCGACTGAGGCTTAGAGTAAGGGAAAACTCTCTCTTCTTAGATTAGAAATTTGTTGCAGACCAACAATATCAGATACTTGTCTATTGATGTCCATAAATTATACTTTAAGAATAAATAATATACATATAATGAAAATGATAATAGGAGTATGGATCTTATGGAGAGATTCTCCATATGAATGGGAATCCACTTCAGTCATGTTTATTCAAGTCATCAACTTGTCTATAATACTGTCATGCATTAGCAGATCTATTAGATCATAAACTCGGACTATATCACATATTCATAATGGTCATATATGTTAGCATCAATTAATTTACCATAAAATTAATATTTCATCAAGGGTTAGTGTAAAATAGTTAATAGGAGTATATTTCAAGAATCGTGATCACAACATTACTTCTTTGTCACTTTTAAACAATATTTTGTCACACCTCCTGCAATTCCCCGTGACATACCTCGAAGTGCTCAAAACATGACCATCATGCAGTGTACTCATCTAGATATGGAGCTCAGATCTTCCCTAAAAAAATGATAGTAAAATGCCTTGAGCTTCCTGTGAAGGAAATGGATCTAAAACCCTGATTTTAGCATCAGCGCTCCCCTGATACTGAAAACCGTGATGGTCACTAGTTGCACTACTCTAGCCTCGCGATGCCATCACGCTTTTTCCTTGGATACCAGTGATCATCCCTAAAAGGAATTTTTCCCAAAGAGGACAAGGAGCGTCATGATTTAGAGGCTTCTAGAACAACGAGCTGGAGGTTGTTCAATGTGGATGAGGTCGATTTCTATCAACCTGGCCTTTTGGTCTTATCCCTATGAGCTAGCTCCTTGAGATGAGAGCCTTCTCCTATCTTTGGAGAGATCCTAACTCCCTTTCCCTGCATATATATTCATCTTCTCCCATTCCCAAATGGTTGGTCTTTGGCTATTTTCACCCTTATTTTGAGATTGTGCCTACATGCTACTCATTTTGCTTAGAGTGCTTGGAGAGCTTAAGCTTGGACTTGGACATTCACTTAAGGTGAGCTTATTGACTTCAAGGTTTGGTTGTATGCTTCCTTCTTATTCTATTAATATATACAACTTTTGGTTCATTTTCCATAACTGTGTATGTTAATGCATCATCTATCTTAATACTCCTAGATCTGTTAAGTAGGTTACTTTTGATTATGCTATTTGTACTTGCATGCTTTGTTCTATCTTGATTTCTTGTGCAGGCATTTAAATATTGTGAGAAGTAGGACCGAGTCTCTGGCATAAGCAATTCTAGGTCTTCAAAAAAGGAGGATATTATAGCATGAGAACGAGGTAGATCATCTTCCTCTTCTTCTATTTCGATTGTAACTTAGGAAAGTGTCTAGTAGATTGTCATGTAGGTTGCTAGTCCCACTCATTGGGCTAGAGGGATCATCTCTGTCTGCAGAGAGGATTGCCTAGACAACAAAATGGCGACTCCATTGGGAAACTTATAACCCTTTCCATCCAATCCTTCACCCTGATTCTATGATGAGTTTGACAAATCGTCAGTTTTTTTACTTATTTACTTCTCTGTAGCTATTTGAACTTACTGGTTATTGCTTGAGCACACTCATTTTGTTCTAGTCTTGAAGTTTTTTTATTTTCCCTCATTTTTCTCGCCCATCGTGGATTTCATCTTAACAGTCGTGATGTCACCACTGGTTTTTTAATTACAGTTGCGCTGATTACCCTTGCATCTCCCTTTTTCCTTTAACAGGTGTGATGATCCCAGAGGATAAGAAAAATTAGGGTTTTTCTTCTTGTTCTCAGTCTTTTTGCCCTCTGTCAATGATTTTCCAGTGTGTCTACAGTGTATTTGTCTTGGTTGTTATGCTTGTATGACTGCAATTGTCTCTTGACTTTGTTAATGTGTGTTTGAAGCTTCATTGATTTCTAGGGTTTCTAGGGCTTCTAGGTCACCCTCCACTCATTGTTTGGTCTGCTTTTCTGAGATTGATTTCTCCCATTCAAGAGTCTTCCTGCAATCAGGACATCTTTTACAAGTTGCTTTTGGTTCATTGGTGTGAAGTGGTTTTCATTAGTGTCGAGTCACGTTGATGCTTTGAATATTTCTTTAGTTCCATTGTCAAGCATAGATTACAAATTGTTTTCTTTGGTTGAGCTAAAAGAAAGTAATTTTCTTCATTCTTATGTTTCAAAAAGAAAAAGCGAAAGATCTTGTCATTTTAGTATTTTTGAGATTTTTCCTACATTCAAAATCATAAAGTGAAAGATATTTTCATTTTCATTGAGTTGATTGCATTCCTTTCCTCATTGCACTAGTTTTCATTGATTGAATCAAAGTGGAAGAAAATCATTATTACGTCTTAGTGAAAGGAAAGTGATTTTTTTTTTCTAGGATGACATCTTGACATTGCATTTGTTAGTGAAATGAAAGATTAGATTTCATTTTTACATTTAGCATTGGAAAGAATTATTTTCATGCATTATTTGGTTATTTCTCTTCCTTCGCTATTTTAGCCTTCATTGAATGAAAAGATTCCATTTTCATCATATAATTGCATTATAGGAACAAGTGACATCGTTGAGCCATCAAATTGAAAATTAATTGAAGATAAACTTAAAATTTACCTCAATTAACCTAAGGAGCATTTTTCACTTAACGCAAATATCTAGAGGTCTAGGCTAGAGACGTGTTCTAACGTATTTAAACATATAAGTTGTCGTTAACTGCCTGCAGTGTATCCTGAGGGTGGAATCTTGTCCCAATATGGAAGTATATAGAAGGTTCTTCAGTACTTTCATGTGTATAGGAGGCACTTCAGTATGATAAGTATATAAGGATACTCTCATCAAATAGTTCTACATTAGACAGCGCTAACACGGACTTTTGATCCCCATACCATTGTGTATATATTGGGAGACCCCATTCGGTTGCTATCCTTTAGCCACAGGTAAACAAGTCAGTCACCTTGTAAACATGATACACCGAACAGAACATTCGGGGAGATTGGCTATCGTACATTAAGTCCTTGGTTTCGGTTGGGGTGTATATTATGGTTCATAGATACTTGGTAAACCCTCTTGCCTAGATTACCCCTTTTTTTTTATTTTTGCTAAAGTTCTAAATCAATTAATTGACCGAGGAACAACATCATTGTTGTGGAAATACTCCTTGGTAGATATTAGGTTGATACTAATGGCAACATTTCCTGAGTCTACTAGTCAAGGAAACTCCTCTGATGAGAATCCTAGTTCTTTTCCTTCTTTTGGAAATATTGGTGCTCTGTATATGGAAACGTTTTCCTTTCCAGGATTGACCATTGGTCTACCAGTTTGGTTATTTTTGACCTTGGTGATTCCGGGTGTCCAAACGTCTTTTAAAATGAGTTCTCCTCCACTTGAACAACATCAACCTCATGTTGATCCTATAATTGACCCGTTGCCTTCTTCGCCTATTTCTTCACCTTGTTCTTCCTCTTCGCACAATGAAAGTTTGGATTATGGTAACCGGGAGGCTAAGAAGAAGAAGAAGAGGATGAAGAAGAAGAAGCAAAATAAGCAAGGGGGAAACCAAACATCTATTGTTACTGATGCAAATAATCAAGAAAAATATTCCAACGAGCCCCAGAAAGTAAAATTCCCTTGCATGTTATGTAAGGGTGACCACCTTCTTCGAAATTGTCCTGGTATTCCCAAGGTCTTAGAATTGTGGTCCACAGGTTCACATCAAACTTTGTCACCAGCCTCTGGAGATCATACTGGTGATAAAACTTCAACTAGTAATAGTAAAACTTATGGGAAAAATGGAAAAGTAAAATTTCCTTGTAAGTTGTGTGAAGGTAATCATCCCATTCACCTTTGTGCTCTTATGGATGAAGCTTCCAAAGAGCTGGAAAACCTTACAAATTCTCAACCTCATCTTCTAACTGGTTATCAAAAGCTTTTCCCTGATCCTTCGCTAGTTGATCCAGTGATTGATCAAGAGTCATCTGTGGTCAACCCCACTATCTCTAAAAGTGACTCTCCTGAGTCTGTTCGAGAAAACTGTAGAGTTGGTTCCACCTTCAGTTAATTGTACCTTTCTGGTAGAGAGTGAACCTCATATTTCTCAGGCTCTTATGGTTTCTTCAGTTTCAAATGAACTTGAGGTAAATCCTCCTATTCTTGAGGTGCATGAGAGAATTTCTCATCTTCCCATTCGGCAAGACGATAGTTCTCAGGTTCCTATGACACCCCCTTCGAGTAGTTTAGTCACTTCTTTTGATTGGAGTCGACTGGAAGGATATCGTCTTCCATCTTATGTTCCTTTCCAAATTACGATACAGGCTTACCATATGTACATACCTAGCACAGTCATAGACGAGGGTGCATGTATTAGCATTCTATTTTCAACTGCTTGGCAAGCTTTAGGTTCTCCTTAGCTTGTCCCTGTCACCCGGAATATGTTAGATTTTAACAAAGGAACCAGTCAACTGTTATGGATCCTTCCTAATTTACCTATTACTTTGGGAGGAAAGACTATCTATATAGACGTGATGGTTGTCCAAGGTCCGTTGTATTTTAACCTATTCCTTGGTCGTGACTATGCTTACATCATGGGAGCTCTTGTCTCTTCCCTCTTTTGAGCGATGTGTTTCCCGAATGACGGAATCATTTTGATCATTGATCAACTTACATTCATTAGTCCTAAATCAACTCCCCTCAACCATCATAACTAAATGGTTCTTATGTGCAAGCGGTATCACCCTCACCACAGGTTAATTATGTGGCCACTTGTTCCATGCCCACATCTATTGATGATCTAGTAGGTGATGTAGTACATCATGCACTGGGGGCATTGGAGCCCAATTTTTCATTTGGATCCCTGGACATATATCCCTTCCAGAGTGTTTTTCTCCCATCTGATGATAACCTCTTGGAATCCATCGCCTCTTTTGGTTTGTGATCAAAGGTGGAGCAGAGTTATATATCTTGTGTCATGCTCATTAAAAAATGAAACAAGGACCATGAGGATAGTTCTTTTACTACGTCAACCTCGTTAAAAAATGAAATAGGTTCCCATGAGCATATTTCCTTTACTTGTGTCAAGCTCATTAAAAAATGAAATAAGGCCATGAGCATGGTTCTTTTCCTGTGTCAAGCTCATTAAAAAATGAAACAAATCCCCTTCCAATTTGATTCTTTGATTAGATCTTGTAAAATCCCAGTCGAGTCTTTCACTTGATCTCGTAAGTAAACCTTCATTCCATCCACCTATTAGTAACTAGTAGTCTACTTAGGTGAATGAAATGAAGATTGGGGGACATGTACCTCGAATTGAGTCATTATGTCGGGGGCATGCCAAATTATTTCAAGCATAGTTTATCTTTGTTTCAAGGTTGTGTAAAAATGAAACCAAATCCAAGCATATTCTTTCCCATGTTGCAAACTCATGAAAAAATGAAACCATCTTCAAGTATACTCAAGTATAGTTTCCCGTGTTTCAATCTTGTGTAGAAATGAAACCATTCCCACTTTACATCTCGTGATTTTTGTTTTTGTCAGCCAATTTTTGCTAGATGAGCCTTGGTTTTTTCATTCCAACATCACCATCTCTTTGGCCGATCATATGCTTTCACTTGGTTGTTTTACCCTTGCCTGAGGAACATCTACGATGAGTGGTCTTATTATCCAGCCTCTTGACCATTACATGTTTTGAGCAGTTCCATCATTACTGGAACCAGTTGCTATCCTTTTATACCACTTGTTCCTCTAGGAGGAGTCATCTTTCAGTTCTTTTCTAACTCTTGGAATATGAAAACATTTCCAAGCACATGTCATTTCAAACTAATAAAAGTAAATGAAATGACATCTACTCAGTATAAGTTTAACCCTTTTCCGGATTGAGATAGACTATTGTACAAAAAAGAAATACCTTGGTCGACATGGTCAAGAGGTTCTCTCGAATATTATTTTCTACCTCTTCGGGTTCAAGGGACAAATTACAAAAAGGGACATCATGGAGTTTTCTTTTTTCGTCTCATTTTCAAACTCTCTAAATATGAAAAATATATTGAGTTATGCTTCCATCAGGCTCGTTAAAAATTTTAAGATGGAAGACTCGTCACCATGATGAGACCAAGTTCCCCCTTCCTAGGACTTGTAAAAATTACTAGGATGGATTCATTCAAAGAATGAACTTATATGACAAGCATATGGTATCCTCTTCAAGCTTGAGTAAAAATAAAGGGGTACTCACTAGAAATAGTGGGGAAAAAGTGAAAGTGAAACATCTCTTATATAGGTAGCATGTTGCTCTTGAACGTGACACTCATCTATTTATCGTGTCGGGTTTGGGATATCCTTGCTCACTCACTTATCCTTCTGAGTTTTGGTGATCCATTTTGCTTCCAATCTCACTTTTCCATTTTGTCATCATGACTCATGGTCCTATGTTGAGTCAAATGCTACCACACTCTGGAGTCATATCACCAATATGTTCAAGAGAAGTCCTATCCATAGTCTATTACCTATACATTATCTTACCCTTCGCTACAGTCTTGGATATTATTCATTTTGTTCCATTTTATTCCTCATTTCATGTCAATTATGGGGGACTCATCATGGCCCTCCTTTGATGGGTCACTTCATGTCAACTTCAGCTCATTATCTAGGAATATGGCTTAAATACTCCCTTTCAGTACCTTAGAACTCACATGCCTTAATGTAAAGTTCTTTAGATTCGATGATAGGTTTTCATCACTGGTATTCAATCAAATGATTCCATGAGTGTTTGACTTCAGCTTCATTTTTCACATTCACGGATTGTACTGTCGTGCCTTGAGGACCATTGTCATTACTAGTGGTTTCTCTGATGCCTGTTAACAGTGCACATCATTGGTCGGTAATCAGGTGGTTTTATAGCATGTTAAACTTCGACACATTCATTCACATGTTAGAAATCATACTTTGATCGAGTTGGGATGGAGCGCAAGACCCTGACTCTTATCTGATATTACTCAGGCTATGTGGAGTTATGTATTATTCATGATTATACACATGTTTCTGCTATACAAATGGTTATGAACATACTGTTGGATTTTACATTTATGGTGACCCTTCTATCTTGGATGGCAGTGTACATACCTTGGATCTTATATTTACAGATGATCCTTTTCATTCGGATGGTTGCGCCCATACCATGGATCCTTTCACATAGTCCTTATTATCTGGATGGTTGCATACATACTGTGGATTTGTGCTTTGATATCAGATATGTATATGTATATGCATCCTTGATTTGCAAGTCTCCTCACAATGTTTGTTCTCATCCTTGCAAGAGCTTGTAAAGCATCTAAGCCATCACTCTCTTTTCTGACTTCATGCTTTAGGGGGCATATGTTACACAATAATTTGTCACACTTCTTGAAATTCCCTGTGACATACCTCGAAGTGCCCAAAACATGACCATCATGTAGTGTACTCATCTAGATATACAGCTTAGATCCTCCCTAAAACAATGATGGAAAAAATCATTGAGCTTCCCCTAACGGAAATGACTCTGAAACCCTACGATTCCATCGTGCATTTGGCTTGGATATTAATGATGATCCCTAAAAGGAAAATTTCCCAAAGAGGACAAGAAGCTTCATGATTTAGAGGCTTCCAAAACAACAAGCTGGAGGTTGTTAAGTGTGGATGAGGTCGAGTTCTCTCAACTTGGACTTTTGGTCTTATCCCTGTGAGCTACCTCCCTGAGATGAGGGCCTTATCCTATCTTTTGAGAGATCCTAACTCCCTTTTCTTGCCTATATATTCATCTTCTCCCATTCCCAAATGGTTGGTCTTTGGCTATTTGCACCCTTATGCTAATATTGTTTCTACATGCTGCTCATTTGGCTTGGAGAAGGAGTGCTTGGAGAGCTTGAGCTTTGACTTGGACATTCACTCAAGGAGATCTTATTGACATCAAGGCTTGGTTGTATGATTCCTCCTTTATTCTATTAATATATACAACTACTGGTTCATTTTCCATAAATGTGTATGTTAATGCATCATTTATCTTAATGCTCCTTGATCTATTAAGTAGGTTACTTTCGATTATGCTATTTGTACTTGCATGCTTTGTTGTGTCTTGATATCTTGTGTAGGCATTTAAACGTTGTGAGCAGTAGGACCAAGCCCGTGGCACAAGCGATTCGAGGTCTTCAACAAAGGAGGATATTATAGCATCAAAACGAGGTAGGCCATCTTCCTCTTCTTCTATTTCGATTGTAACTTAGGAAAGTGTCTAGTAGATTGTCACGTAGGTTGCTAGTCCCACTCATTGGGCTAGAGGGATCATCTTTGTCTGTAGAGAGGATTTCCTAGACAATAGTCACATAACTCAATCCATCAAGTCAGGGCATTCAATTTTACCATATGTCATAATTAGTAAGAACATCAAAACATGACCACAGTCAAAACATGTAACGCCCTCCTCCCACATCTACCCAAGTAATCAGCCAACTGAGGTAAACATGTGACGAGAGGCTACTATGATTGGATTTGACCTCCTATGTTGCCTTAAGGAAGTGGAATCAATGGAAACATAACAAACAAACATTCAACATCGGCTTCAGGACCCTTAGGAACCAATGCAACACTTTAGACAACTTTCCCTTGCATCCTACTAAATTTTTTACCAACTTAGGCCTCAGTCTCTCTCATGCTATAACCATTACAATGTCTGAAAATCCAGAGTCACTCTCATAGGCTTACCTTCCAGTGTCCAGAGACTCATGTTTTTAGTTATTTGTTAGAGTCCCCGAGATTTGAGCCAATTTTTTAGGCCCAAATCCCAGGTCACTAACCAAAGTGGAATGATAACTTAGGAACAATAAAATAATAGTGAAACAATGATGCAAAGAAATAAGTTAAATGAGACCTTAACCAGACCTCTACTAGCCATGACAGACATTTCATTAAAAATATCACAAACATGTAATCTATGGGTGTAACCAACATAATTAAGCTTATGGATATCTTAATTATCTGAGAATCACTAACAACCATTATTCCCTCATGTCATTTGCTGCATTATCATCTATTAGTTCATAAATACATTATCCATTGATCTACAAGTAAAAACAAGCTGAGAACCATACATAGTTGTTGTCATAAAATATACATATAACCAACATAATAGGGACAAAAATATCAATGAAATCATAGCCATAAAATCCACATATACATAAGTACATTTACACATGAAAACCAAGGTAATGAATTTCTCATTAATGAATGCATAAAACAACTAGAGATGGGACTACCACATTCCACCTAACCATAGATTGGCTGAGCCAAGTCTTTGTTCAGCTGATCAGCCCCATGCCATATTCCAAGCATGAAAGTGAGACTCATAGAACACACCAAAAAAACCACCAAACAAGCACAGATGCCACCATAATTCTCCACCTACACCGTGAGGAATTTGACTCCCTCCTAGTAGCTAAGGATTTATGTAATCCACAGTTTGATCCGATCACTAGGCCCTACACCAAGAAAAACTTTCTAGGCTTTACCATACATCCCATCCTAGGACTACTAGGCCCAACGAAGAGAAATCCACCTCTTAGCTTTACCCTATATCCTGCCATTCACTGGCAATGATTCCTAGACCCATTGAGGCACACAATCATGGCTTTGCTGCAACCCATAGTTTGGCTTAAGCGTTACTAGGCCAGTGGATTTACTGTGATCCACAGTTTGGTTTAGGGACCACTAGGCCATGTGTTTGTCATTTCGGAGATCAGCCCACTCACTAGACTGAAGAATACTATCACACCTAGCAAAATCCATGCCACGGTAGAAAAGAATCACATACAATACCATGCATGCCAAATCTAGAAACGAAAATACACATGCAAGTTGATACTTGCAATGAAGCCTATTGTAGTTGTATGACCCTATCTTTCCTTGCTTGATATTTTCTTCCTCTTTCCTTCTTTTCCTTCCTTTCTTCAATGCCAAAGTGCTCCAAGAAACTCTAAGTGTCCAAGAGTGAGAGAGAGAGAATAAAAAGAGAGCTCCAAAACTCAACTAACAAAAGGTTACTAACTGATCCTCAAAAGCCTTTTTATGAATGAGGCCTCTTTTTTCTTCATTTCTCCATTAGTTTCCTTCATTTTCCTCCTCACATGCAACTTGTGACCTTTCACCTCCATTTTCTCCTAATTTCCATTATTTTCATAAACAAATATGCCAAAAATGCCATTTTTCCTTTCCAAAGCCTTATCCGTTTCCCTTGCCAATTTCATTAGCCATAAACAACCAAATGAACACCCCTTAGGATGTCTTGCCCAACATTCATCTTGGAATAAGTGTCCCATTAGCCTTGGTTATTATTTTTAACTTTTATTACATGGAATTTTCACTAGGACTGTTATAGAACCCTCCCCCTTGGGGGACACTGCCCTCGTTGTTCAATCACACATATACATCACCAAATTTTTGGAAAGAAGACATACTACTCATGGAGCTTTATAACATAGCTCAATGCAGTATCTACAATGATCACCCTGCTGAGTGCCAACCCACATGACATCATAACAACATGATAACATAGTAACATGACAACATAATCATAATGACATAACACCCATACCGCTTAGTGGAGCTTTAAAACATAGCTCATGGTGGTATTTGCATCCATGTACATATGTACATATATAAATATCACCAGAACATATACCAAGGCATCATATCAAAGCATATAGCAAAACACCATATCAAAACATGTACCAAAACACCATATCAAAGCATATGCCAAAACACCATCTCAAGACTGCTTTGCCTCAACCGGGAAACAAGGAAGGATGTATAGCCCTCATTTGATCTGCCATTTCCCACGTAGCTTAATCAGGCCCAAAGTGCTTCCACTTCACTTTAAATTGATCAATTGCTTAGTTTCGGAGCATGAGCACCTTTTTCTGGAATATACACTAAGGCTCCAATTGGAATTCTCCATCTGGTTCCACCTACAATACATATCAGTCAATCACATGATCAACATATTTAATATACATCTTAAGCAATGACACATGGAAAACATCATGGAATTTAACTGTCAGAGACAATGCAAGTCGATAGGCTATTGGCCCAATCCTCTCATTGATACCTAAGGGTCCACAAAACTGTGGTGCTAGCTTGGCATGAGATCCAATCTGCAGGGAGATCTTCTTTGGTTGATGCTCAAGTACACCTTTTCCCCAACCCGAAACTCCTTGAACAATTTTTTCTGATCTGCATAACTCTTTTTCCTATGTTTTGCTTCCTTTAGGTTCTTGATCACTTGCATTTCTTGTTCCATGTCTACCAACATGTCTGGTCCAATCAACACCCTGTTAACTAGATCACTCCAACTAATAGGAATATTGCAACACCGCCCATACAATGCCTCAAAAGGACTCGTCCTCAATGACTCATGATAACCATTTTTGTATTAAAACTCAACCAATGGAAGATACTCCTCCCACTTCAATTGGTGATGCATCACATACATCCTCAACATGTACTCCAATATCCTGTTGACCCTCTCTGACTATCCATTTATCCGTGGATGATAAATTGTGCTGAAGGCAAACCCTATGCCCAAACTTGCAAACAACTCCTTCTAAAACTTGGAAGTGAACTTTGCATCCCTGTCTAACACAATATTCTTTGGGACACCATGCAAACTGACCACGTCTCAGATGAATACCTATGCTACATCGCTAGCTGAGAATTAAGACTTCACTGGAATGAAGTGTGCAACCTTTGTCAACCTATCCACAACAACCATGATGGAATCACGCTGTCTCACTATCCTCAACAACCATGTGATGAAGTCCATGGTAATGACCGCTCATTTCCATTCTGGAATCCCGATCGGCTGTAGAAGTCTACCTGCATATTTACACTCGGCCTTCACTCCTTGACAATCAAAACATCTAGCCACATACTTTGCTACATCCCTCTTCAGATTCAGCCAATAATAAAATTTCATCACTATAGTCAATGTCTTCTGATAACCTAGGTGGCCTAAATACGGTTTCACATGAAACTCTCTTAAGATCATCTTTCTGATCTCGCTTCTATATGGCACATATATCCTATCTCTGAATCTGACCAATCCATCTTTTGTAAGACAATAATCCATACCCTGTGCACCTGCACCTGTACCTATTCATGTACCTATACTGCCACCTATACCTGTACCTATCATATCACTTGTACATCTTAAATAAGGACTCCACCAAGACCTCTCTTGTAAGAATTTGTGCATACCACAAACTCTTTGTCTAGATCTGCAATCTGTAGCACTGGTGCATGTGTCAACAACTGCTTAAGTTTCTCAAAGCTAGCTTCACACTCCTCTATCCATTTGAAATTCTTACCTTTCCTTTGCAATGATGTGATAGTATAAGAAATCTGTGAGAAGTTCCTGATGGACCTCCTATAGTAGCCTACCAAACCCATGAAGTACCTCGCCTCATCCACATCCTTAGGAGCTACCCACTCCAGGATGGATCTTATCTTCTCTAGATCTACTGGAATGCCCTCCTTGGAGACAACATTCCCCAAGTAATGTACCTCAGTCTGAAAGAAACTACACTTGTTGAGCTTTACATACAATTGATTCTCCCTCAACAACATCAACACTGCTACTAAATTCTTGGCATGCTCTTCCTCATTTTTATAATATACCAGTATATCATTAATGAACACAATAACAAACTTATCCAAATAAAGATGCAACACACTATTGATCAAGCACATAAATGTATTTGGAGCATTAGTTAAGCCAAATGGAACTAAAACAAACTCATAATTCTCATACCTTGTCTGTAAATCTATCTTGTAAATGTCCTCCTCTTTGATGTGTACCTGATGGTATCTGAATCTCAGATCGATCTTTGAGAAAATTGCTACTCCCTTCATTTGATTGAACAAGTCATCAATCCTCAGTAAAGGGTACCTTTTCTTGACGGTCACTTTGTTCAACTACATGTAGTCAATGCATAATCTAAGGGTTCCATCTTCTTCTTTACGAACAACACTAGTGCATGCCAAGATGATAAACTTGGCCTAATGCACCCCTTTTCCAACGTTTCCATCAACTGTAGCTTTAACTCAACCAACTTAGGTGTGTTCATCTTATAAGGCGCTCTTGATGTTGGAGTTACCCCTGGAACTAACTCAATAGAAACATCTACCTCCTTGTGAGGTGGAATCTTTAAAATATCCTCAAGAAATACTTCCTGAAACTACTGCAAAATTGGGTACCTGCTCAACACATCTGCATCCTCAACCTCCTTACCCTTATCACTAGAAATGTGCACTGCAAATAACATACACCCTTTCTTGTGACTATGCTTTTCTTACATAGTTGTCACCATCCTAATTGGTATGAATTTCTTCTTACCCTACAAGACTCTTGGTTCCCCATTGTCATCAACACAGTCAATGACTTTGTCATAATAGTCTACCTTGGTTCTGTGAAGATACAACCAATCCATGCCCAACAACATACTGTACGATCCCAATGGTGATACATTCATATGTGTTGCAGTAGGCATGCCATTTAAATCAAATGCACAAGATCTTACCCAATGATGAACTCACTTCTTTCTACCTGTGGCCAACTGCACTAACCAAGACTCTGCATGCAATTCCTTACTCAAACCACACTTATCCACCAAGTCAAGAATAACATAGCTATAATTAGATCCAGCATCAATCAAAATAGAAATAACTTGATCCCAAAGCTTACTGTCCATCCCAATGATAGATTCCTAATGTTCTGCCTGTTTGTTATCCACTGCTACATAGATAGGAGGAATACTCTTCCCCACATCTCCAATAGTTTGTGCCTCATGTGCGTTGTATATCTTAGGCCTACCACCCTGATGTTGCAGACAATCTCTCCTAAGGTGCTCCTCTCCACATGTCCAAAACCCTAACCAACTAGCTCCCTCACCTCTATGTTTTTGTTGCAACCCATGTCCTTGTCTAGCTGCATTGAATTTATTTTGCAGTGCCATATTTTCTTTCCTATCTACATTCTGAGGCCTTTTTCTCTTAGGTTGACATTTACCTTTACCTTTGTCCTTCCCTTTCCATCCTTGCTGAGATTCATTCTTACGCTTTAACTATTCATAGCAATGTTTCAATTTCCCAATGACTTCCTCAGGTGACCAAGGCTCATCATACTCAATATGATCTCTAAATTCTAATGGAAAACCACTGACAAATATTTGAAATTTAGCCTTGTTTGAATGGTACATACCTCAATAGCTCCAAAAACTTGGTCATGTACTATTCATCTGTCATTGACCCCATATTTAGCTCATAGAATTCTTTGGCCTTACTATCGTATTACCTCTTTGTCAAGTACTTCTTCCTAAAAGGCCTCTTGAACTCCCACCAACTCAAATCATTCATCCTAATGTCTCTGACTTGCTTAACATCTTCCCACCAAATGTCTATTTTACCTTTCAAGATGAAGATAGTGATTTTAGCATTCATGATATCTATGTACTCATGCAACTCAAAGAATTTTTTCATCCCAAGTATCCAAGCCTCTGCATCTTCTGACTTCTTCACATATCCATCAAAAGTAGGTGGCTTTGCTTTATTAAAATCATATGGAAAGTGTCCCCTATCATTCCTCTTGTAGGGATGATAATGGTGACAATCATGATGTCTGTCAGAACCAAAAATAGAATATTACATGTACTCATTGCCCCTCCTACCCAGAGTGTCCAAAAAACTTCCATCTCTCATTGTATCAGATCTATCTGACCTGTGTCTACCAGGAGAGCTACTACCATATGCTCCATTAGTTTTTTCCTCCTGTCCATGATTGATTTGAAGTGGACCTTGTCACTACAATTCTGATAAAATTTGAAGAAGTATAGCATTAACCTCTGCTTGCTTCTCTTGTGCCTATATGATCCTATCACTATCCACCTTACAACTCCTTATCTCTTCCTTTAAGATTCTCAGTGTAACTACCAAATCGGAAGAGTTCCCAACACCATACTTCTCTTTGGATTGATAGGGAGAGTCTTTGTAGTCAACCATCTTGCTAGCCATTTGATATTTATTTCATGCAATGAATAATATGTCATATAAACCAAATCAAAATAAATCAACGTAATTTACTATAATTTGCGGAAGTTACCTCATTTGCAAGATCAACAAATCAACATGATGCATGTATAACATAAACATAACACCATATAGATATTCACAAATAATTGCATGAACACATAAAAATCATTCTAGGTAGGGTCTAGTCATCAATGCAAGGCCATATCAACCATCCATGCTATGACCTCATGCATGACAACAACCATTACTCCATTGTCCCCATTTCCGCATGCAACTATCAAAATTCATAAGCAATGCCTAATCAATTACACATACACATAAACACATGTAGTTGAGCATAAGCGATCAATTATTGTAACCAAAACTACAAGACTGATACATGTAATCAAACATACAAGAATGAAAACTAACATACAAGGATGTAATCAAGTGACATATAACAACATGTAAGTGACTTACAACAATATGTAACCAGTCACATACTCATGACGATGCGTTCCACAAAATCAACATCAGGTCCCTCATGACAATCCTTTTCTACAACCATGATCAACAAGATGCAATGAAACAAGCAAATGGAATGTAAGTGTAAGAGACAAACACACAATTGACATGCATGCATGACCAACACAAACCACCCATCCAATTCGAGGGGTGAACCATGCATTTATACCACTCTATAACACCTTCCTCCCACATCTACCCAAGTAACTAGTCACCCAGGGTAAACATGTGACTAGAGGTTACTGTGATTGGATTCGATCTCCTATTTGACCTTAAGGAAGTGGAATCAACAGAAACATAACAAATAGACATTCAACATCAACTTTAGGACCCTCAAGAACCAATCCAACACTCCAGACAGCTTACCCTTGGGTCCTACTAAAGTTTTTACCAACTTAAGCCTCACTAGCTTTCATGCTATAGACATGATAGCATCCAAAAACCTAGAATTTCTCTCACAGACTTGCCTTCCAGCATCCAGAGACTCATTTTGCTAGTTCCATGCTAGCGTCCCTAGAATTCAAGCCACTTTTTCAAGCCGATAGCCCAAGTCACTGCCCAGAATGGAATGATAACTTAGTAAAAGTAAAATAACAAGGAAACAATGATGAAAAAGCAATGAGTTAAACAAGACCTTAACCAGACCCCTACTAGCCATGACAGGAATTTCGTCAAACATATCGCAAACATGTAATCTACAGGTGTAACCATCATAATTAAGCATAAGGATCTTGTACTTATATGAGAATCACTAAGAACCATTGTTCCCTCATGTCATTTGTTGCATTATCATCTATTAGGTCATAGATACATTGTCCATTCATTTATAACTAAAAACATTCTGAGAGCCATACATAGGTGTTATCATAAAATATACATATAACCAACATAATAGGGAAAGATATATTAATGAAATAATATCCATAAAATCCACATATACATCAATACATCTACACATGAAAACCAATGGAATGAATTTCTCATTAATGAATACATAAACCAACCGGAGATGGGACTACCACGTTCCACCCGACCATAGATTGGCTGAGCCAAGTCTCTCTTCAGCCAGTCACCCCTGTGCCATATTCCAAGCATGAATGTGGGACTCACAGAACACACCAAAAAAAACACAAAACAATTATGAATGCCACCGAAGTTCTTCACCTACACTGTGAGGAATTTGAGTGCCTCCTAGTCTCTCAGGCTTTACTATAATCCACAGTCTGATCCAGGGATCTCTAGGCCCTACATTGAGACACACTCTCTAGGATTTATCATACATCATATCCTAAGACTACTAGGCCCAATGGAGAGAAATCCACGTCTTGGATTTACTGTATATCCTGCCATTCACCACCAAGGATTCCTAGGCCCGCCGAGGCACACAATCTTGGCTTTACCCCAACCTGGAGTTTGGATCAGGGGCTACTAGGCTAGTGGCTTTACCGTGATCCATTGTCTAGTTTAGGGACCACTAGGTCATGTGTTTGTCATTTCATAGATACACCCCACTTAGCTTTGAATCCATCCGGTCATCCCAAATTAACCAAAGTCTGAGAACCCATCTCATCAAAGCTATTAGGAAATGGCAAGGTTAGGCTGAATAATACTATTACACTTGGAAAAAATCATGCCATGATAGAAAAGAACCACATGCAATACCATGCATGCCAAATATCGCAAGGAAAATACACATGCATGTCGATAGCTAAATGAAGCCTATTGTAGCTTGTTGTTCCTGCATTTCCCTGCTTGATATTTTCTTCCTCTTTCCTTCTTTGTGTTTCTTTCTCCAATGGAAAAGTGCTCCAAGAAACTCTAAGGTCCAAGAGTGAGAGAGAGAGAATAATGAGATAGCTCCAAGACTCAACTGAAAAAAGGTTACCAACTGATGATCAGAAGCCTTTTTATGAATGAGACCTCTATTTTCTTCATTTTCCCATTATTTTCCTTCATTTTCATCCTCACATGAAACCTGTGACCTTTCACCTCCTTTTTCTCCTAATTTCCATTATTTTCATAAATAAATGTGCCAAAAATGCCATTTTTCCTTTCCAAAGCCTTAGCCATTGCCTTTGCCAATTTCCTTAGACATAAACAACCAAATGAACACCCCCCAGGATGTCTTGCCCAACATTCAACTTGGAATAAGTGTCCCATCAATCGCGGTTATTATCTTTAACTTTTATTACATGGAATTTTCACCATGACTATTATAAAATAGATCCTAAATATCAATCTCATTGTTATACTTCTATCATCATGGCTACCATGCTCTTCATAAACATTATCAAAAGTTTCAAGTTACCATCTACTAGAATCAAGGTGCTAGCCTTATTTACGGGATCATAAGATTCAAAATAATAGATATTAGCCAAACATCAAGTATACCACTATATCAAATATTAATATTAAGTAGATTCATAGAATCAAGAAGTTCATCATGTCTATAAAGTAAGATACTTGTTTATTACCAAGTGCACCATTTCATTGTAAGAACCATGAATCCAAATCACTTTTATATGCATGAACCATTTGTGAAGGAGACATTCTCATCATACCTTAGGGATGACCTTGTCATCAATATTACAACTGAAACATAACACCATACATACCTTGTAGTGTTTAGATACCTTTTCAACTTTGTAGTTAGTATCACATTGTCACCTTTTCATTAGGTGCCTCTTTAGTTTTTTTTTCAATGCCTGTTATTCTCTTCCTACACTGGCCATGATCCTCAATAGGTATCCAATTATCACAAATCATTGGGAGGTTAGAAGCATCCAAATACTCAAATATACAAGAAGGAAGCATAAGTTATAATCAAAACAATAATTAGATCCATAAGTCAAAAGTAAAGATATAAAGGATCATCATAAGTCATTTATCTTCAATGATATGTGATCATCTCTCTCTTGAACCAGCCTTAAAGAGCCATCACTATCTATTGTCCATATGAAAATATTTCCTTCACTATTTCAACCAACGTTATTGGCAGCTAGGACTAATATAAATTGTCCCATCTAGGGCTTCATTAAATCTATCACAAGTGCTAGAGCATCTTCAAACTAACCATGCTAGGGTTTCGAGATTTCATATCTCATATATTTTTCATAAACTAGGGTTTCTCCCAAACCCTAACCTCATAATATCCATCAAAACCTAATACAAAAATTTCCTAGGGTTTCCTTCAAACCCTAGAATTATTTTAGGTATCCTCCATCCTCTCTTGCTTCCATCAATGGTGTCACCATAGGGGTGATCTCAATGAATTTTCTTCAACCTAGATCTGATCCCATGTTAATTTTTCTTAGGGCTATATTTTTCTTTCCTTTTATAATTTCATTTATTCATTAACATTTTAAATTCACCCCATAAAATAATAACATTATTTAGATTTACATCATTATTCAGAAGCACATGCAATTATATATAAAGAAAAATATCATCAACATCAATGCAACGTAAGATAAAAGAATAATAGAAGAAAAACTTTCTCACATAGAGACATTAGGATTGGTCGGAGACCAAGGAAAAACCCATTATGGGAAAAACCCTTTCAAATTCTTCTTCTTATTAGATTGTCATCGAATGGTTCAAGAAAAGAGAGTATAATGATCCATATCTTCATTCATTCAACTATTCATCAAAAGAAACTACATTCAAGAAATGAACCCAACAATGTTAATACTCAAAATCCTGATTCTGAAGCCTATAATGAATTGTCACTGCCTGCGGTCAATTTTCGAACAATATGGTCACTCAGAGAAGTATTCGGACAACTGAAATTCCATCATTTAGGTCCCAGAAGCACGGAGGAGGAGTCTTGTGTTTGAATGAGAAGCTTTCATTCTCTCCCTGGATCCTACAAGTGAGAAACTATAGTTTGCAACTGAGATTCTGAAACCCTATATGTCAGTCGCATGGAGGATATCGAGTCCTCCTAGGCTAGGAATACCAAGGTATTTAGATTGATGGAATTTTACGAATTGGCCAATAGTTTAGTTACCATTTCTCTAGAAAAGAAGAAATTTTATGGACCTAAATGAATTGAAAGGCTTCAAAGGTTGAAGCTTAATTCACCATACTTTTTCGGGTTATCTTTTTCTCACCTTCAAATTTTATGATGAAGGATTTGATAAATAAGAGGAGATTATGAAGATCTTGAATGCATCCACCTCTAAGAGAACTAGCTCTAATCCTTTCATTATATAGGAGAAGTTGAATGATTGGTAGCCATGCAAAGGAAAGGGATAGGAGGCCTCCCCTTAATTAGGTCCTCTTCATATTCCTTCTTAATTTGTCTATGTTAGTATGTCTCCTTTTACCTTACTTTTTGAATTATACTACTTAAGTACTTGTTGTTTAACAATTTTGATGTCATACTAGCTTTCTATATGGCATAGTTGGGTTTGCTAAGATACATTTTTAGAAATTTATGGTTTATTTGTTTATTTGGTTAGATAGCTAACTAAGGTCTCATTTCCATTTTGGAAAACCTGAATCACCTATGCATGTAAATTTTTTGTACAATATAAAATTAGGCCAACTTAAAAAAATATATAATAATATAATAATATTGAGAGGTGTATATTGTTATATGTGGTTATGTATTAGGAATATAAGTTCAATGAGACCCTGCCTCTTTGAATTCCTCTCGTAGTGAAGACAAGGAATATTATTAAATATTTAAATCATGGGATACCAATATTGTTTAGTTTCATATAAGTGTATATAAATATTAAACTAAATTCTTATCGTAATTTAAATAAAGTGTATAAAACACAATCAATTTCATTAATGTTTTGAGTTTTAAAATTTTATGTTCCTTGAAATTAAAATTTTAATTTCAAATATAATGATCTCTTAATTCAATGTTATATCATAACTTAAAACAATTTTTTTTCACATTTTTTTTTAAAATAGAACTAGTATTCATTCATAAAATCTGGAATACATGGCCACAACTATTTATATTGTTATAGAAACAAAACATAATTTTGTAAGTTAAACAACTTCAACATTCCAATATATCCAAAGGATATTCTTGTTGCATCTACGAGCTCTATATACTAGGATTCTGCACCGATATCTACCATATACTCCACAAAATTAACACATAATCAAAAACAACTTGCAATAAATATAAACTAGACTTCATCCTCCTTCATCCTCGTCCATCTAGTAAGCAATGTTTTCCTTTCTTGTTCCTCTAGTTGCCACTACAACTTCAAACCACACTTGCATATCCATGGTGTTGGGACTCAATTTATTTGCCAATATATCAGAAATTTCTACAAAGAGGTTATCACTCACCAAATTAGAGCTGTGAGAAATCAACTCTATGCCAATCTTAATAAACTTCCTCTCCACATTCGCCTCTAGTCCCTCAAACTTTGTTGCCATTAGTAAGACATTTTTCACTTTTCCACTCTCCAGAACATCTAATCGTCTTGACAGGAGGTCTATGCGCCCCATCACCAGTCTGATACCATGTATGGCCATGAGAATTTTCACAAGCAATGTATTGAGTATTGCAAGACATATGCAACTGAAGAATACATCAGTTAACTCAGTGCATGTACAGTTCAGTGGAGACAGGTGTTAGATGTTGAGATTGCTATCAGTTGTGACTATAGTTGTGCATGAGACTTTACACAAGCAATGTATTGAGTATGCCCATGAGAATGCCCAGTAGAATAGCATGTGCTCACGTGATTTCCAGTGTGAGTGATTCTCAATAGGTTTATGCAATAGAGGTAGGCAAAGTAGTGGATCAGATTTGAACTTCTGACTTGTTTGAGTCTGAGCTAGTTTGTGTGTAACAGGTGGAGATAGTGCTGGATACTTGTGAGAAATATTGACTATGTAATGTTACATGTTCTCAATCATTAATATACAGATAGTGTGGGGTTTTCAGTTGTATGCATTCCCCGGGTTAGATAATGTGTTAATGTGTGCATGCGATTGATGTTTCATTGTTTTTAATGTTGCTAAATTGATGATCAACATAGAGGAGATTATGTATTGTGTATGTATTCCGAAATAGTGTATAATCGGGATAATCTCTATGAATAAGTGTCATATTATTCAAAATTTCTACAATAATGGAGTTCATCCAACTTGGACTACATCTTCGGGCCCTTCTCGATTAATGGGGAGGCTTTCATTCATTAAGTGGCATGAGAAAGAAGAGTACAAGCATCAGTTACAAAAAAAAGGAGTTTTATACCTCCACACTGAAAAATGGTTGAAAAATGCAAAACTCTAATGGAGAAATGGATAGCTCCATTGCATTCGTGGCATCAAGAAATGTTGAAACCATATAAAATTTGTCAAAATATGACAAAGTGAAAATTCGGCCCTCCTGCAAAAATCTGCCTCGAACTGCATGTGCTCCCTCCTCTGCCTAGGTGCACTGATGAACTACGTTTAAATAAAAATTCACTGGTGGATTTTCCAAAGTTGATGGTTGGCATGCTGGCTAAGAATTTTGGGTTGTTCGAGAGGGGTCGAGGGATCAAATCTCGCCCTTCTATTTTTATTGCAAAGAAAAACGTTGGAAGGTTATAGTGGGAAGTAGGTCCACCGGTCTCGGTGGCCTGCTCCCCCCAATTCACATCAATAGTATGTTGTATTTAAGTGAGGTGGAGGGGGGCAGGATTGATAGCCCGCGCCCCACCATATTTATGTTATATTTGTTAAGGATAAGATTAGGGTGGCGGGGTTGGTGGCTCACCACCCGGTTTTTTTAATACTTTTTTTATTATTAAAACAACCTGCCCTTTTTGAAGATTCAGATTTTTGACCGAAGGAGTCATTTTAACCAGGTGACAATTTCGCCCGAAATCTTGGCAGAGTTGGCCAGATTCCGTCTGTTGGAAAAGTTCAAATTGTGTCTTCATTAATCCAGACAATGAGAAAAAAGTCAACCCAACTTTGACTGCCTTTATCTCCTTCATCCGGACTTGGATTGGAGTGTCATTCACACCGTTGGAATCAGGGCGACAAGAACTTTGATTTGATGTCAAGTTCATGGTCTCTCCACCACTTTGAATTTTGAGCCTTTTCCATGCCACTGGTGTTTGGAGATCCACCTGGATCAATCCTCCCCATTGAGGAGCTTTTGGACCACCAAAAGCTTTATCAATCAATTGGCAAGTGAGGGAATTTTTCCCTCACTCTTTCTTTTTCCAGCCATTTTGCCTTGCTAGGGTGCATCCCCTTGAAACCAACTCAAAGGCATTCCACATCTCCTCGTCGTGAAGTCCTAGTTTTTCTGTCGAGGATGATATCTTCAGGTAACTCATCAAGATATTCTGGTGCAAAGTCATTAACTATAGGAACCGTGCCCACCTCTTCGGTGTCCATAATCAATGGTGGCTCATACAACTTTAAGTTTTCCACATTCACTATGAAGTACATTTGCATATATATCGGCAAATCGAGACGAAAGGCATTATTTCCAATCTTCTCCAAGATGGTGAATGGACCATACCAGATTGGTCACAAATTCTTCCCTTCTCACTTCATCCTTTCCTTGATGGTATGGAACCACACTTTGTTTCCCACTTGAAATTTATGGTCGACTCGGTGTTTGTCATGTTGAGCCTTGTACCAGACTTGACTTTTCTCTGACTGCTCCTGTATTGCTTGGCGAATCAACTGGATCCACTGAATGAACTGCTGCTCTTTGTCCCTGTCATCAAGTCCATTGGAGTCATCTTCCCTTCCAAAGACCATATCAAAAGGGTCTTTTGTCAGGTAGCCAAAAAATGTCTCAAATGGTGAATGATGTGTAGATGAGTGCACTGCTCAGTTGTAGGATTGTTGCACATATGGAAGATGCTCTTCCCACAACTTAGGATGTTTCCCACAATAGCCTCGCAACAAGTGTACCACGGTGTAGTTGACAACCTCTGTCTTTCCATCAGTCTGTGGATGAAATGTCGTGCTTCTTTTCAACTTGGTGTCCATCATCTTCCACAAGCTGGTCCAAAACTCTCTGAGAAAGCGAGAGTCCCAGTCTAACACAATCGATGTGGGAAACCCAAAATGGACCCAAACATGTTGAAAGAAAAGATAAGCAGTCTTCTTTGCAGTGATCTGCTTTTTACAAGGCATTAAAATACACATCTTACTAAAATGGTCAACGACGACATACAAATAGTCGTGACTTTTTCTAAACAAAGGCAAACCTCCTACAAAATCCATCGACACACTTTCCCATGGATGACTCGGAATAGGGAGTGATGTGTAGAGCCCGAGTTTTCTATTAGAGGACTTTGAAACAAAACATATCACACATCCCTTTACATAGTGAGTCACAATGTTTTTCATATGAGGCCAAAAAAAAAATCTTTGTACATGACACAAAGTTTTTTCAATACCAAAATGACCAGACACAAGGGAGGTGTGGGCCTCTCATATTACATGTACCCTTTCTCCTGTGGGTATGCACAATTTACCAAGGTGATACAACAGTTTCCCCTACAAGTGATAGTTTTCCACCTGTGAACCATGGGTTAGTTTTGCATAAATCTCCTTAAATTCATCATCATTAGCATATTGTTCAACATAACTTTCAAAAGATAGCAAAGCATTATGAAAAATAACAAAATAAGAAATAGGAGGGCGAGATAGCTTATCGACCACTTTGTTGCTAGTGCCCTTCTTATGCTTTATTACCAGATGAAATTGTTGAAGAAAACCCATCCACCTGAAATGACGAGATTGTTGCAACTTGGTCTGTGACTGAAGATACTGCAAGGGCTGATGATCAGTATGGATGATGTCTCCTTGCCGATTAGGTAGTGTTCCACTTTTTCACACTCTGGACCGAGGCATATAACTCCTTGTCATAAGTGGGATAGTTTATCGTAGCCTGAGAAAACTTCTCTAAATGGTAACATATCAGCTTCTTTTTCTGCATCAGTAAATCTCCCATAGCATATTCACTGGCATCTGTCTCGATGTCGAATGACTATTGGAGATCTGGTAAGGCTAAGACTGGTGCGGTGCTGATCTTTTCTTTCAATGTGTCGAAGGAATTCTGCTGCTTTCCTCCCCATTGAAAGACTTGCTTTACACTTGTCAATGTGCGTAAAGGTGCTGCAATAATAGAGAAATTGGCAATAAATCTCCTCCAATACTGTACGACACCGAAAAGGCTGCGAACATTGGTTACACTAGTAGGCTTAGGCCAATTTACAATTGCTTCAACTTTATAAGGATCAGTTTTTAACTAACTGTGACCAACAATATGACCTAGGTAAACCAAAGAGGTTTTCCCAAACTCACACTTTGACAATTTTACATAGAGTTTTTATTTTTTCAATACATCAAGCACTTTCGTCACATGGCATACATGTTCATTCCAAATTTTACTAAAGATAAGAATATCATCTAGATAGACAAGAACAAATTCATCAATGAAAGGCATAAAAATATCATTCATGACTCATGAAATTGGTTGGAGCGTTGCAAAGTCCAAATGACATCACCATCCATTTAAACAACCCATGTTTGGTCTTGAAGGCAGTTTTCCACACATCCTGCTCTTTAATTTGGACCTTGTGATAACCACTACGCAAATCCAATTTGGTGAAATAGATAGCATTCTTTAACTGATCTAATAAGTCATCAATGCATGGAAGAGGGTAACAATTTTTCACCGTGATTTTATTTAGTGCTTGATAATCCATGCACATCCTCCATGTTCCATATTTCTTCGGCACTAAGACAATTGGTGAGCCGCATGGAGAAGTGCTCAATTTGATGACCCCTTGGTTCAATAGTTCCTGCACTTGCTTTTTGATCTCTTCCATCTCAATGGTCGACATCCTATACATGCCAATATTTGGTAAAGGAGCATCATGTTGCAAATGGATCTAATGTTGGATTTCCCTCTTCGGAGGAAATCCCCTTCGTTCCTGAAAAATCCCATCATAGTGAGAAATTAATTCACATAATTCCTTTTTATGCACATGATCACAACCCTGGAAAGCATCGGATAATTCTACATCTTTCCCCCTTACAACCCTAAGCATGCAACCCTTGCTATAATTCACCAACCTCTTCATTTGTCCTACACTTACAAGGCTGGCATTGATTTTAGTTTGATGAGCCCTTACAATATATTCTACCCCATATTTTGTGATTTGGTATTTGTTTTCATGACAGAAGAAGATTCTATCATATAGATATGAACTCCCTAACACCATGCCACAGATATCCAATGGTATCACATCAATTTTTACCTCATCCACTAACTTAGAAGTGATCACAAATTTAACCTTGCATTTCTTTGTTACATTCAATTTTACTTTATCATGTATCCATCCAAGTGGGTAAGGTTTTGGATGTGGTTTGGTTTCTAAGCCTAGCTTCTTTATCAAGGACTCTGAAATTAAGTTTTCTTGGGATTTGATATCAAATAGAGTTTCCACTTTTGTATGATTTATGATAACTCTAATATGAAATAGCTCAATTCTCTTTCGTTCATTAGGAAGAGACTCATCTATTGAACTAGTTCCTTCATGTGATTCAGAATTAACATGAGGTGTAAGAGTACCTTTTGTTTCTACTGTTGTGATCAATGCTTCATCTCTAGAATCGGATCCAAGGTCTTACTGCATAGTTTCCACTGTCTTCTGCTTGCCTTTTCCTCCATACTTCTTTGGTCTCTTTTCTGGGTATAATTTCCAACAATAATCGTCGTCATGACCTTCCTTTTTGCAGTGAGTGCAATAAGGTCTTTCTCCTTCATCTTTCTTGGTTGATGTTGTCCTCTTCTCTTTTCCTTTTCCTTTCACTTTGGGTTTTCCATTTGGAGGTTTGAAAGGTGGTTTCTTGAAATGATCATCTCTTTCATTTTTTCCCCTGTTCTCAAGATGGATGGCCTTTACACTGGCCAAGTCAATAGTAGTTGGTTCAAACAATAATAATGAATGTCTAAGGTAACTATGTAATGATCCACTATACTTAGTTACTGCTTCAGGTAAGTCAAGTGCAATGCCCAAATTAAGTGCCTATTTTCTAAATTCCTTTGTAAAGCTTTGAACATCCTGATCTCTGCCTTGCCTTAAGTATTGTGAATCCATCAAGGTTTTTGTTTATAACCCAAGGGATAAAATTGTTCCTTTAATGCATAAATGAAACTAGGCCATGAAGAAAGAAGATTACCCACACTCTTACTGCTTCGCAATTTGCTCTCCCACCAAATGAGAGCAGTGCTACTCAACTGAAGAGAGGCTAGTTGAATCTTTGCCTCGTCCTCTTTGATCTGTTGAATCCTGCAGTAGATTTCAACCTACCTAATCCAGTTGTTAAGCTTTTTTGCATTACCTTCACCGTTAAACATGGGAAGATCAAATTTGACATCTAATTTAAAGAAAGGTTTCTTAGATGCATCCCTTGAATTTCTATGATGATGGTGATGAGAGGAAGAAGAACTTTCACTCGTGGAAGGAGAAGGAGGGGATTCTTCTCCACCATTTCCATGCACTGAACCTTTTTCTTCTAGATTTCGCTCTTCTGCTTTCTCCAGCCTTGAAAGTAAATGACTGACATTTTTTGTCATTGTATAAAAGGTTTTGCGGAAATTGCACTCCTCTTCATGAAGAGCCTTTTCATCTGCCATGTTTCTCCTTCGATATGCACGCCCCGCTTTGGGATCGAAAGACTTTAGTTTCCCTTCACTGCTTCGGAGCCTATTTCTTGTTAGCATACAAACATGCAATTCACATCTAAAAAGACTTGCTTTGATACCACTTGATCCAAGATCTTTCGCTTATAGCTGTATTAAATAATTACATGCATAAATTGTAGCTTAACATAGAAAACTTAATGTGCACATGAGACAAGAGGAGAAACACATAAAGCATGAAAGAAAACAACAAGACTTGATAACAGAGTTCGTCCGACTTGGACTACGTCCTCGGGCCCTGCTCGATCAATGGGGAGGCCTTCATTCATTAAGTGGCATGAGAAAGAAGAGTACAAGCATCAGTTACAAAAAAAGGAGTTTTATACCTCCATACTGAAAAATGGCCGAAAAATACAGAACTCTAATGGAGAAACGAATAGCACCATTGCGTTCGTCGCGTCAAGAAATGCTGAAACCATATAAAATTTGTCAAAATATGACAAAGTGAAAATTCGTCCCTCTTGCAAAAATCTGCCTCGAACTACGTGCGCTCCCTTCTCTGCTTGGGCGCATTGATGAATTGCATTTAAATAAAAATTCGTTGGCAGATTTTCCAAAGTTGATGGTTGGCATGTTGGCTAAAAATTTTGGGTTGTTCGAAAGGGGTCAGGGGATCAAACCTTGCCCCTCTATTTTTATTGCAAAAAAAAACATTGGAAGGTTATAGTGGGAGGTGGGTCCACTAGTCTCGATGGGTTGCTCCTCGCAATTCACGTCAATGGTATGTTGTGTTTGGGTGAGGTGGAGGGGCGGCGGCGTTGACAGCCCGCACCCCACCATATTTATGTTATATTTGTTAAGGATAAGATTGGGGTGGCGGGGTTGGTGGTCTGCCACCCTTTTTTTAATATTTTTTATTATTATTAAAAAAACTGCCCCTTTTTAAGATTCAGATTTTTTATCGAAGGAGTCATTTTAACTAGGCAACAATTTCGCTCGGAATCTCGCTGGAGTTGGCCGGATTCTATCCGCCGGAAAAGTTCAAATTGTGTCTTCGTTAATCCTGCCCATTTAGCAAAAAGTCAACCCAAAACTTTGATTGCATCTATCTCCTTCATCCAGTCTCAGATTGGAGTGTGTTCACACCATTGGAATCAGGGCGATGAGCACTTCGATCTCATTTCAAGTTCATCGTCTTTCCACCACTTTGAATTTTGAGCCTTTTCCATGCCACTGGTGTCTGGAGATCCACCTGGATCAAGGAGGAAGAGAGAGATCATCCAATGCAAGAGCCTTTGATAGCGTCCTTATTGAAGTCATAGAATCTCCAAGAATATTTAACTGATGAATGCCATATTTCTTGGTGAGATCAATGCCTTTCCACAGAGTTACAAAAATCTGCCTTATTATTTGTTGTTGTACCTAGCCCCCAAGCATACCTAAACTACTCTTATTATTTGGGCAAGAAATGACACCTCTCGCTCTTGCCTCTCTTATTTTCTTTCACAATTTATTAAGAAAAATTAAAATATATTTTTAATTTAAATTTTAAAATATATATATATATATATATATAGTATTTAACATCAATCTAAACTATACATAAAATTATATATAGCAAATTTTAAATAATTTTTACATTGCTAAATTAATAAAAATATGTAGTCAAATACATTTTGGGTAGATGGTGATGGGGTCCTTTGTTAAGACACTCCATGTAAAGTCACTGGTTCAATTCCATGTTCCATCGTGATCAAAATAATATATTTAACATAACAATTCCACACGATAAAAATATAGTACTACCAAACTTAAAAAAAAAACATACATATAAATTTTTTTTAATTAAAATTCTAAATATAATATTTCAATATATTTTTACTTATTTAAATATTAAATTTCTAAAATTAAAATATTTTTGAATTACGCACTTAACATAAAACACTCTAATCATATCTATTTATTTTACAAATAAAATTTCATACAAAATAAAATTAAAAAACCAAAACACTTCCTTAACCATTTACAATGATACAAAGATTTTAACCATTTACAAGGATCCAAAGAATTTTTGAAGCCACATTATGCTTTCCCACCACAAAGGGCTGCCTTTTAACATACATAAATTTTGCAGCTTTTCCATTCCCAAGGATAATCTTTTCAAAGATGAACACCAATCTAATCTTAAGGATACGCAGGTGGCGTAGTGTTCTTTCATCCCACACTCCATCGTTTGATGGTCCACCCACACTATCTAACTTGCGTAGAGATTTGAGAGCCAGATTTTCTAACCTGAGGTATCCCCAACTCATTCAAGCCATCACACCACCGCAACTTCAAAAACTTTGAATTTGGCAACCATTCCAAGGCAGACAGCTCCCTTATTTTACTGCAGTCAATCAATTTTACCATTTCTTACGACAGTTAATCAGTTTTACCATTTGAAGGTGTTCGATCTTTTAATTCGGCAGAGTTATGC